>VYXF01009120.1:994-12063 GCA_013397295.1 Polioptila caerulea | reverse complement strand
GGAGAAGGGCTGGAGCTCCAGAGATGTCCCAGGAAGGAATTGTGTCCCCTTTAGATCATGGAGAAGGGCTGGAGCAGTCCCAGGGACATCCTGACAAGGAATCCTATTTCAACACGGATTCCTTACCCACGTTAAGCCACCTCTTGGCTGCTCTCCAAAACACAAACAGACTTCAGGGCTGGGACTTGGGGAGCCATTTCAGATGTGTTAGCTCAGATGTTGGGAATTTGGGACTCCTGAAGCCCCGGGCCTAAAGGGAACATTGTTTTGCCTCTCATTAGTCCTTTTGCTGACCTCCAGCCACAGCCTCCCTGGATTTTCCCACCAGTATCCCTTTGTCTGATGCGGCTGAGGAGGAAAACCTGTTGCAAGCATTAAATATTTTCTGATGGCTCATCTGCTTAATTGTGGCTCTGAAGGATCAGATTTCTGGGACACAGAGCAATTCCAAGTGTTTCTAGCATTGCATTTCTGACCCTGAGGATGCTGCCAGCTGTGGAGGTGACTGCCTGGGGACACACCAGGGGGGTTTTCCAGGGAAAAGCTTTCCTTCCCATGCTGCCAGCAGGTGATTTCTCCTGGTGGAGGGATGTTTATGGAACAGGGATTGTGCTGCTGAGCTGCACTTGGGGAAAAAAGCAGCACTGAGGTCTCTGCAGGAGAGGCTGAGGAGGAGTTTGGTGTCCCTGCCTTGATGTGTGCTTTTCCTGCCAAATTTCGGATTTTAACATCAATATTTCTGAGGTTGAGTGCTCAGGCTGGGATCCCCCTGGAGTGTTTGGCCATTCCCACTGAGCTTGGAGCAAGGACCATGCTGGCCACGAGGAGCTCTGAGTGTTGGGAAAACCATTCACACACAGCTGGGAGCAGATAAAACCTCCTCCAGCACGGAGCCAAATTCCCATTTTGGATCTTCTGGAAGAATCTGCCTCCAGCACTGGAAATCCAGATGTAACAACCCCATGTCTGCAGCAGGGAGCAGGGCAGGGACGTGCAGCACCACAGGTGTGAAGAAAATGTTCTCCAGGTGTGGTTCGTCCTCCTGCTCTGTGTTTTGGGAATTCTGTGAGGATAGAGGGTGAAAATGGAGGAGGCAGGGTGGAGGATGAGGAATGGAGGATGGAGGATGAGGAATGGAGAATGGAGGATGAAGAATGGAGAATGGAGGATGAAGAATGGAGGGTGGAGGATGAAGAATGGAGAATGGAGGATGAGGAATGGAGGGTGGAGGATGAAGGATGGAGGGTGGAGGATGAAGAATAGAGGGTGGAGGATGAGGAATGGAGGGTGGAGGATGAAGGGTGAAGAGTGGAGAGTGGAGGATGGAGATGCAGGATAAGGATGGAGGATGGAGGGTGGAAGACAAAGGATGGAGGGTGGAGAATGGAGGACTGAGGGCAAACATGGAGAGTGGAGGATGAAGGATGGAGGATGGAGACTGGGAGGTGGAGATTGGGAGATGGGGGGTGGAGGATGGGAGATGGAAGATGAAGGATGGAGGATGGAGAGTGAAGGATGGAGGTTGAAAGATGGACGGTGGAAGATGAAGGACTGGAGGGTGGAGAAGGGAGGATTGAGGACAAAGGGTGGAGAGTGGAGGATGGAGGGAGGAGAGCGAAGGATGGGAGGTGGAAGGTGGAAAATGGAGGGTGGAGGATGAAGAATGGAGAATGGAGGATGAAGAATGGAGAATGGAGGATGAAGAATGGAGAATGGAGGATGAAGAATGGAGAATGGAGGATGAAGAATGGAGAATGGAGGATGAAGAATGGAGAATGGAGGATGAAGAATGGAGAATGGAGGATGAAGAATGGAGAATGGAGGATGAAGAATGGAGAATGGAGGATGAAGAATGGAGGGTGGAGGATGAAGGGTGAAGAGTGGAGAGTGGAGGATGGAGATGCAGGATAAGGATGGAGGATGGAGGGTGGAAGACAAAGGATGGAGGGTGGAGAATGGAGGACTGAGGGCAAACATGGAGAGTGGAGGATGAAGGATGGAGGATGGAGGGTGGAGGATGAAGGATGGGAAGTGGAAGGTGGAAAATGGAGGGTGGGAAACGGAAGGTGGAAAATGGAGGGTGGGAAACGGAAGGTGGAAAATGGAGGGTGGGAAACGGAAGGTGGAAAATGGAGGGTGGGAAACGGAAGGTGGAAAATGGAGGGTGGGAAACGGAAGGTGGAAAATGGAGGGTGGGAAACGGAAGGTGGAAAATGGAGGGTGGGAAACGGAAGGTGGAAAATGGAGGGTGGGAAACGGAAGGTGGAAAATGGAGGGTGGGAAACGGAAGGTGGAAAATGGAGGGTGGGAAACGGAAGGTGGAAAATGGAGGGTGGGAAACGGAAGGTGGAAAATGGAGGATGGAGGATGAAGGATGGGAAGTGGAAGGTGGAGGATGGAGGGTGGAGGATGAAGCATGTGAAGTGGAAGGTGGAGGATGGGAAATGGAAGGTGGAGGATCAAGGATGGGAGGTGGAAGATGGAGGATGAAGTATGGGAAATGGAAGGTGGAAAATGGGGCATTGAGGATGTAGGGTGAAGGATGGAGGATGGAAAACAAAGGATTGAGGTTGGAGGCTGGAGGGTCGAGGACGAAAAGCTGAGAGGGGAGGATGGAGGGAGGAGGATGGAAGATGGAGAAGTGCCCACCGGGATTTCAGGCTGGATTTTTCCTGCAGTTTTCCAGAGCCATCCTAAGGTGGCAGAGTTGCCGTCTGCTGCAGGCTGAGCCCTGGGGCTGGCAGCTTTGCGGTCCAAGGGGAGGAAAGGTGTTCCAGGGAAACGATCATTTGTCTTGCAAAGCAGCCTGAGCTGTACAGGAGAGAGAAAGATCTGAGAGCAAATTAGCGACTACTAATTACAAATGTGCCAGCGCTGGAATATTCAGGTCATTACAAATTTGTAACTCCCTTTGAATTGCTCTGCGGCAGCAGATGAGCAGATGGTGAGAGATCCTGGCAGCCGGTGTCCCACCCTGCCGGGGAAAACGGGGCTGGAATTGTGCCCTGCCCTGGGCCGGGTGCCACAGCGGCCCCGGTGCCACCCCAGGGCATTCCCAGCCCCTGCGGGACACGGATGTGCCACCTCCTCCTTGGCCAAAATGCTGCAAAATCCATGGCATGAAAGGCTGGAGGGGAGGATTTGATTCCCCGCAGCATCCGTGTGATTCGATCCAGGGGCTGGAAGCGGAGTCAGGAGGGATGGTTTGGCTGGAAACGGCAGCTGAGCTCTGTGGGGTCACTGGTACCTGTCAGGGCACTTCCAATCCCTTCCCAACTTTCCCGGAGCTGCCAGAGCATGAGGGATGCCTGAATCTGGGAACATTTTGTTCCCTGGAGGAAAAATGAGGTGGAATCACTTTAGTTGTGCTGTCGTTATCACTGGGATTTTATTTCAAATAATTGTGAATTCTATCCAACCTAGCCAGAGCCGTTTCCATTAATTTTCTGCTTTTCTGTGCTTGTAACATTTGGGATAAAAATGAATCCAGTGGGAAATTTTCCGATGGAGGATGATGGAGCTTTTGATGGACAGACATGAATCACACCAGGATATGGAGAAGATCTTCAGCTGCTCCTCTTGGTTTATGCAGCCCTTGGAAGGGAACATTGTCTGGACATGCCTGGCTCACCCTTTGGAGGGGGAAGTTAAGCCGGACCAAAGCTGCTCATAAGGAAAATTTTACCCCACGAGAAGCAAAAATCAGGAATAACTGTGTTTGAGTAATGATTCCTCCTCTCGCTTTTTGGGAAGCAACACGGACGTGTCCATTGCTACTCCAATTGCTCCCTCCTGGAAAACTTGGTCCTAATCCTTGAATCCCACCTGGAGAAATCCCAAGGAGGCAGGCACAGATTTCCAAATGAAATGCTAACTGGGAAGTCCCTCTGGAAGCTGTGCTCCTTGGAAGATGCCACCAACTGCTCCTGGGGCGGTGGGAATGCTGCCAGGACAGAGTCCTTGATTTTAGGAAGCGAGGAGAACTCCAGGAGACAGAGGGCAGGGATTCCATCCCCTCCTCGGGTGCATCCAGCTGAGCTCAGAGCACTGGCAGGAGGGAAGGGAGCGTGGCTTGGTAGGCTGTGGAACTCCTCAGTGTGTATCAACTGCAAGAAAAAAATGAATTAAATAATTTGGGGCTGTGTTTTATCTGCTGCGACGATTTGCAGTGCTCAACAAGCCGTGAAATTCCTCATTTCTCAGCAGGGATGCTGTGGGCGAGTGTGCTGCCTGAAAAACATCCATGGCTCCTGCTCAGAGCACGGAGGAAGCAGGGAGAGACGAGCCTGGATTCAAAGGATGGAGAGGAAAACGTGGATTTGGTCCTCAGATGGTTGCTGAGCTACCAGCCTTGGCTGCTCCGGGGCCTTCCTGCATCACAAATTCCTGATCCCATGTGTGGGAGGGAGGGGTGGGCAGTGATCCCTGTCCTGCTCCCACTGAGGGTACAAATTCCCTGGAAAAAGGGTGCTGGGTGATTGTTTATGGGTTTGGTTGTGGTTCCTTGCCCTTGGGGGTGCCTGCAGCAGCAGGTACAGGAGCAGGAATAGGATCACAGGTTAATCTTTAAATCAGGGATTTAAAGACCACATCTCCAGGGTCTTTATGTCCAGCTCTGCTCATGCAGAGAGCCAGAACCACCCGAATATCCCAAATTCCAACTTGGAGCTGTACCTCATCTTCCACTGACCTTGGTTGCTCTGGGTCCTTCCCGCGCCACAAATATCTGTGTGGGAGGGAAGGGTGAGCAGTGATCCCTGTCCTGCTCCCACTGAGGGTACAAATTCCCTGGAAAAAGGGTGCTGGGTAATTGTTTATGGGTTTGGTTGTGGTTCCTTGCCCTTGGGGGTGCCTGCTGCAGCAGCACTGGGAGCACAGGTTAATCTGTGGGGTTTAAAGACCACATCTCCAGGGTCTTTAGGTCCAGCTCTGCTCATGCAGAGAGCCAGAACCACCCGAATATCCCAAATTCCAACTTCGAGCTGCGCCTGATCTCTCCAGGACTTGGATGACCTCTCCTACTCCTCGTTTCATCAGCGATGCCCTCTGGAGAATGTCTCCAAATCCTTCCCGTGGAGGCAGCTGAGGTGCAAACATCCCAGGGACTGGAGCAGGAGGGACGGAGCATCCCGGTCCTGATCCCTCCTCATTATGCACTTCCAGTGGCTTTGGAGCAATCAGGCGTCCCCTTCTCAAGGACATTGACGGATTAGCCTCATCAGTCCCCTGCTGCGGCCGCCAACTTTGCCCAGATTAATCAGAAAAAACAGCTCCCTGATTGCCATTTCAATTGCACAAAAGATATATTTGTCTTGGGGAGGTCCCTGACATTTCAACGTACCTCGAAGGAGCTTTGCCACCGCTCTTCCCAAGGTGGGAAAAGCAGGAAGGAAATGTTTTGCTCCATCCCTTCGGTCTCCTGCCGGAGTTTGAAAATGCAGCAGCTCCTTGAGGCTGTAGTGGGGAGATTTTACTGGGTAATATCAAACACAAACACTCCTTGCTGTCATTTGGCCTCTGATTCCGGCTCTCCACGGCCTCCTGCTTTAGCCACGGATGCTGTGCCTCGTTTTTCCCTCGGAGGAGGCGAGGGGAGCAGCTGTACCCTGTAACTGAGCTGGTCGGGGTGTGGGGATGCAGCACGCTTGGGTTTCCTCCCTCTGCCCTCAAGGGCCTGTGAAAAACAAAGTTCACTCTCTTGGTAGGGTTTAAAAGGTTTAATAAAGGACAATAAGGACGAGGCAATAAAGCAAAATCCAGGCCAGGCCCAGAGCCAAGGGCACCCCTGCTGTTTTAGAGACACCCCCTTCAATCCCCCAGCCTGCTGCACATTCACACATTCACTGGGATATCCCAACTTTTCTAACAACTCATTCCCACCTTTCTGGGAGCTGTTTGGCACGGTCACTCCTTGTTCCCACCTTTTTAGAGCAGGCGTTTCTTGGCTGTGGTTTGAATGAATTCTCCTTCTCAGCCCCCATTGGGGCCTGGGGCTGTAATTCCTACAGAAGGTCGGTGCTGGAGCTGGGAGAGCAGCAGCAGATTGTTCATCCCAGAGCAGGGCTCTGCACTGGGGGTTATCCTGGCCAGGCACTCAGGTCACTGCAGAGACACTTGGGCAACTTCACTGCTACAGAAAACTCTCTGTGTGACCCCATTTCCATCCCACACACAGAGTATCCACCCTGGGGGGGTGTGAAAGGAACCCCAATCCCATCATCTGTGTTTGTAACAGCCTTAGATGTACAACACTCATTAATATCTGCAAAAAGCCAACTTTTTAAATCTGTGTTTGTAATAGGCCGACAGTGGTCACGGAATTTTCATTTCTTGGTGAGTCCATGGTCCCCTCCTGCTGCTGCTGGACACCGGAGAGTGACAACAACGAGACACTCACCCAAATCTGAGGGTGACATTTGTGCATCCCATGGCAGGAATTCAGATTTTTTTGAACAGCCGTGAGAATGATTTGAAGGTGAAGCAATAAATGTGGAATTAAATGTGGAGAATGGAATCATGGAATGGTTTGAGTTGGGAAGGAGCTTTGGGTTTATTCATTCCACCCCCTGCCATGGGCAGGGACACCCTCCACTATCCCAGCTTATTCCAGCCTAGCAGGGATCCAGGGGCAGCCCCAGCTTCTCTGGGAATTCCAGCTCAGCTTTCTCCACCCTCCCAGCCAGGAATCCCTTCCCAGTATCCCAAATCTCCTCTCTCCCAGTGGGAGCCATTCCCTGTGTCCTGTCCCCCCATTCCTTGTCCCCAGTCCCTCTCCAGCTCTCCTGGAGCCCCTCCAGGCCCTGGCAGGGGCTCTGAGCCTGATGTGACAGCTCCAGGATAATTCCTGGAGCATCCCTCGAGGAAAGGCTACACAGAGGAAGAGATCACTTGCACAGAGTTCCAGGCTGAGCCCATCCCAAAACACCTGTGAGGTTTTACAAACCCCCTTCGAGCTGCCAAACCTCTGCCAGCAGGATTCCTGTCTCCCCACGCACCACGAGGATGCCAGGCAGGGCCGATTTTGCTTTTCCAGGCTGTTCTCACCTCCTTCGAGTCTATTTAAAGCCTGCAAAGCTAAAAAAAACCCCGTTACTCCCCAGCACATGGTGTGTGTGCATCACCTCCTGCCAAGCAGGGCCCTGCGCTCCCCTCAGGCGATGCTGGGTGCGGAATTCCACCCGAGATCCTTGAAAGTGTCCTTAGAAACCACTCATCGAGGGAATGATTGCACCTCCAGGAGCCCAGCACCTTAAATCCTCCGCCAGGTAAAGCCTCTGCCCCCGGCGCTGTTCAGCGTTCATGGCTCTGGCAGCTCAGCCTTTCCCAGCTCTTTATTCCAGCTCTTTATTCCAGATCTTTATTCCAGCTCTTTATTCCAGCTCTTTATCCTGCCCCAGGAGCTGCTTTGCCCCAGCCGAGGAGCTGCCCCGGGCCAATTTATTCGTGTGCAAATGGAAATCATTTTAGGGGTGTCCATAAGAGGCTGATGGGGTTTTCCAAGCTCCTGCGATCCCTCCATTCCCACTTTTCTCCCTGCTCCTCCCACGAGGCTGGGAATCCTTCTGGTTTCAGTCCGTCTGGAATTTATTTTCCCTCCTTTCTCGCTGCTATTTGCTTTCTTTGTTAGGCGCTGATGTGCCCCTGCCTCATTCAGGCACTGACCTTGCAGCCTCCCACCCTTTCCAGGAGAATGCAACCTGATTTCTTGCAAAGATCTCCCTCATAATGTTCAAATTACACCTTAGACCCAGAGAGAACACGGGAACATTTATTTTCAGAGAGAAAACAGCACTCAGCAGACCATGGAGGGATGTGAGAGGAGAGGGAAGATCTGTTTCCATGGAATTTTCTTTCTTTTGCATAAAATTTGACAGGAAGCTGCGATTGATTTTCATTTTGTTGGACAAATAATCATAAATCATCAAATGGTTTGGGTTGAAAGGGACCTTTAAAGGCCATCTAATTCCAATCCCTGCATGGGCAGGGACACCTTCTATTATCCCATATTCCTCCAAATTCTGTCCTTGGACACTTCCAGGGATGGGGCAGCCACAATTTCTCTGGGAATTCCATTCCAGGGCCTCCCCACCCTCACTGCAAAATCTCCTTCCTTAAATCCGACCTAAATCCAGCAAAATCCTTCATTTCAAAAACGTTCCCCTTGTCCTGTCACAGCAGCCCTGACACAAAGTTTGTCCCCAGTTTTCTTACAGCTCCCCTGCCAGGACTGGCTCCTTTCTCTTCTGGGAATTTGTTCCTGTGGTGATTCAGGGGATTTTGGTGACGATTTGGGGATTTTCCACTTTGGTCTAGAAAGATGTCAAGATACATCAAGGATTGGGATGTCCACCTTCCCCACTGTGGGATTTCTGAACGTGTGGCTCTGGCCAAGAATTCCCAGCCCCAGATTCCGTCCTCCTTATCCCAAATTTCTGCTGCTGGAAACAACCAGCCCGTGACAACATCCCTGCTTTGCCCAGAAACTCTGTTTACAACTTCTCTGCAGGCCCTGCTTGCTTTAGGAAATGCTCTCCTCGCAGCTGCCAGATAAAAAGCAGAGATAAGAAATGGATTGAGCCCAGCAGAGCATTTTTAGTGCAGAAAGTTAAAATATTATGGATTTTTTTCCCGTTTTTCAGGGTGAGAGCCAGGGATGCAAACCCTGCTGTGTTACCTGGAGCCTCCTGGGTGATGGATTTGCTCCAGGAGGGGATGGAGGAGCTCCCAGGGCGGCTGGAATCGCTGTGGGATGGCAGAGAGAATCCAGGGAATGCGTGAAGCTGGGTTAAGTGCAGAGGCTGCGATCCCAGCACGCTGGGAATTCCTGGAGCTGCACATCCCACAGCAGCCAACCCCCACCCAGCGGGTAAAGGAAAGAAAATCCGGGGGAAAGTGGAATCCCAGAAGATTGAGGGCCTCCAGAAGAAAATTCCTGGGGAATTTTCCCCAGCGTGGAAACCAGCCTGGATTTAGAACCGTGGAATGTTTTGGGTTGGAAGGGACCTCACAAGGTCACCTCACCCCCCCCAACCTGGGGGACACCTCCCACCAACCCCAATTTTAAAAATCCTTTTATATTTGCTGCAGATGATTCCGAAGACATGAATTAAATGGAGCTGCTTGCTTCTTTATTTTTATTTTTTTGGGGGGAAGGATTAAAATATTCCCCAGTGCCCACACCTTTTAATAACCTGACTGAAATTAAAATAGGGATTCTAAAAATGTTGGGATCGAGTTCCTAATGGGTTTGTACGAACACAGTTATTATTGCCCTTGGAAAATAACACTGAGGATGTGAAAAGCTTGGGCTCATCAGAGAGCATCACCCTGCCCACACATCTTCAAATCTGATTTTGTTTCACCAGGAAAATGTTCTGCCTTCTATTGACTGGATTTTTTTTTTTCCCAAATTGGATTTTAAAGGAGAAAATGGGCTGGAAAATACTGTCGGGGCTGTTGGGAGGTGAGTGTGTGCATCCTGGGAGGAATTCAAGATTTCAGCTTTGTGGGAAGTTATTTCAGTCCATATTCTGTTATATTTATTTTTTTTTTATTTTTTTTTATTTTGCCCAGAGAAGCTGTAGCTGTCCCATCAGGCTGGATGGGGTTTGGAGCGACCTGGGATAGTGGAAAGCGCCCCATGGAAGGGATTGGAATTAAATTGTTTTAAAGTTCTTCCCAACCCAACCCATTCCATGATTCTGTGATTCCATGACAATTCCACTGAGGCACGTTGGAATTAGTCACAAACACAGCTCCAAAACAATTAAATCCAAGGTCAAGACTGCATTGGAAGACACCAGAACTGCAAGGAAACGCTTAAAGGGGCTATAAAAAAATTAAATCTAATCAAAATCTCTTGCTGTCGATCTCTGCTCCATTTGCCCCCGAGCCACCCCTCTAATTAAATTAGAGCTTTTAACAACAACACAAAGCTAAGGATGATTTTCCAAGAGCTATTTTGGCTCGTTGGGTACCATTCCAGCTGTTTATTTTTCCCTGGAAAGGCTCTGAAGAGGAATTCACCTCTCTGGATAAATGAGGGAAGAGCCAAGTCTCCGTCAGCAATGCCATTCCCATTCTTTACCGACCACATTCACCTGGAATTTGGGAATTTTCCTTGGACACACAACCCCTCAGGATCGCTGTGATGCTCCTGGTGCTGTCGAGACTGGGATAAAACAATTTTTCCAGCAGCAGCTCCTCATTAGGAACCCGGAGCAGCTCCAGCATCTTCCCTGCCCTCGCAAACTGTTATGCAAATAACTCTTGCTGACAGCACAAATACATTCATTTGGGTGTCGCACTAATTGATTTTCGCTCATTAGGAGCGCTTTCGCCCTAATTTGATAAGGAAGTGTGAAACTCTTTCTCCCGGCAGCAGGTTTGGTATTTGCGGAGGTATTAAGGAGGTGTTAATTAGCCCCGGCTCTCCCGTCACGTTGATGGTTTGGGGAGCAGACCCCGCCTGTTGCTCGTCGGGCTTTGGCTAATTAAGTTAATTACGTGGCATGTGGCACATACGGATGTGTGGCACAGGCAGCGGTGTGGCTGCTGGCCCGGCTTTAGGGGGATTTGGGAAGTTGGAAGCACAAAATTTGGTGGGATCCATCTCTGAGCACCCTTCCCTCGATTGTCCTACTGGAATCTCCCTATCCTGAAACTCATCCAAGATTTGATTCCTCAGGTTAAGGAGAGATTTTCCTCTGTATTTATTGTCTTCATGAATTAGAGGCAGTGGCTGCTGGCCCTGCTTTAGGTGGATTTGGGAAGCTGGAAGTTGCTGGGATCCATCTCTGAGCACCCTTGGAGCGAGGTCTCGTTCCCTCAATTGTCCCACAGGAATCTCCCTGCCCTGAAACTCATCCAAGATTTGATTCCTCAGGTTAAGGAGAGATTTTTCCTCTGTATTTCTTTCCTTCCTGGATCAACAGCAGTGGCATGCTCCTGTCCCTGTTTTAGGTGGATTTGGGAAGCTGGAAGCACAAAATTTGGTGGGATCCATCCCTGAGCACCCTTGGAGCGAGGTCTCCTTCCCTCGATTGTCCCACTGGAATCTCCCTGCCCTG
>VYXF01009119.1:10438-22665 GCA_013397295.1 Polioptila caerulea | reverse complement strand
TACAGGTACAGCTGTGGGTGGGTGCAATCCATGGCTATCCCCTGTGCTACCATCACCAAAATGCTGCTGTTGGAAGTGTCATTTTAGGAACCCCCCTTTGCTCCTGACTCTCAGTGTTTATTTCTCAGGTACAAGTTCTGAAGCTTAAAGAAATGTTCTGAAATGAAGCACATTCCCCAGGCTCCCAGTGGGGCTCACTTATCACTTCTGTGATTGGCTTTAGGGTGGGAAAAAAAAAAGGAATTAGTACAGACAACTATGGACAATTCTTTTGACAGAGAAGCAAAGCCCTTCTTTGAAGAAGAGTTCAAGAAATGCAAACCTGGGACTCTCAGGGCAATCAGATCTTCCATAAGAGTCCAAAGGAAAACCTATTTTCAGTTGCATTATCAAAGGAATCCTGAGATCTTTAGCAGGAGACCTCTGCTAAAATTCCCAGGTTTCAAAGGGATTATCCAGATCAGAATTAACCCTACAAATTGGGAGTGTTCCCTGGTAAAGCCCCTGGTCCCTGAGGGTCCCCTTGGTCCCAGCCATCCCAGGGAACACGATGGAGGTTGGGGACATGGAGCAAGTCTGTCTGTACTTACCCTGTGCACTCTAAATGGCCTCACTTCTGACTCCCCAGATCTTCCAGAAACCACTGATGGAGTCTGAGCTGGTCACGGAAAAAGAAGTTGCCATGATTTTTGTTAATTGGAAGGAGCTGATTATGTGCAATATAAAACTACTGAAGTAAGTTGGGTGTTTTTTTCCCCCCCGTGCTTCACAAAAACAGAACCCTGGGCCTCTCCCTCTGCTTCTCCTTCCATCTGCATGAAAACACTTTCCACTTGCACAAATCCTAACCAGAAGGGCCACGAGTTTCTCCTTGTGGGACAAAGCAAAGTGGGGGCAGTGCTGGCTGTGAGCAGTTCTGCCATTTGCACTCGCTTGGTTCCTGTGCTCCAGAAGGCAAATCCTCCCCTCCCCTGAAGAGCAGGGCTTGCCAAGGCTTCCCACAGGGCAGGACTTTCCTGCCTGGTTCCAGAGGATTTGTGCTCTGGGTGCTGCTGCCCCAAATCAGTGCCCTGAGAGCCATTACCAGGGAAATGAGTGAGGGCACACTCAAAACTCCACCTTGACAAGCAAAAGCATTCCTAAAGTGATCATCTTTCCCTACTGAGCTGCTAATTTTCACTGACCCTACAGGGATTTTACAGCTTTGTAACACTTCCTTTTGGTTTTGGTAAAACATTTGAAAATGGCCTTTTACAAGTTGCAAAGTTGTGGTGGTGACAGGACAAATGACAATGAACCCTTCCTTAGGAAATCAGGCTAAAAACTCAAAGTGATGGGGTTTTTCTTTCCCTCCCTCACACATCAGTAACTCTCTAAACCAACAGAAAAGGAAATTTCCCTGCTCTTTGTCCCACCTCTGAGCTGGCACTGCATCACAGTCAAGCAGCAGCAGGATGAGCAGGAGAGGGAAAGGTGCTGGCTGAGGGTGCAGCCTGGCTTGTTGTATCCCTGCAGTAAATCTTGTGGCTGATGTTTTTATCCTTCTCTGGGTTTCCATGATGAATAAGAACCCACCCCTTTATTCCATAACTGAGGAGTGGCTCTTTGTCCAACCCCGTGCCCTGCTCCTGCTCAGGGCCCTGCGTGTGAGGAAGAAGATGTCTGGGGAGAAGATGCCTGTGAAGATGATTGGGGACATCCTGACAGCCCAGCTGCCCCACATGCAGCCCTACATCAGGTTCTGCAGCTGCCAGCTCAACGGGGCCGCCCTCATCCAGCAGAAAACAGATGAAGTGCCCGAGTTCAAGGAGTTTGTCAAGGTAAGGGAAGCAGCAACCCCGGGAATTCTGCACATCTGCTGCTGAAAAAACAGGGTCACTGTGGGGCTGTGTCCACTTGTGGGCCACCCTCTTGAAAAAGGACCTGGAGGGATTGGAGAATTCCTGAGGGAGCTGGGAAGGGAATGGAGAATCCCTGAGGGAGCTGGGAAGGGGCTGGAGAATCCCTGAGGGAACTGGGAAGGGGCTGGAGAATCCCTGAGGGAGCTGGGAAGGGGCTGGAGAATCCCTGAGGGAGCTGGGACGGGGCTGGAGCCTCAGGAGGGGCTGAGGGAGCTGGGAAGGGGCTGAGGCTGCAGCAAAGGAGGCTCAGGGGGGCCCTTGTGGCTCTGCACAGCTCCTGCCAGGAGGGGCAGGGACAGGAGGAGAGGAAATGGCCTCAAATGGCACCAGGGCAGGGTCAGATCAGAAATTTGGAACAATTTTTCCCTCACAGAGTGGTCAGGCCTTGGGCTGAGCTGCCCAGGGAGGTTTGGGGTCCCTGGAATTGTCCCAGAGCAGTCTGGCTGTGGCCCTTGGGGACAGGGTTTGGGTGATGCTGGGCTGGCCCTGGGGGATCCTGGAGGGCTCCTCCAGCCCTGGTGATCCTGGGATTTTTGTCCAGACAAGGCAGGTGAAGAAGTGTTGTAAAAACCACAAGGAGTTCTCCTGGTGATGTTGTGATCTCAGGGCAGATTGAGCTGAGGATTGGTGCTCATTCATTTCCTTCCCTTCTCCTTTCTTGGAGGAGCTCATTTTTCAGGGTTTAAACCACCTGACTAACCAGATTTTACCTCTCTGATGTTTCAGAGGTTAGCAATGGATCCTCGCTGTAAAGGAATGCCACTGTCAAGTTTTCTACTAAAGCCTATGCAACGGGTAACCAGATACCCACTAATAATTAAAAATGTACGTTCCTTTGCACACATGATGGGTTTGGTGCTGCTTTGCTTACACTTTAATTACAGGGTTGTTTCCTTATTTGTTTTCCTTATTTGTGAGATTTCTGATGGGCTGGGGAATGTGGGATGTCCTTTAATACTCAATTCCAATATAGAAAATGGGATCATTCCTTGGGCTTTGGTGAAATTATTCAATATTTCCATTTGAAATAGAGGTGAAGCTTGCACCCAAAGAGCCAGAAGGCAGCGAGTGCTGAGTGAAAATTTAAAATTCAGATTAAAGGAGCAACAAGACAGCCTTGTGCTCATATTTGCCTTTTCCCTCAGTGCCATTCCCTCCCCAGGGGCTGGGAGGTCACGCTGAGCCTGGCTTGCTGCAGATTCCCCCTGTGCAGCTGATGGTGCTGGAGGATTTACAGCCCTTTCCTAACTTCCATTTGTTGCTTAACACTTCCCATCCCAAATTACACCACGGAGCACAGCCCAAGGCTTTCCCAGGGAGTTATGAGTTGGGTGTTGGCATTTCAGGGAGCCGTGGCTGCATTTCTGTGTTTGGCTGCAATGTGTGTGCTTCTGGCAGAGCAGCCAGCAGTGTGTTGGTGCACAGGCTGTGCAGGCAGGCCTGCAATCCCAAACAGTGTTTGTGCCCCATCTCTCCTGTGTGTCAAGGAGGACAATAAACGGGGGGGGCTTTGGCTGGCTGTGCTGGCAGCAAAGCCCCAGAGCGAGCTGTGCTGACAGGAGCCTGCTGCTGGGTTTGTTTGTGTGCAGATAATCGAGAACACGCCCGAGAGCCACCCCGACCACAGCCACCTGCGGCACGCCCTGGAGAAGGCGGAGGAGCTGTGCTCGCAGGTGAACGAGGGCGTGCGTGAGAAGGAGAACTCGGACAGGCTCGAGTGGATCCAGGCCCACGTGCAGTGCGAGGGCCTCTCCGAGGTAACGGGGGGCACACGGAGCCCCTGGCCCCTCCTGGCCCCTCCTGCACGCCAGCCTGGCTGCTGCTCCTCTTCCAGCCCCTGCTCGCCTGCCTGGCTCTGGACCGGTCCCGGGTCCCACGCTGGAATTTGTGACCACACCTCACCAGTTTCAGTTCTTGTGGTACAGTGGTTATGGGGCTGTGTCCTGCTCCAAAGCTGTGCCTNTGCTCCTCTTCCAGCCCCTGCTCGCCTGCCTGGCTCTGGACCGGTCCCGGGTCCCACGCTGGAATTTGTGACCACACCTCACCAGTTTCAGTTCTTGTGGTACAGTGGTTATGGGGCTGTGTCCGGCTCCAAAGCTGTGCCTGATCACTTTGGAGTGCTTTGAAAACCAAATCTTTGGAAATATTTTCTGTGGTAAAGCTTTGTATGCATTTGAAAACTCAAGAATACTGATCAAGTCTCTTGCAGAGACAATCCCTGCCTCCCATGCCATGTTATTTTTAAGGTTACGTGATTAGTTCGTAGAAATATTGTGTTTGTGTGTCCTGCAAAAGGAGGGAAGATGTTCTGATGTCCTTCCTGTTGTTGGTGGAGGTAACAGAGGCAGACTGATCACAACTTGATTTTCAAACTGTGCACCAAGTTTCCCATTCTAGAAGGTAAAAAATAATGAGCACTGGTTGGTTCATGAAGTAGAAAAATTGCATTTCACCTGAGGAAGTCTGACTGACTGTTCTGTGTGACAATGTCAGCACATCCAGCTGTCTGCCACCCACTGCCTGAAGGAAAGTGGCTGCTTTTGTCTTCTCTAGATGGTGCCTGGCCCCAGAACTGCAGATCCACACCCTGACAGAGCCTGTGGTGCTCGCTGCCATGGCAGGGAACAACCCAGCCTCTCCCTGGTGCCTGTCCAAGGGGGTTCCAGCCTGCCAAAGGAGCCCCTCCAGACCCAGCTGCCCAGGGTGGGGAGAGCTGTGCCATCCCCTGGTGAAAGCAAACCTGAAAATGGCACTTTCGGCAAGGGCACGACTCTGCTGAGTGTGGGATTGTGCCAGTCCCAGTGGTCAGCAGCTCTAACTCGGGATATCATGGCCATCTGGAGTCCTCTGGGGTGTTTTCAGGGGTGAAATTCCAGCACAATTCAGAATGCAGCCCGTGGAGAGGCCGTTGGCAGAGCTGCTGCTCATCCAGGGCAGGTGCCCCGGCTCAGTCCCACTCCTGAGGTGCATGTGCGTGGCCAGGGGGGGCACAGATGCTTTTGGCTTGCCCTGGCTGCCCAGCCCGTGCCCCTGGCAGCAGCGGGCTGCCCTCAGGGGCCCGTCTCCCCCGGGACACAGACTGCAACCAGGACTCTAAACTCTATTTGGTCTCTTGCAGGGCAGCCCCGATTGTTTCACTTTATACAGTGCGTTGTTGTTCTTCTTCTACTTTTCGCAGCAACTCGTTTTTAATTCAGTTACAAACTGCTTGGGACCACGCAAGTTCCTGCACAGTGGGAAGCTCTATAAAGCCAAGAGTAACAAGGAGCTGTATGGTTTTCTCTTCAACGACTTCCTCCTCCTCACTCAGATCATAAAACCTCTTGGCTCTTCTGGCACAGACAAAGTCTTCAGCCCCAAGTCCAACCTGCAATACAAAATGTACAAAACTGTAAGTGCTGCTCCCACACGGGGGTGGGCACAGGGCTCAGGAGCTGCATTCTGGGGGTGTGGGCAAGAGCCTTCCTAGAGAAGAGGCTTGAAAGCTTTGGGGTTCAGGGGCTGATGGCAGGAAGGGTGGCTGTGTGCTCTAGTGAGATAAGAAAAGATACTTTTGAGGTTTTGCTTGAATAAAACTCTTCCATGAGGGCTCGTGTGTTTGGGGGAGCGGAGGGAGAGCGGCGCTCGCTGCTCTCTGGGGGAGGAAACTCTGCTGTGCTTGGCTCTCTCCAGGAGTGTTTCCAGGCTGTGCAGGCACCTGTCTTTGTCAGCTTTTCACATTTTCTGCTGAAAGATGGGAGGCAGAAGCAGGGAGATACTTGGGGCATGGAATAAACCTGCTGTGAGCTGAAGTGTGCTGAATGCCCCCGTGCAGACTCTGCAGTACAGCTCCAGCTCTGCTGATGTTTTACAGCCCATCTTCCTGAACGAGGTCCTGGTGAAATTACCCACAGACCCTTCTGGAGATGAGCCCATCTTCCACATCTCCCACATTGACAGAGTCTACACGCTCCGGGCCGAAAGCATTAATGAAAGGTGAGTGCCTTTGTGGGCCTTTAAAAAGTCTGGTAAATGTAGGATGGGAATGGTTGTGATGGGAACTTGCAGAGCACTCTCCAAGCTGGTTATTTTACAAGACTGGAAAATTCCTTCTTGGGAATATGGTGATCTAAAAAGGAGGGAGAGATAATGATGTTTCCTGAATTCCAGCTAGAGCAGTGATGAAATGGCTGAGAGTGGGTGTTTGTGCTGCATTTCACATTTTATGGTATTGTGAAGAAGCCAAAAGATGCAATTCTATCTTCTGCTGTTACCTGGGATAGTGGAGGACTGGATGAGCTCTGGGATGGCTCCCAGCCCAAACCATCCATGTCCTGTGGAGCAGCAGCTCTTCATTTGGGGTTCCAAAACTGATCCACAGCTTCCAGATTCTCCCATGTTTCCTTGAGTCGGGCTCCCTTGTTTGTCACAGCAGCTCTTCCAAGCCCTTGAGGTCACTTAGGAGCCCTTCTGCCACCCTTGTTCTCTGTCAGCCTTCCCCCTCAGCCTCCCTCAGGCACAGACTGGGATTGTGTGGCTCAGGACTGGGCTCAGTGATCCGTGTGGGTCCCTTCCAACTCAGGATGCTCTGTGATTCTTAAGCATGAAGTGATTTCCCAGAGAGGCCCATTCACCACCCGTGGACTCCCCAAGTTACACTTCTGAAGTCCTGAGAGTCAGAAAAATTGGGGAGGAAATCTCAAGGACCAAGGACAGTGGCCACCTCACAGCACTGGTGGCTTGTACCTCCTGGCTCCAAGAAGTCAGTTTATTTCAGGAAAACAAAGGGCTGGATGAAAGCAAACCTGTAATTCAGACCTTTTGTTTTCTCACCAAGCATCTCCTGCTGGTGGTTCTCTTGAGCTTTCTTTGTGTGGTGGGGTTTGCTGCCTTGGGATGGTTACATTCTGCAGGTGCTGTGAATTCCAGTAAGATCCCTCGGATGGCAGAGCCTGGGGTGGGGCCAGAACCTTGGCTGGGAGGGAGGGGCAGCTTTAGTTGTGTCTCCTGTGATCCTACAGGGAAAAATGGAAATAGCATTTTACAACTTATTCTCTCCTTTCTTTCTGAAGGACTGCCTGGGTTCAGAAGATCAAAGCTGCTTCAGAACTTTACATAGAGACTGAAAAGAAGAAGAGGGAAAAGGCCTACTTAGGTACAGCATAGGACGTGGGGGTCTCATCTTTTGTGGAAAAGTCTCTGGGCAGGAAAATCCGTGGGTGACATTTCTCTCTGCTCTTCTGTTCCACCACAGTTCGCTCTCAGAGAGCTACAGGCATTGGGAGGCTGATGGTGAATGTTGTTGAAGGCATTGAACTAAAGCCCTGCAGGTCCCATGGTGAGTGCCTTGGCTTTTTTTGCTCCATCCATTCCCATTTGCCAGCCTAACTCTGCAGGGGTTCTGTCCCAGACATGGTTTTGTTAAATGATGTGGATTTAGTGAAGGTAAAATAGGCAGAGGTGGATGTGTGCAGCTGAGCCATGGTCCTGCAGTTGTCCTGCAGGAGGCTTTTGTTTCAGACTGGCTTAGTTTCCACCACAGAAGCCATAAAGTCCTGAAGGGAAGAGTGGAGGGTGCTCAGCACCCAGCAGAGCAGAGTATTCACTGTGATGTTAATGTAGCCCATTAGAGAGGCAGTGAAGCAGAGCCTGGAGTGGCCAAGGTCTTTCCCAGCTCAGCTGGCAGTCAGAGCAGAAGGAAGCTCAGGAGCAGGATCACACAGCTAAAAAAGCCCCGCTCCTTTCTGTTTGTTCCCACCTTTTCAGGAAAGAGCAACCCCTACTGCGAGGTGACCATGGGCTCTCAGTGCCACATCACCAAGACCATCCAGGACACCCTCAATCCCAAGTGGAATTCCAACTGCCAGTTCTTCATCAAGGACCTGGAGCAGGACGTGCTGTGCATCACGGTGTTCGAGCGGGACCAGTTCTCCCCGGATGGTGCGTACGGGCCTGACCCTGCCTGGGCATTTGCAAAACTCTTTTTGAGGTGGAGCATTCCTGCTGAGGGAAATGACAGGGAATGGGCTGGCTTGGGAGAGGATCTTCAAAGATACCCCCAGATTTGACCCTCCTTGCATATTTAGGAGTCAACTTGCTCCACCCAAGTATCAGCACAAAAAGGATGCAGCTCCCTCTGGGTTTTGAGAATTCCTTTTCTGGTGCAGTTGAGAACAACTAAAGTGTGGTTTGTAATTCTGCTAAGACTCCAGAAAGGGATGGGTTCAGGCAAGAGAAAGAGAAATGACTTTGAGTTCCTGTTATATGCAGTAACAGTAGCAAAAATGAGCCCAGGATTCCAAACCCGTTAGAATCATGGAACAGTTGGGCTTGGAAAGGACCTTAAAGATCATCCACTTCCAACCCCTTCCATGGGCAGGGACACCTTCCACTATCCCACGTTGCTCCAGGCCCCATCCAGAGCAGCCTTGAACACTTCCAGGGTTGAGGATTCCACAGCCTCTCTCATTCTTGTTTCATAAGCTGGGATAAACATGTGGAGCATCACCGGGTGTATTTTGGAGTCACGATCTCTCAGGCAGTGTTTGGATAGGACTGGTTCTGGCTCATTGGCCTCATTGCTGGGCTGGTGTCCTGCTTGGCTCTGTCATCTCCAGCAGGTTCACTCTCAGGTTTAAGTGTTCAGCAACTTTTGGCCTTCTGCTAACAAAGCATAAACCCGAGAAGTCCCTGAAGTGAGGCAGCTGTGGATTCCACAGTGGGTTTTTCCATCATAGGCCCGTTTGGTTTTAATGCTGCTGCTGTTTAACACAGTCTGACTAAATCCCCTCCTATGCAGCTTGGCAGCCTTTGGCTCTCTTCAAGTGCCCAACTAGAGCTGGACCAAAGCCTTGTTTTCTCCTGTTTGTTGTGTGTGGGTGGAAGTTCAGGTCCTTCAGCAGACTCTGGTTTCCCTTTGCTGAGCACGCTGTGTTTCTGCATTCCAGACTTTTTGGGCAGGACAGAGATCCGCGTGGCAGACATCAAGAAGGATCAGGGCTCCAAGGGACCAGTTACAAAGTGTCTCCTTCTGCACGAAGTCCCCACGGGGGAGATCGTGGTGCGCCTGGACCTGCAGTTGTTTGATGAGCCTTAGGAGAGAGGGGCCGAGGTCGGAATTCAGCCAGAGGTCGCTGCAGGAGGTGTCTGCAGGAGCTGTCACCGAGTCCTTGCTGGTGTGGCATGAAACTACTGCTCGCCCTTCACACGTCAGAGGGTTATCAAAGCAAACAGGGGCATCTTTGTGCCTTGATAATTCTCACTGAACACATGAATCCCAATTTAGTGAGGAGATCTCCCTCAATCTCTCTGTGTGGAACTTGGTTTCCTGGGCTGGTGAAACAACCCTGCTGTTCCTTGTGCTGCAGTCGGGATGGCTGGCAAACCACAGGGGTGGCTGTGCTTGCTCCAGTTGCCCTGCTCTCTAATTCCCATGGAGGAGGCAGTGTGGGTGTGTTTTGGAGGCTTTCTGAGGGTTTTCCACCTTCAGGAGTTCTGTGCCTATTGCTCAGCAGAGTGGAGTGTAAATGTGAGTGAATGGAAGGAGCAGTTTCACAGCAAGATCTTGGAAGATCTTCATGATGGTACTGCAAAGACTTAGAAAATAAATAGTCTATATCTATAAACAGAGAAGATTCTATTAACATACCACTTCATGACTCGTGTTGCCCCTGAAAATGAAAGCTGTCCAGGCCTTCTGCACAGAGATGAATTGCACTCCAGAAGAGTCCAGCCCTCGGTCCCCTCGGAAGTCGCTGTTGTCCCCAGGAGTGTAAGTGCTGGGCAGGAAGCCAAGGGTGAGGCACAGAGCCCTGCTGGGTGTCCTGTGAACCTCCCGGGTGCTCCTTTCCTGCTGCTGCTCCCAGGGCTGAGCGTCCCCTGCAGTGGGGAAGAAGAAACCACGGTGGCTGCAGGTCAGGAAGCAAAGCTGCAGCCGGCGGTGCCCAGAGCAGCCTGCAGTGCCCAGAGCAGCCCGCGGTGCCCAGAGCAGCCTGCGGTGCCCAGAGCAGCCTCCAGAGCCCAGAGCAGCCCGCGGTGCCCAGAGCAGCCTGCGGTGCCCAGAGCAGCCTCCAGAGCCCAGAGCAGCCCGCGGTGCCCAGAGCAGCCTGCGGTGCCCAGAGCAGCCTCCAGAGCCCAGAGCAGCCCGCGGTGCCCAGAGCAGCCTGCGGTGCCCAGAGCAGCCTCCAGAGCCCAGAGCAGCCCGCGGTGCCCAGAGCAGCCTGCGGTGCCCAGAGCAGCCTCCAGAGCCCAGAGCAGCCCGCGGTGCCCAGAGCAGCCTGCGGTGCCCAGAGCAGCCTCCAGAGCCCAGAGCAGCCCGCGGTGCCCAGAGCAGCCTGCGGTGCCCAGAGCAGCCTCCAGAGCCCAGAGCAGCCCGCGGTGCCCAGAGCAGCCTGCGGTGCCCAGAGCAGCCTCCAGAGCCCAGAGCAGCCCGCGGTGCCCAGAGCAGCCTGCGGTGCCCAGAGCAGCCTCCAGAGCCCAGAGCAGCCCGCGGTGCCCAGAGCAGCCTGCGGTGCCCAGAGCAGCCTCCAGAGCCCAGAGCAGCCCGCGGTGCCCAGAGCAGCCCGGGGTGCCCAGCTCCGGGGCTGGGCCGTGCTCACCTGTGTGCACCGGGGCGGGGCAGCCCGGTCCTGCAGCTCCCACGGGGCGGGTGCTGGATGTCACCAGAGAGCTCGCGCTGGTGCGGAGTGGGGAACCCAAAGCCATCCGGGGAGGACCAGGGCTCTCCATCCGTTTCACTCCATGGATAACAGCGTCCAGCCCACATCCCTGCTCGGCACAGCTCCCGGCTCCAGGCGGGCACCGACGGCTGCTTTCCCTCAGGCACACTGCGAGTGCTCTGCCGAGTCTGCACTCGGGGGACACAAGATCCCTGAGAGTCAAATTCCTCTTTGTTCTGCTTGGATCCCTCCTGTTCACGCCCTGCCACGCATCCACTGGTATTTTTGTAAGGACTTCATTCCGGATGGGAGGTGCCGGCCCGTGTCATTCGCATGTGAACGTTCTCGTGGAGCTGTTGTTAGGTTTTGGTGTTCCTTGCATGTCCTCTCAGTACTGGCTCCCACCTCTCCTGTGTCGGCGGTGTTCTCTAGCACTCCAAGTCTTATTGGTTTCCATTAGGAAATTAGGATATATCCATAACAGGTAGGTAGATCAGTATGGTAATAAGTGTAAACTGTGCTGGGAAGTGTCTGTGTATTATAATTTCCTAAAAGACCACTGTAATGTCTCAAGCAATGGGAAGGAAAAAAAAAATGTATGTTGGAGGGACAACAAAGTTTACATTTCATACTTTTCAGAATCGCTTTATTATTTATTTATTGAAGATAGTGTAGAATTTTGTATCAGAAATGACAGACATACTTATGTATTTTTTGAAACAAAACAGAGATACACACTTTAGTTAGAAACTTTCAACTGACCACATTTTAGAGGGAGTGTGACTTCCTAGGCATGCATTTGTTTACCACTAACTGGCTGAAAACACGATTAAGAGAACTTTAAGTTTCTATTTTTCAATGTTGTTAAGAAAATTGTTTCAAGTAAAATATGTAAATAGTACTAAACCCATGCTTTCCTAATTCCATATCAATACATTTTATTAAATATAATGTATATGAAAATACACATTGTTGTGGTAGGATAAAAAAAGTGATAAAATCTATTACTGGAGTACCATTAAATGTCATTGTCTAACCTTTTATTGCTGTCCTAATTTTACTCAGTGCTGCCAACAGGGTGAACATTCATTTCAGTGTTTCACGAGTAGCATCACTTTGTTAATAGTGCCATTCCAGCAGCAGCAATTACAGTGACAGCTGAACTGGCCAACAGGACCAAAAAATCTCGTGGCTGGAATGCAGGAACCTCGGGCAGGGTTTTGGAGGGAGCCCCAAGGAGCTGCACCTGCCTGAGGCTCATCTGGTGCTGGAAATGGGGGCCCCTCTCAGATTGCAACCCATGTCCTGGACATCAGAGAATCCCGGGATGGTTTGGGTTGGAAGGGACCTTAAAGCCCCCCCGGTGCCCCCCCTGCCATGGGCAGGGACCCCTCCCACTGTCCCAGGCTGCTCCAAGCCCCATCCCAGCTTTGGACACTTCCAGGGAAGTGCTGTACCAGCCTGTACCACTGCCTGTACGATTTTGGGGACTTGTGACAGAGCAAGAACTTCCCCAGCTCCCGTCAGAGCCAGGAGGAGTTACTCAAACGTTGATGAGGAAGGGCTGGACTTTGGCTCACAGATATCCAATGAATCCCTCAGAAGGGGAAGCCCATCCTGTCCCTGTGCCTCGAGGACAGGCTGTGCCCATGCCCTGGTGACAGTGTCCCTGCACTCGGGGCTGGGTGGC
>VYXF01009115.1:118690-129458 GCA_013397295.1 Polioptila caerulea | reverse complement strand
AGCTCATTCTGCTTGGAGAGAAGCACCATTGGAGCAGAATACAAAAGCTTTAAAAAAATTCCCAAAGCCAAATGTTTCTAAACCTCCTTTGTAATCCTCAGCTGGGAAAAAAATTTGCTGTGCCCTGGCCAGCTGAGCTGTCCCTGGGAGCCCAGGAGGGGACATGGCACACACATCTCCTTGCCAGGCTGGCAGGGGGTGGTGCTGCAGCTCTGCTCCTTCAGGAGAACACCATCACCTAAAGGGGCTCCAGGAGAGCTGGAGAGGGACTGGGGACAAGGGATGGAGGGACAGGACACAGGGAATGGCTTCCCACTGCCGGAGGGCAATGAGAGATGGGATATTGGGCAGGAATTGTTCCCTGGGAGGGTGGGCAGGCCCTGGCACAGGGTGCCCAGAGCAGCTGTGGCTGCCCCTGGATCCCTGGCAGTGTCCAAGGCCAGGCTGGACATTGGGGCTTGGAGCACCCTGGGACAGTGGGAGGTGTCCCTGCCATGGCAGGGGGTGGCACTGGATGAGTTTTAATGTCCCTTCCAACCCAACCCATTCCATGATTCTGAGAATATGGGAGAGGCTGTGTAAATCCAGGATTTATCTCGCCACTGTTTAGTGGAGGAAGGAAATTGAGATAAAGCATCAGCCAGGATTTGACACAAGGCCTTGGAGAGTTTATTATTGTCCTTTTAGGCAAATGAAAAGATGAAAAGGAACCAAGACCTTTGATAGGGATTTGTTAATTGGGGCAGAGAGTCTCCAACAGCTGACCTGGAGCTGTGTGAGCAGGAAGGGAGGCAGGGATGAATTCCTGGGTGGGGGGGGGTGTCAGGCACTTGCCTCTTGCAAGGAGGAGTCAGAGCATTTTGTACCAGCCCTCAACACAGGGGTCAGTGAGATCCCAGGCAGCTCAGGGCTGTCACAGACCTGGGCACCGATGCCCAACCCTGCCACTAAAAGTGGGATGTCCCTCAGAGCAGATGACCCCGAGTCCTAACGTGGATAACTTTCCTAAGAGCTCACCAGGAATTTATCTGCCCTCTGCTCCAGGCAAATATGAACAGAAATAGGGTGGTGGAAGGTGGAGTCCTGGCAGGAGAGGTCTGGCTGCTCCTGCAGACCTGACACACCTGAGCACAGCACCGAGGCACCACATCCCACCTCCCCTCAGCCCCTTATCCCAGCTCAAGGGCTCTTTCCCTGCTTTCCAGCCCAAAGCCAAGTGCAGCTGGTTGAGCCCCTGCTTCTCTGAGCCTGCTCCTGATGTCCAGAGAGCTTTTCCAAACCCAGCTGCACTTTTGGTCCTGCCCAGTGAGGAATCTTCTCTTTGCTCCCCTCTTCTCTGTCTTTTCTCTCTTTTCTCCCTTCTCCCTTCCCTTCCCCCTTTTCTTTCCCCTGTGGACAATCCTGGGCACCGTGGAAAGAAAAATAAAATATCTACCTGAGAGATATCTGTGCATTACTGAAAATTTCTTTGTTTAATCTCAGGGAGAAGCAGGCTTAGGGAGAGAATCTTTCCTATGCAGCTGTGTTCAGCCTGAGAGAAGACGAATCTGGGGATACAGCTCCGTGTGTCCAAAAATTGTATTATATTTGTCATGCAAATAGGGAAAAAAACTTAAAACCTTCTCAAGTGTGAAAACCAGGAGCAGTGGCCTAGAAAACATCTCTTGCTGGGATAAGGAATTCACTCACAGTCACCCATGGCATTCCAAAGCAGGGGTGCTGTTGGAAATGCTGCAGAGGGTTGGTCAAAGAGCAGGGACCAGGATCTCATCCTTTGGGTAGGGAACAAAATCCTGCTGTCAGTCTGCTTGGCCTGAGGGATTGTCCCTTTTGGGGGACACTGGATTTCCTCTCTCAGTTCCTCTGAACTTTCTTTGCCTTCTGCACAGCTGCTCCTTCTCTCCTGAGCTATTCAGACCCTAAATCATGGAATCATGCAGTCCTGGAACAGTTTGGGTTGGAAGGGACCTTAAAGCCCATCCAGTGTCACCTCTGCCCTGGGCAGGGACACCTTCCAGTGTCCCAGGCTGCTCCAAGCCCCAATGTCCAACCTGGCCCAGAACAGCTGAGTGTGTCAAATGCCCAGCTGAGTTGTTGCCATAGAATAATAGAAAGGGTTTGGTTGCCAGGGGTCTCTGCAGGTCTCTTCTTCCCTCTTCTGCTCTAAGCAGGGATAACTCTAAACCTGGACCAGGCTTCTCAGTTTTGGTTTAGAAAATTTCCAGGGATTGAGATTTTCCCCATCTCTCTGGTCCTGAAACAGCAGAGTATTTCCCTGGAAATTTTCCCAGTTGCAACTCATGCCCATTCTCTGTTAAACCTCATTATGCAGCCCTGAAAAGAGTTTGGCTCCATCCTCTCCACAGCCCCTTTCAGGTGACTGTTTTTAGAGCGTTTGCATTTCATCCAAGGATTCACTCTAGTTTGAATCCTGCCCTTCATTTCAGCTGGGCATTTTTCACAGGGCTCAGCCTCTCAATTTCATCCTGTAAACCAGGAACTAAACCTGAAAACAGGATCAGTCTCAGGCCAGCCCCGCCTGAACAGCTCTCCTGCTTGGACAGAGCTTTGGAGGAGCTCTCTGGGAACAGCCTTCACCTGCTTGCACCCCATCCTCTCGAGAAATCAGGATCTGTTTCCCTGCTTTGCTCTTTTCTCTTGTGCTCTGCTAACAGCCTTAAAGTCAAGAGATTTCACATCTACTGCTTCTCTTTATCCATTGGGCCACTTACTGTAAAAAAAAAAAAGGCTCTGATTTGCAATGATTCGTTTCTGACCAGTCCCAGCTGGTTCTTTTCCATCTCTCAGAGATCTCTCACGTGCTATAAACTGCAGGCTTTGCCAGCAGCGCCGGGCTGAGGCAGTGATGCCCCTTCTGGCTGCCCCCAGCTGCTCTCCCCAGCCCTGCCCACCCCCAGGGGCTCTGCAGGGTGAGCTTTGTTCAGAGCAGGCAGCAGCTGGTGCAGGTTCTCCAGGCCCTGGCACCTTTCCGTCCTGCTCCGGAGGGAGCCAGAGCAGGCTGTGGTTCCAGCTCCTCTTCAGCCCCTCCTCCAGACCTGGCTGTGGCAGGAGGCTCCCTGCAGCTCTTGGGGGGTCTCCTCCAGCTCTTTCACCTTCCAGAGAAGTGGCAGTGGTCTGACAGCGCTGGTATCTGGCTGCTGAGCACTCTAAATATGTCCTGCTTTGTCCCACAGACTGAGGTGGGTTTGGATTCCTCGGGGAATTCCTGACTTGATCCCCCTCTGGTACTGAGAGCTGGTCTCCTGGAAATCTCTCTCCAAGCCCAGAGTCCTGGGAGTCCTTGTCATTGGGAACAGATGGAAAGAAGTCATTGACTGAGCCTCTTCTGCATCCCTGGTGGTGCTTCAGAGGTTGACCTGGAACAGAGACCAAACAGAGCAAAAGGATAAAGTAGGGATTCATTAAAAGTCCTCAATGGACACACTCTGAGCAGTGCCTGCACCCAGGCTGAACCCCAAAATGGTCACAAAATGGACGCCCAATCACGAAGTCTCACACTTCTGGTCCATCTGCATGTTAGAGTTAATTGTCCAATTACAGCTTCAGGTTATGAAGCTCCATCCTCCTGGTTTTCTCTTCTCACTTCACTGTTGTTTTTGCTCTTGGGCTTGAAATTTGTATTGGTTGTCCTCGGTCCCAAGTTGGAAGAGGAATTGTTTTGTCTGCCCTATGAAGAGAGCTAAGTAGCACTTAGTATGAAACCCAGAACTACACACTAAAACAGCACAGAATCCGAAAAATATAAAAGCTAAAACTTAAGGCACCCCTGTCAGTCCATGACCCATCCCATTCCCAGCCCCCTTGGTTATCCCTGCCCTTTTCATGGTCGTGCCTGGCATCCCTTGGAGCCTTCAGTTCAAAGTGAGCTTTGGCTTTTCCAACACCTCACCTGCATCCTGGGACAATGCTTCTGTACCCCACCTTTCCCAGCCCTTCCCCCTCCTCTGAATGTCCTCCTGTGCTGGGGCTCAGGCCAGGTCCCTCTTTAGCTACACTGAACTTCTGACTTTCCTGAAAGCTGGAAAAGATAATTCTCCTTCTGGGGCAGCTCTCCTGGAACACCTGCCAGGGTTCCTGAGCTCCTTTACCCTTCAGAGCTCCTACCCATGGGCTCCCACCTACCAGTGCCCCCCAAAAACAGAGGTGCTTCCCAGACCTTCCCTCTCCGGTGGTCACTGCCTCAGGGACATCTCCAGAATATCCAAGGTCCCTGGGAAGCTCCAGACCTCCTGTGCCACAACTCAGAGGAGCAGAGCTGTGTCCGTCCTGCACAGGAGAGAACCTGAATTGAGCAGCACCAGCTGCCTCCTCCTGCTCCTCAGGCTTTGTTCAGGGCTGGCTGAAGCCTCCCCTCATGGGCTCTGGTCTGGTTTTTGGGCACAGAGGTTCTGCAGCACTTTGCTAACTCAGCCCAGCAGAGCAAGGCCATTATTCCCACGCTGCCTGAAGTGCCACAATTGTCCAGGCTCAGCCAGTCTTCATCCACAAGCCCTTCTAGCCCCATCTCCTGCTGTCCCACCTCCTTTTCCTCACAGACATCAGGCTCTTTTTTCTCTTTGGTGCTCTCCAAAGGTGTGTCACTCCTGTGTTCCTCCTTCCTGTAAATGCCTGTGTGCCCCCAGCTCCTCCTGAGCCAAACCAGGCTCTCAGCTGGCATTTGCCTCCCCCTGGGTGCCACCGACTCCCCAGCCCCAGGAAGGGCTGCAGCAGCCACAGTGCACTGGTGCAAACCTTTTTAATGAGGGACCCCCCCACTAATGAGGGAACAGAGGCACTGAGCTGGAGAAACCTCTGGTGGTACTGGGGGGAAATAGAAGTGACAAATTAGATTTGATAAAAAAACAAAACTGAGGCAGCAGATGGATAAATAGAGATAAAAAGAGTGGTGGATGACAGAGAGACAGATAAATCTATCAACCAGTGCACCCATTGAACAACTGCATGAGACGTGTGGGAGAGGAGGGAGAAGCACCAAAACCCCCCAACTAAATAAATAAAAGACAATGAAAAAATTGACCAAAAACTGCAGACTTTTTTTGAACAACAACAATTTTAACAAGCTGCTGGCCCCAAAACAGATCCAAAAACATGCCCTAGCTAAATAATAAGGACAAATTCTTTTCCCTTGCCCTATGTCAGTGCACCCCTATGATGTCCTCTCAGTTTCTACACCTAAAGATCAGCCAGCATTGCAGGGAATGCTGAATTTGGGAACAGGAATAGGCAGGGGTCACACAGGTCTGTGATGTGCAGGGTGAAATGCCAGCATGGAGATGCAAATCAGCCTTATCAGGTCAAAATCTGATGCACCCAATCCTGATTTTTATCCCAGCTGAAACCTACACAGCAAATCTCCTGTGGGACAGGCAGCTCTTGCCCCACAGACTGGGCTCACCAGGGACTCAGGGTGGCTGTGCTGGACAAGGTCCCTCCTCATTTTCTTGATCAGCTGCAAAATCAGACTGTGGAGGGAAAGTTTTTTCTCCTTCCAATGAATTAATTTATTCCTTGAACAGAATTCTTTTCTGTATAATAAATGATGGGATAACAAATAAGTGTGATGAGGAGAGGCTGAGGGAGCTGGGAAAGGGGCTCAGCCTGGAGCAAAGGAGGCTCAGGGGGGATATGATGGAAAATTTCTTCCTGGAAAGGGTGGCCAGGCACTGGCACAGCTGCCCAGGACAGTGGTGGAGTTCCCATCCCTGGAAGTGTGGATGTGGCACTAGGGGCCGTGGCTTGGTGGGTTTGGTGGAACCTGGCAGTGCTGGGGTAATGGTTGGGCTCGAAGACCTTAGAGGGCTTTTCCAGCCTCAATTATTCTACGAGTCTGTGTTCATACACAATCAGATTTGTGTTGTGGATGGATGTATTTCTGTATTACATACATGGGTCCCTCTGGGGCCTCTTAGACCGTGAACTGAGCTGTGCTATAAATTGCAAAGGTTTTTATGCTCAGAATTGATGTGAGAAAGCTTTACCTGTCCCTTCATCTCACAATGAGGAACTCTGGCCGCTCCCTGCCCTGCTGGGCCCAGGGCTTCACCCTGCACACACATCTGGTTTAGGTGCCACCCTGCAGGTGTCTGTCAGTGGGGAGAGCCTGCCCAGGACTCACCCCCAGCCAAAAGGAACAAACTTTAGGGAGTTTGTAACTCCTGCTTTTCCAGCCAGGAGTCCCAAGCCCAAGTGCTGGGCTCTGGAGAGCTGCCTGCCTGGCAGAGGGCTGGCAGGAGCCTTGGAATCCAGCCAGGCTGGTGTCAGGGCTTTCTTCTCCCAGGGGGACGTGCTGCCGTGTGGGAATCTGCATTATCCATTTTGACAGACTGGCAGAGCAAAAGAGGAATAAAACTGACTTTAATCCATCAAAGCACCATCAAACCCTGGCTGTGCAGTTTGTCAGGGATACAAAACAGAAAACAAATATGTGCACAAATGTTGACATTTACCAAAGATCCTTTTCTTTAAGGTCTCTGCTCTGGGGACTGCGGAGAGGTCCTGGACCTGATCCAGGCCAGGATGAGTCAGAGCTGCTCCCGCATGGCTGCAGAGTCCTGGGCTGGACAGGAGCCCTGAAACCTGGCTGGACACCCCTGTTAATCCTGGAGAAAGCAGGAATCTCCAGGGACAGCCACAGCCTCTCTCGTCTCCCAGGCCTGTTTTTTTTGTGGGGTACAAAGAGAGCTGGACACCGGGAGGGGTCAGTACACATGTATTTATTGCTGAAGGATGTTGGGATTTCAGAGAATCCCAGGATGATTTGGGGGGAAAGGGACCTTAAAGCCCATCCAGTGCCACCCTTGCCATAGCAGAGACACCTTCCACTAGCCCAGGGTGCTCCAAGCCCCAGTGTCCAACCCGGCCTTGGACACTTCCAGGGATCCAGGGGCAGCCACAGCTGCTCTGGGCACCTCATTCATCTCATTCTTCTCAGCTTTCAGGAGAAAAAAAAATCATTTCTCCAGCAGAGCTTCTCAGCAAATCTGTCTAATGGGGGCTTAAGGAGAAGCACAGGACTGAATCCCATCCCTTAGGGTGGTGCACTTGGAAAGAGATAAAACTTGGACACAACAGTGACATAAGGACAAAGAGGAGGACAGCTGTGGAGGCAGGCCTGCTCTGCTCTTTTGGAGAAACAGAGGGCTCCCAGCAGCATTACTGGCAAGGTGAAGAAGTGAACTCTCAGTGGAAAAAGGGCAAAGGACAAGTGAGAATTTGGTGTTATTCACTGAGCAAATGTTTGAATCTGCTGAAATTCATCAAGCTTTGGGTATTGCCCCATCCCTGTCAGTGTCCAAGGCCAGGCTGGATGGTGCAAACTGGGACAGTGGAAGGTGTCCTTGCCAATGGGTGGGGTGGGACTGGATGAGCTGCAAGGTCCCTTCCAACCCAAACCTTCCATGGTGTGGGATTGTTTGGGTGTTCCCAAGCATAACCCAGCCCTGCATCACAGCCAAACCCAGCAAATGTTGGCTTTACCATCACAGGCTGAGAAGTCCCTTCCCTCTCTGCAAGGACACCTGTGGCAGCAGTAGCCAGGTGGGACCAGGCGGCTCCTCCTGAGCTCCCCGTGGGAGCCTCAAACCCTGCTCAGCCCGTGGGCACAGGAATGCTCTGACTCATCCCATGGTGGGGAGTTCTATCCTGGGATTTGCTGAGGAGCAGAATCCCTGTGCCACAGGCAGGATCCCCAAACCCAGAGGTGCAGCATTTGCAGGTGAAGGGAGTCATTAATTTCCAAGTCCCCAGTGTCGTCAGAAGCAGCCCCAGCCCCAGCCCTCCTTTCCCAGCTGGGGATGGCTGCCTAGGGCTGGCAGCTCTGGTGATTCAGCCCTCAGAGAGCTCTTCTCTCACAGCCCCAGCTGCAAGAGTCAGGGGATTACACAGGACACTCGGCCCTGAAAGAAAACCCTATCAGAGCCAAGCTTGTGACTAGGGAGCAAAGCTGGAAACACAGTTCCTAACACCCCCCCAAAAAATAAACAGTGTCTGAGTTTATTAATTTTTAAAATCTCATCACTTTTTGGACAGCATAATGTTGTCAGAGACCTGAGTCATGTGTTTGGAGCGGCTGGAGTTGATGGGGGAGCTCTGCCCTCATTGCTCCTCTGGAAGCCACTGGTGCTGTCACCATTCCCTGACGGTGTTCCTGGAGTGGAGCTGGGAATGTTCCCTGCTCATGGCGATGGCAGCCTTGGCCCTCATGATTGGGAGGTAGAAGGACACAGGTGGGAACCCCCTCCTGTCCCTTCCCTGTCCCCAGGGCTGCCACCAGCATTGTAGAAAAGCCCCCGAGCAGCCCAAGGAGCAGCTGTGCAGAAAAACTGCACCTGTGGAAATGAAGGAGAAAAGCAGGATCCTCCCTTCACTCACCTCACCCAGGGCACCCTTGGGACCCCTGGACCTCCAATGTTCCCATGTGAGGACATCCCAGTGACTGGGATGGCTCCAGGAGTCACACACTGACAGGAGGTGGATTTATTCTGCACCTCCGTGTCCTGGGTGAAGCTCCTGCCCTGGTTTGAAGAGGAAGATGAAGGCTCTTTCCAGCAGGAGTTGCTCACAGCTGGGGTTATGTTGGAGGGGATTATTCAGGACACAAGGCACTTGCTTTTATCAGATAGCCTTTTAAATGTGCCAGAAGGAGGGCAAAGGCCTTCAGGGCGGGGTAAAAATGAGCTGGAGGATGAGGAGCTTGGCTTTAAAGTGACCATATATTGAGCAGAAAGCCAAGATTGATTTAGGCTGGATGGTGCTTGGAGGAATCTGGTCTTGTGGGAGGTATCCCTGCCCAGAGCAGGGCAGGGGAGGGGAACAAGATGGGCCTTTAGGGCCTTTCCAACCCAAACCATCCTATAATTCTATGATTTATGAGTAATTTCTGAATGAGGAGAGAGGGGAAGGTTTCCACTTCACAGCTTCCCCTTTGTGCTCAGCTCTGGTGCAGACAGGAGAAGGCAGATCCCTGCCCACCCCTGCAACACTGGTCAGGAAAATGGGCTGAGCAGCTCCCTGTCCCCTCCCTGCTGCTGATCACACCCATCTTGTGCCTGCAGGGAAACCCAAGGGTCCCACAGAACCTGCAGTGCCAGGGAAACAGGCCCTGTGCATAACCCTGTGTGAAGGCATCAACCGAGCCACCAACTGAGCAGCCAGGCTGGGATCAGCGTGTCCCTGATGGTGGTGGCAGTGCTGCCCAGCAAACACAGCTTTTGTCATCCCAGCTGGGAGCCAAAGGCCTTCATTGACCTGGAGTGTTGGGGCTGGGCTGGCCTTGGCCTCAGCTGCTCTCAGCAGTGCAGCCCAGAGCAATCAAGGAGCTGCTGCTGTTGGGACAAACCCGTGAGGGTGATGGTGTAACAAACCCTGGCTCTTGTGGAGGATGAAAAGAGCCCTTTGGGCTATGGGAGGTCCAAACTTTATTCGGAAGTTTAGGAAGAAGGAGCATAAAAGAATAACCCTGGGGTATCCCAAAGGGAGACAAAAGAAACCCCGCCCTGAACATCAGATTCCTCCCCGCAAAGGGCTGAGGACACTGGTCACCCTCTGTGACTCCCTTGCCTCTCTGTGACTCCCCCTCATCTCTGACTCTCCCACCTCTCTGTGACTTTCCCTTCTCTCTCTGTGGCTCTCCCACCCCTCTGAGACTGCCTGAGGGACCAGGGCACTCCAGGCCATGTCCTTGTGTGGCCCCAGAGCCCCACAGGGGCACTGTGAGGGTGAGTACAGCATCAGAAGAGAGGACACACATGGGAAGTCTTTGTGAGACAGTTTTGATTGCACCCCTAAATAGGGGGTTCTGTATCACTTACAGGACCTCAACTCTTAGACTGCCAAATATTAAGTGGACTTTGCTCCATGTGGTGTTTTCCCTTTCTCCCATGATGAACTTTAGGCAAGAGTAGCCTGGAGGAAGCAGGCATACCCTGTGCCCAGGGAAATGGTGGAGTTATTCCCTTGGGTCTGTTCTCCCCCTGCCAGGACCCAGCCCTGCCACGTCCTGAGCTGTCCTGGGTGCTACATCTCCAGCTTCTCGCTTGGAATATCCATAACTATGATGTTTGGCATCCCCATTTCCACTGTATCGGCAATTCCCAGCATCCTGTCAGTGGCTGATGAGGCAGAACTGCCAGAACAGCCCCAGCCTGGGCAGGCTCTGCTGGGACAGTGGCTCTGATCCACACCTGCTGACAGAGCCTGGCAGCTCACATGTGGTTTCAGGGTCTTTGGGAGTGGTCTCAACCAGTGCTGGGATTTAACTTCTCTGTGTCATTTCAGACTTCCATATCTGGAAGTCAACTGATCTGGACTAGACAGGAAGCCCTTTGCCATGAGTCCAGAGCCTCCTCTGCTGTGCTGGGATGCATCAGCCACCAGGAGGGTGACTGGTGGGCTCAGACTGCCCCAGGATTCCCCTCCCTCCCAGGAAGTCTTGTGTCTCTCCCTGGACTTGACAGCAGCTTCCACCAGCTCTGCTCAGCACAATTTGCCCGTTGGGAAAACTCCCTGGGCACAGCCCTTGCCCCTTCCCCACTGGAACCCCAGCAGGAGCTGGGAACAGGCTCAGCCCAAGTGTTTTGCAGCTCTCAGCACTCCAGCCCAACTCCTGCCTGTGCCTTCCTGCCTTTTCTGGGATAAATGGGCTCGGAGTGAGTGCTCTGGGTCCCGTGGATGGGCTGGAAACAGAGCCTGGGCTGAAACGGGGAAGGGAAGGGAAGGGAAGGGAAGGGAAGGGAAGGGAAGGGAAGGG
>VYXF01009115.1:89443-118545 GCA_013397295.1 Polioptila caerulea | reverse complement strand
GGAAGGGAAGGGAAGGCTCAGGGCTCAGTGTGTGAACTCCCAGGGGTTCCTGCTGAACGTGCTTGGAAGCGTTTCCAAGCAGGAACCCCAGCTCCACTGAAACTCTGTGGAGGATCAGAACACTCCTCTTGGAGTATCACTGTGCCTCATTCCACTTCCCATCATGGTCCTTTGGGAAGCATTCCCACCTTCAGGGTGACTGAGACTGTGACAGGGCTGTGGTTCAGTGTGTGAAGTACAAAACAGGCTGAGAAGATTTTCTCATGGTTCCCATCTTGCTTCCAATGGTTCATGCCAATATTTTCACCCTCCTTGCCTTTCTCAGAGCTGGGCCGTGCTCCCAGTGCAGCTTCTCCTGCTCAGTGCTGGGAGGGGAGGGAGGCAGAGCATCCTTGCAGTGGGACCAGGATTTGAGCTCTAGAGGGGGATGCCTGGAGATGTCCAGGCCACCCAGACCCCTTGTTTTTGGCAGAGGAGTCTATCTGCTGCAATTCATAGGAAATCCCCCCAGAGATTGTCCCCCTGCCCTGGGGCCAGGCTGGGTTTGGTGGGACAGTGGGACAGCCTAGCAAAGCCTTGCCCAGGGTTAAACCCTGCTGGGGGTCTGACATTCACATCCTCCCATCACAGTGACCCACAAAGATAAACCCATGAGGACAAGGCATTGTTCTAGAGCCTTTATTCCATGTCCATCCCTTCCCCAGGCACCAAACACCTTTCCCTTGCCCCCAGGCCTTGACAGCTCTGCTCTGCTTGCACCCACACCCCCCCAGGTACATGGAACCCCACCCTGCTGCAGAGTTTGGGCCTTGTCTCACCATCCTCCTGCATTCTGCCGCGTCTGTTTGTCCTGCCAGCACCCACCTGCCCTGATCTGGCTCTCTCCTCACCAGGACTTGGACCTGGCTGTGCTCTCACACCCACTGGCACCATTCCATGGGCTCTCCAAGGGAAAGGTAGTGCTTGGACCCATCAGGAACTACCTGCTCCTCGTGTCCCAGGCAAAAGGATGATGAGCAGTGTGGAAGTCCCCAGCACCTGAGGGTTGGGATTACTTACACAACACCAACTGCACAGGAGTGAGGCTCCTCTTGTGTCCCGTGGCTCACGGTGGATTCTCTGTGGGAGGGAGCTGAGGGGACGTGGGACAGCACATGTTCTCCCACAGGTCCTGAGTCAGGAACTCGGGAAGTGGCAGAATGGGAGCAGGAACATTTCCTTTCAGCACAGAGGAGTTATTAATAACCCGGATGAGGGGCTTTGTGCTGTGTCAGGTGGTTGAACAGGGCCATGGGCAGGAGAAGGAATTGGCAAAGTGCTGGGTGAGGCTCCCTGTTGGAGCCTGTGCTGAGTGCAGAGGGTGCTGCCGGTTTGGCACACGTGGAAAGGTGAAGGCTGGGAGCTGTCATTGCAGCCACCCAAACACAAAGAGAGAGACTGAGCAGTGTTCATGAAACCACAGCTCTTGGAGGGCTCCAGATAGGTTTGTGCATCCTGTTCCCCACCAAGGGCACCTGGGGAACAGAGCAGGGCACAAAAGGAGGGACATGTCAGTGCCAGTTCCCCCAGTGGCATGGACTGAGGGGGAAGCTCGTCCCTGCTCTCCTGGGCACCCTCCATCACCCGGCCATGAGCAGGTGGGCTCTTCTGGCTCGACACTTGCACATCATCCCTACTCCCTTCCCAGGTGCCTTGATCCCCTGACTGCCAGCAGCTCGTCCATCCTGACACGTGGCTTGGCTTTCCAAGGCACCAACAACGAGGGAATCCCATTGCCCAAGGTGACCTCCTGCCTGTGCAGTTTTGTCAAGGAAGAAAGCATAAATAGAAGTTTTCTGGGCTGTGGAATTGAACTGGTGTAAAATTGGTCTGGGTTCATTGTCCCAATGTGCCCCAAGTCCTGGTGTCACCAGTGAAAAGATGCCACCAGCCTGGAACATGCAGGTGGGGAAGCCTCCCGGGGCAGGTGGTACCATCCCTGCTGGGCTGGGCCTTGGCCAGGGAGGGTCTGTCCTGGAGCCACTGGAATTGGCTCTGCTGGGCACGAGGGAAGATTCTGGCAGCTTCTCACAGCAGCCACCCCTGTTATCCCCCTGGTCCCAAAACCTGGCCATGCAAACGCAAAACACCCCTTCAGAAACCCCACATTGCTCACCAACCTGCCATCTAGGTGTTATTTTTTATTATTATTATTGTTATCTTCAGTTTTCCTCATCAATTCCTACCTTTCCTTGCTGCACTTCATGCCAGTAACCATGAATGTTTCCCTGTCTCCATTCTGCCCATGTGACATTTTTATTTTAACAGTTCCTTCCCTTTACCACTAAACCAGCGCAGACTTTCAGGCAAAATCATCTTTGTTTGGGGTGAAATTCTGACCTAATCATCCCTCATGAAAGAACTTTGTGTCTTCATTCACTTTTTTTTTTTATTCCAATTTCCCTCCAAATTAATTCCAGTGCTCATTTTGCCCAGCTGTGGGAAATGAGTCTGTTTAAAGCACGGTGTGAGTGTGTTAGAGACATGAATTGGTGGGGACTGCTCTCTCTTTGCCTATATTAAAGATAATCAGGTCATGATCATGGCTCCCTAGGCAACCACTAACTTCCAGCACGGTGATTAATTAATCTTTATCCATCATAACGAGGTCCAAAATAAATTACCCCATATTGGGTGCAGTACCTTTGCCGTTAGATAATGACCATCTCTAATGTGCAATAACGCTAACGAGGTTTGACTCCTGCCTCGGCAGGGCTGGGATTTCTCTCTCTGTGCCTCACGTAGGGGCTGCAACTGCTCCCCCTCCTGCTGCAGGTGCCTGGAGGAAATCCCAACCCATTCCCAATAGGAGGAGGAAGGGGAGAAGGCAGATGCCTTTCCCAGGCATTGGGGACTTCAGAGGGGTCCCATGTACCTTTGATGTGCCAGACATGGCAAGGTGGGATCCCAGACCTGGCTGGTTCTTCCCAGAGATTTGCCTGGATTTTCCAAGCCTCTGGTCTGTATTCTCCTGCCACTGATGGCCAGGAGAGAGCTGACATCCAGTGTGGGGAGTGCTGATGTTTTCATTGCTGAGGAAAGGGGTAATAGAGCTGCTGGCAGAGAGGGAAGATCCAGAGAATTCCAAGAGGAACAGGTTGCCAAAGGAAGCTGTGTCTGCCCCTGGATCCCTGGCAGTGTCCAAGGCCAGGGCTTGGAGCACCCTGGGATAGTGGGAGGTGTCCCTGCCCATGGCAGGGGTGGCACTGGATGAGCTGTAAGGTCCCCTCTGTGATTCCGTGATTCTGTGATTCTATGAAGAGCAGACACCAGTCCAGCTGGATAAACCAGAATTCTCTTGGCTGCTTTAATCCTTCCCATGCCCTCTCCAGGGTTTTTGCTTCCCACAGACTTCTCCTGATGGATTAACTGGGATCTGAGGGTGCAAAGAAGACCATGTCACATCCCAGAGTGTGAGTTGTTGGGCTCCCAGCACAAAAAGTCTTGGCATGTTTATTCCCAGGACAATGAACACAGTCAGTCTCTGGGAAAAAATTGGGAAATCCTTGGAGAAGAAAGGCACTGCTGATCTCCTCTGCACCTGCAGGGACCTGTGTGTTGTCCTTAGAGGAGACAAAGGTCTGGTCCTTATAAGTGGATTGTCTTCACTATTTTTCTTTCCTCACATTCTTCAGGAAGGAAAGGAAAGCCATGGAGCCTGGGATAGACTTGAACACCAGGTGCTTGGGTCTATTGCAAAAATAATCTGCTTTTCTGGGGCCTGGAATCACCGTTTTTGTTCCAAATCAGGGCATGAACCATTGACATGGGAGTTATGAATCGATGGGGGACAATCCAAGATGTGTTCCTCAAGGCTTTGCCTTCTGCTTGGACTTCTTCCTCCCCTGAAATGCACTGGAGAGGGTACATGAAAAAATGTTTTGCAATCATTACTCAGAGCAGAGTTGAGAGCTCAGGCTGCCTCTTGGCCTCAGGGGTTCCAAAATCTGGGGTCAGGGGTTCCGCTGCTTTCCTTTCCCCTCTGGTTTTCCATCGTCTGAGGAGATTCGTGCACCAAAGATGCCAGCCCAGCCTGTGCCATTCCAAGGGACCATGGGCAGGGATGCTCACAGCCTGATTTCCAGGGAGAATGATCCACCTGTCCTGGAATCCAGACATGACAGGAACAAGAACCTGCGGGACACAGGGATGAGGTTTTTGTGTATTCTGGGGCTGCTCTGGGAGAAAGTGGAAGGACTTGGTTCAAAGGTCGTGGAATGCAGCTATCTGGGGCTCAGGGGTGGGAATTCCCAGGAGTTCCCAGTCCCAGGTAATGTTATCTGGTAGCCATGCATCTCCCAGCATTTCCAATGGCTCTTGGACCTTTGTCAGTTCTATCCCCCACCTCTTCCCTCTCCCATTCTGTCTCACCTCCTCTTTTCTGTGATTCCTCTCTGCCACAGCCCTGCCACACTTCCCAAACTCCCTTGGCTGCTGAAATCCTTCCCATGCCCTCCCCATGCCTTTGCTTCCCACACACTTTCCTGATGGATTAACTGGGTTCTGAGCACCACTGGGTACAGACAAGACACTGTCACATCCCAGAGTGGCACTTGTGGAACTCTCCTGGCAGTGAGCACCAGGGAGAGCCAATGTCAGATTTAATGAGGAATTTGGGGAGGGAGGAAGGGAATTTGGAGGCTATTAAGCTTTCCCTTGTAACAGCATCTCTTACTCACTTTTCTTTAGCCACAGAAACCCTTAATAGAGCAAGGCCCCATGTCTAAAGGCTCTGTGAGGTTATTACAGAAAGCAATAACTGTGCTTGTGGGGCAGGGGGAATAAATCAATGCAATGATACCAGGCTGAGGTGCTGCCACTGCTGGAATGTGATCCTGCTTTCTATGAGGCAAAACAAGGCTCAGATCACGTTAACATGGCCCGAAAGAGCAGCAAAGCAGAAAATCTGTCTCTGGTGAGAGATCAAATGGCAAGTCAGTGCTGGAGGAACAGCTTCAGTACATCCAGAGAGCCATTCTTGGGGACCTGGCAAAAGGATGTCACCCAGGAACCTGCTTAACCCTTCCAGGGCCTCATCCTTACCCCAAAGGATGCAGTTACACCCAGCAAAGCCAGGATCCTGTGCAAGGAGGGAAATAACGAAAGGGAAAAGAGGGACAAGGCAGGGAAAGAAAAGTCAAAGAAGTGAGAGGAGCTGTACAAGGCATCCCATCATCTTCAAGCCTTGGTTCAGCTGAGCAGGGTGAGCACTGAACTCCGCACTTCTGCCAAGGTTCCTCGGGAGCTGAGTGATGAAAGGGTGGATTCCTCATCCCAGCAGTGCAAGGTCAAAGAGAAGACTTAAAGTCTCACTGTCCATGATTGTCTTGAGGGATCATTTTGTTTCATCTCTTTTTAGAATCACAGAATCACAGAATATCCTGGACCCACAGGGAAGGGACCCACAGGACCATCCAGCCCAGCCCCTGGCCCTGCCCAGACCCCCCAACAATCCCACCCTGGGCATCCCTGGCAGTGCTGTCCAAAAGCTCCTGGAGCTCTGGCAGCCTCGGGGCCGTGCCCAGCACCCTCTGGGGGAAGAACCTTGCCCTGATCTCCACCTAAGAACCCTTAAATCAGCCAAGAGATTTTCTTCAGCATTTCACACCTGCCCAGGCCAGGTGTCCCTTTGTTTCCTGTTTGGCTTTCTTGGTTTGCTCTTTGTGCACTCGGAGGAGAGCTCTGTTAGACTTTGGGCAGCTCAGGTCTTCACACAGCCCCCCTTTCCCTGGAAAATCCTGGCCTGGTCCTGAGGGGTTACTGTAAACCTGCAGAGAGGGGTTGAACTTGGAGCCAAGAAATGCTCCACACTGGATGCCTGGCTGAGGGTGACATCCACTGCAGTGCAAAGCCTTTGGATACTCCTTTGGATATTAAGGAGTATCAGGATTAAAATATCCTGTGCCCATTCTTCCCCTCACCTATAAATATTCACATGAGCATTTGGAGCTCTCTTCCAAGGAAGTGGGAGTAAGGTCCAGCTCATCCAGAGCCTGGACAAAGCTTCCTCCTACCAGGAGTGTCCCAACACTGATAATTCTGTGAAGGCCAATTAGAGCCTGGTTTTGGCAGGACCAGCACCCAGTGGATGCTGGTATTGTTGTCAGTGTAGGAAATTGGCTGGGAGAGCCCAGAGATGCCCTGGGATGGCTCCCTTAGGACAGGCTCTGGGCACATTTCTGAGTCTGAAGCAGCTTGAACACAAATGGAATTTTAATGAATTAAAGAAAGCAGGGAGGGGGAGGTGGTAGGGGAGAGGGAAAGGCTGGGAGCTCTGGGAGTCCAGCTCTGAGGAGTGACCACCCAGCTCTTCCTGATACCTCTCCCTAGGTGAGGAATCCCACAGGAAAAGGAGGAGTTCTGCTGTCAGCCCTGCCACAGGATCGTTTTACACATTCCTGTGGTTCCCTAATTCCTTTCTGCATTCTGCTTTTCCCCACCTGCCCTGCTACCCAGGGCAAACACCATGTTCTCCTCTCCTCCCCTCCTTCACAACAACTTCTCTGGGATCCCAGCATCAGTGGGGAGCAGGGATGCTCCTGAGAGCAGCTCAGCTGCATTTCTTCAGACATCTCTGATAGCAGAGGCCTCCCCGAGCCCTGGAAGTGCCAATTTCTCTCTGTCAGCTGCAAAGACAACAAAGACATCGAGCTCTGGGGAGCAGGAGAAGATGGGATGCATCTACTCACACACAGCTCTGTTTGGACAGATGAAATCCAAGCAATTATTTCCACTTTTAAACATGCCAGGCTCTGGAGGCAAATCTGGGGAGAGCTGAGCAAAAGGAGTTGTTGGATCTCCTGGAAGATGCTGGTTTCAAAGCCAACAGCTTGAGCAGGGTTACACACCAAGGGGACATGGAGCAGGAGGAGAATTGTCCTTCTCCAGCAGCAGCAGAGATGCAGCAGCCTCAGAAGGAAGCTGAGCCCACTCTTAAATCAGGGTTTGGGTGCTAAACTCTCATTCATCAGATTTTGGGCTGATTGTGCACAGGATTGCTGGAGGTTTCCCATTCTACTTCTCCTGCTGGAGGTGGGTTTGGAAAAGCCTTCCTCCTCAGGTTAATCAAGGCAGAAAGAGACAGAATCTGCAGTGAGGACAAACATCTGGGCTTGAGTGCATCTCTGAGCTCCAGGGCCTCCTCCAGGTCTGCTTGTGCTGCTAGAACAGGGGGATGGGAGAACAGCCCTTCCCCAAGGTTTAAGCTGCCCTGCTCAGAGGATGAAATCAGTTACTTCACATCATCTGAGCCTCTCTAATGAAACCTCCTCTCCCTGTTTGAGGTAATGTGCCTCTGATCAAACCCTCTTCTCCTCTGATGAGAACACAGAGCAGTAATCAAGGAGCTAATCTGAGCCAGAGCAGGCTCCCAGACCCCTCATCACCTTCATCTGGTAGCTTCCTCACCTCCCTCTCCTCTCTGGTTCGTGCCAGGAATCCTCCTGGATCCTGCCCCTGGATCCTGCTCCAGCCCCACCTGGGAGAGGCCCTGGCAGGGCTCTGCTGGCCCCTGGGCTCCCAAAACAGGTAGCAGAGAGTGCCTGCCCACACTTTTCCTTTTGGAGAGAGTGAACTCTCTCCAAAGACCAAAGGGGCTTTTAAACTCAAAATCCGGCTTTATTAGAATGTAAACTTGAAAAACCACATTTCTGGGAGAGGAGGAACTCAGTGAGCAGGCCAGATGGAATAGAAATAAAAAAGCTTGTAAACAACTCTTTTCCTTCTCCTTGTGTCCCCACAGCTGAGTCTTTACCCCTCGGGTGGGTTTAGTCAGTGGCTCTCTGAGTTCTAACAGATTCTTTCTTATCCTCATCTTGTCCCTGGCACTTCTTCCCTTTTCTGTCACCTCACCCAAACCCTTGTCCCAGCTGAGAAAATGCCATCCCACTGCATGGAAAATGCACTGTGCAGGATCAGGAGGGTGACTTGGGAAGAACAAGATGCACCCTGGTGGCTCTGCTGCTGATAGAAATTACAGCTGAAACAGGAATCTCCTTGGCTTTTCTGTCCTTCCTCCCTTGAAGGAAGAGCAGAAGCAATTTTGTGAGAATAAGCCTGGGAACACACCAGGAGGCCCTGGTCCTGACTTGTTCCTTGCACAACATGAGCTGTGATCCAGACATGATGCCCAAGCCATGGGGTTTTATCCACCCCACCCTGGAGCGGGTTCTTGGCGTGGCAGAGCTCATCACAAACACTGAGCAGCACTTCAGGTGATGAATGAGCTGCTTTGCTCCCAGCATGATCCACATGCACTTGTTATCCCACATGCTCCCCTCCTCGGGTGAGCACTTCCCACTGAAGAGGCAGAGCTGTGGGACTTGAAAATGCAAATCCAGGCCTGAACATCCAAGGAGAAACATGGAAGCAAACACTTCAATGGCTGTAAGGCTCCTTACACAGAGAAGGAGGCACCTGAGCCTCCTCAAGCACCTGAACCAAGGATTTTGCTCTGCTCAGCAAGAACTGCAGCCCTGGGAATGGCACTGGCCTCACGCAGAGTGCCAAGTGCTGGTTTGCTAAAAGTGGTACATCTTCACCCATTTCCAGAGAGGGAAACCCAGGAGTGCATCCCAGGGCCGCATTCCCAAGCAATGAAGCTCAGTTTCCCAGCAGCATTGCCACAGCAGGCGCAGAGTTCTGCTCCCCTAGCTCCAAAGCTGCTGGGTGTTGCAGTGCTGAACTCTGGGATGAGGAGAAAGATCTACCAGAGCCTCTGTGCTGGTTTTCTGCACGTTGGAGGAGCCCCATGTCTGCCCACAAGAGAGCGAACACAACTCTGTCCTCCAGCAGCAGGAAATGAGAAGAGTGGCCAATGTCTGTCCTGCATCTGGGCATCATTTTTCAGCCAAATTTCTCCTGCTCTTCCCACTGGGGCTTCATCCTGCATTGCACTTCCTCACAAGTGTTAGGCTAGAAGGAGCATCCCTGAGTGCCTGGTGTCCCATTTCCTTTGGGAAGAGCAGCGTGTACCCCACATCCTCCTGGCACAGCCTCTCCTCCATCATTATTCCTGCAGGACCTCAGGGGGGCACAGCCACAGGGCCACAGGATCCAAAACATTTGCAAATGCAGCCTTGCAGCAGCACCTGGGTCCTGCTGGGGCTCTGCAAGGCTGGTGAGCTCTGGGATATTGGGAATGTTGGGCAAAGAATGCTGGGCAACACGTGGAAGATCTGGTTGATGATCCAGTTGAAGATGCCCCTGCTCACTCACTGCAGGGGTTGGACCAGAAGGCCTTTAAAGGTCTTTTCCAACCCAAACTATTCCATGAAACCTCAGAACATCTCACTGCTAAATTCAGGGATTAAACCCACTCTGTGGGTTTGTAGTATTTATTTTGTTCTCTTCTTTCCAAAGGGAAATTTCTCCCAGGGATCTTTTCCCAGCCCAATGCTGCCTGTTATCTCTTATTGATCTGAAACAGAAACATGACAATAAAAAAGGCAATTTCTGGTAAAATCCGCAGTGCAAGAAATGAACTGCTGCACACCACCAGCAAATCTGGCAGCTGAGCCTGAGCCCTGTGCCTGGGGACCCCGATTGTCACCATGGTGGGCTGGGGCTGAGTGGCACAAAGCAGAGCTGCCCTGGCAGTCCAGCAGGTGTGGAAAGAGGCTCACGGTCCTGAGGCACCTGCAAAGCTGGTCACCAATTCTGCAAGTGCTTGATTCAAAACATGCTGGGCTCAGAAAAGTCACTGACTCACTGAATCACAGAATCACACAATGGTTTGGGTTGGAAGGATGCTAAAGCTCATTCAGTGCCACCCTCTGCCATGGGCAGGGACACCTTCCACTGTCCCAAGCCCCATCCAGCCTGGCCTTGGACACTTCCAGTGGGACACTTCCCTTCCCTTCTGCACAGGGGCCAGCAATACTTCCAGAGAAAATGACATTGATGGCTTTAGGACTTCCCTGGAGTTTGTGAATCTCCCCTCTTAAAAAAATCAAAAAGAAGTGGCCAAAGTTTGGAGCATCTCTCTCCAGCCCAGCTGCTCAGGTGTGGGACTGGTTGGGGCCATGCTTTGCTTGCCCAGCCCCTCATCACTGTCACCTTGGGAAGAATGGGGACAATTTCTCATGGACACTATTTCCAACAAGGGAAATCCTTGGCAAGGTGAGTAATGTGTTTTATACTGAGAAAGGGCCATGGAGCCTCAGTCCATCCCAGGAAACCTGAGTGCTGGGGCAGGGGATGTGGGAATTGTGCTGAAAAAATCAGAATTCTCCACAAATGCCCGGAATCTACCCGATTGTTTGTGCCATTCTCTGCCTGGACAGAGGGAGCAGGTGAGGAATTCTCTGGCTTGTGCTCCCCAAGGACGGAGCAGCTCTGCTGGGCAGGGTGGCAGCACCTCCAGAGCCCTGCCCACAGCCTGGGTTTAAAGCCCGCGTGGAGCTCATAAATCAGAGGTTTTCTTGCAGAGGGAAAGAAAAGGAGCTGAGCTGAGATTGCAGTCACATCCCGGTGGAATTTCAGCTTTTCCCTGTGGGAGGGCACAGCCTGGCTGCTCCTCCTCTGCTCCTCACACATGAGTTGTGGCAGGTTTTGGCATTGCCCTGTGACGCTGTGGGACATCCCTACTAAAGCTTTCCAGAGGCTTGGACCCCTCCAGGCTCTTCAGGGGGCACTTCATCTGTGGGGTCCAAGTGCCCTGTGGCACTAGCTGGACATGGCAGTGTTTGGGGTTGGAATCAGAGGACATGGAACAGCCACAGACTAAAACTCTGGAGCAATAATGAGGGCAATAAACCCGCTTTGGGAGCCTTAAAAAAGTGGTCCAGTGGGATCTTATCCAGGACTGTATTCCTGGGATAGGCAGGTGAGCACCTCCTTTGCAAGGATGCCAAGGACACAACACAGGCTGATCCATCCCCTGTCCCTCAGGGCTGTGAGAGAAAACCTGGGAGATTGGATCATCCCTGCACAGCCCCAGTTTTGGAGAGAGGCTGAAGTGGGAGCAGAGGGAGGTTCTGACACTGGAGTAAGGCCTGAGTTTGCTGGATCTTGTGCGGGAGCCACAAAAAACTTCAAAAATAACAATTTGTCCAGAGAGGCCTGGTTGCAGGGAATGCTTTAAAATGCAAAACTCCTGGAGCAAAATGCTGTCAACTTCAGGATGCAGCTCAGAACTGGGTGCTGAGGAACTCCAAAGGGATCTCACCTGCAAACACACCTGGATTTATCAATTGCGGTTGGAAAAAGGCAGAAAATCCCATCCCAACCTCACTGCCCACCCAGCCCATTGGCAGAGGAGTGCTGCACTGACTGAATTCCATCGGGGGATTTTCCTGGCGGATCCTGGAAGGTGGAGAAGGCAAAGGTATGTCTGATGGTGGGACCACAACTGTGGAGTTACGAGAGCAAATCTAATGGTGGAAATGTCTCTGCCAAGGATTTAAGCTTTTGCAATAATGCTGCATGTTTGATTTGGAGGGATCATCCCAAAAATCAGAGGGAAAAGAAGGAATTAAAACAACAGGGCCAAAGTCCTCTGAAAAAGGGCTCCAAAAGGAGCTGCATCCAGGCTTAAGAGCAGCATTAAAACCTGTGAAAAGAAGACGTGATTCTGCTAGCAATTATTGTATAAAGAGTGCAATTTAAAGATTCTCGCTGGAATGAGAAATAAAATCTGGAATGATAACAGAATGAAAAGCCAGACTATCACACACCTCACCCGGAGAGCCAGGCAGGGAAGGATCAATCAGATTTGAGCCTTGCACACAAAAGAAGCGAGTTCTGCCTTTTATCAGCACAGGCAGTGAGAAAAAGGCCTCAGGCAAAACCCATTGTACAGGGGAAGTCCAGAGGGCTCCAGGGAATCAGGGAAGCAGCAGTTGATCCCAGGAGAAGGCCAGGCAGGATGGGACCCTGCAAATCCACAGGATGAGAGGAAAGGGCCTCAAGCTGTGCCAGAGGAGGGTCAGGCTGGACATTATGGGGGAAATTCTCCATGGAGAGGGCAGTCAGGCCTTGGCAGGGGCTGCCCAGGGAGGTTTGGAGTCCCCACCCTTGGAGGTGTCCAAGGAAGGCCTGGAGGTGGCACTCAGGGCTCTGGGCTGGGGACAAGGTGGGGAGGGGTCACAAGTTGGACTCGTTGACCTTGGAGGGCTTTGCCAATCTCAGTGATTCTATTGAATGCTCTGCAAGCACCTCTCCTGTAACATCTGCAATGTGAACACTGTGTGCTCAGGATTTGGGCCAGGAANGGGACAGTCCCATGTCCTGAGGCACATCTGGAGAGCTATGCTGCTGCAGTGCCCTGTGTGTGCACAGAGTGGAGGGCGGTGCAGCCGGGCTCATTCTGACCCAAACTACACAAAACCATCTGCAATGAGATCAAAGAGCTCCCTACAACATCACTGCTCCACCCCAGCTCTGCAGGACTGCTGTGGGACCAGGGCCTAGGGGCCACAAACAGCTGGACACCCAAATATGGCCAGGAATGGGTTTGTTCAATGTCCCAATCCGTGGCAGTCAGCTTCCCATAAATTTGGCCTTCATGGGAAGCTCAGACTACTCAAGTGCCTGTAGCCAGCAGGGTGGAGGAGCCCCTCGGTGAAGCCCCTTGGACACCCCTCAGGTAGAGAGGACTGAGCACTCGCTTGGTGCATCCAGCACTGTGTCCAGAATTTTGGGGAAAAGCTCTGTCCTGATATACCAAAATCTTGTGGGTCTAATGGAGACTTGTGATGGAATCACTCAGGTTGTAAAAGCCCTCTAAGGTCATGGAGTCCATCCGTGAACCCAGCACTAACCCAATGTCCCCAAGTGCCACATCCCCACGCTGCTAAGCCCCTCCAGGGATGGGCACTCCACCCCTGCCCTGGGCAGTTGTTGGTTTGATTGCTGACTCCCAAGTTCCTTCCAAGGCAAATTTGTTCCTCTGCAGCAGGGTCTGAATCTTCTTTCTACCTGGTTTTACCCCCATTCCCATAACAGAGACCCCACGACCCCACCAGAATCTGTGGAAAGATGTAAATTCCCCCTGTCCCCCACAAAACCCTGTTGGATGGATGCAAGGAGAAAGCAGCACCAGCCCTTCAGGGAGCTTTCATTCCACAAGGCTTAGTTTTGTGTCTGAATGCAGCACAGTGCAAGGACAACCCCACCCAGGTGAGTAAGATGCAGAGTTTAGCACTGGTCTGGGAATTAATTGGCATCTGGAGTCACTCCTGCTGGGACAGGCTGTGGATCACCAGGAAAGAATGGTCACACTCGGACTTTCTGCTGCTGCTGTCCAAGCTGCTGAGCAGAGACCAAGGAATGGAGACTGTGGGAGTCTTAGGAAATGGCATTAAACCTCTCCAGGAGGAAGCAGATGATCCCACATGCAGAAAAACACAGAAAATAACACAAAGGCGTCAGGGGTGTGTGTGAGCAGTGTAACCCTTGCCAGGGAGCCAGAGAGGGGCCAGGGCAGCTCCGGGACCCAACACACAAGGGGACCCTACCCCAGAGCGGATCCTCCCTACCCTGGAGCAGAGCATGGGCACTCACAAGGAAACAGCCCCTCCAGCATCACCTTTTCCCTTCTTCACTGGTTCTCCAAGGCCTTGGAAGTGTTGAAGGAGAATTTTTTGCTTTACTCAGTGCAAAATTATGATCAGCTGGTTCAGAAGGAGGTGCTGCATGGAAACAGTGAAGTTCCAGCTCTCTGGTGTGAATATTTTCCTTTCTGGAATGTGCCCTTCATGGAGCCACAGGAAAGGGCTTTCCCTCTCTGTGCCCATGACTGGCATCCCTCACAGTGCTCACAGAGAGAGGATTGTGTGGGGATGATGAAAACAGACACACAGATGGACACAGACATCTCGGCGCTTCCTTCCGTGCAAACTGGTCCACAAAGCTAACTGATTATATTTGTAATAAATAATTTACTGCAAATTTGCTATAAATTTCAGAATCTCTACTGACCATGCTGCTCACTCAGAATCTCTGTGGTCTGCATTTTGGTTAGAACAGTCTCAGAAAACAATGGCAACCAATTTAAAGCAGAAGGAGCTTTTTGTGGGGCACCCCTGAGGGGTCATTTTTCAACAGAAAGCAACAGCATTTAAAATTTTTGGTTTCTTTTGCTGAACCTGAAACCATAAATGTTTTTACAATTTGGTAAATCTCCTTTTCTGAGTTCCTGTGAGCACATGAGACTGCTTGGGTGGTTTTAGGGTTTCAGTGAGGTTCCTGAGAGGAGCAGACTCCCACTGGCCATTAAATCCCCCCTGAAAATTCCTGGCCAGAGTGAGACCCTTGCAGACCTCAGGTACCTCAATACACCCTTGTGGGTGGGTGGGAGAGGAAAGCCTTGCACTGGTGGAGTTTGAAGGGCTGGGGCCAGTTCCATCCCCTTTTTGAAGAACCAATCTGGTTCCATGGATATGAGACCCTGAAGAGATTTTCCAGCCATTGCAGCTCTGTTCAGATCCAGCACATCCCAATTTCCCACAAATTACAATTTCACAGCTCTGGGAATTCTCTTCCTCCTGAACAAATTTCGGCCAAAAGAGCCACTGGGTGCAGGAATCCTGCCTGGAAAGGGAGCAACCAGCCTGGAAATGCCCACACGGGAACAGGATCAAAGCAGGGAGCTCAGAGAGTCCCAGCGTCCTCAGTAAAGTGAAGTGGGACACCTGTGAGGTCAGGACTCTACATTCCCATATGGAAATGGGCCTGGCTTTAAAATCAAGCTTTAAAATCCTAGTGGTCAGTCTTAGGGCCACAGGGAGATGGACAGGAGTCCTCGGACAGGCAGTGACCCCTGTAGGAGTGGACTTATCCCACTGGGAAATGCAGAAATCTCCCCCTTGGGGAAGAAGCAAAGATTCTGCTGTGGGCTCTGTATTCCCTGATCCCTTTGCTTCCTGCAGCACCTGTCCAGCTTTAGCCTTTCTGATTCAGAAGCCTCAAACCAAAGTGTCTGGGGGTTAATTTTTAGCTTGATTTCCTTCTTCTGTCCATCCCCAGACTTGACTCTCTCACTGGCTCAGTGACTTGCAGAAACCGTGTGCTGAAGATGCTGCAGTCTAAGTTAATATTACAAATGAACCCAGCCCTGATAGCATCTTTTCAGAGCCTGACTCTGGGCAAAATGAACAAACGATTCATGAGGAAGGGCCCTGCAGAGCCACGCTGAGTGCAAATCCTCCAGCAGCCCCATCCAGTGCCATTCAGGCCTGGCATCTCCTACAGGATAAATAGGAGACAAATTTCCTACAGGTCAATAAAATCTCTGTATTTTCCCACTGCAGCCAGGCGTCCAAATGCCTTGTCCCAACACAAAGCAGACGCCAGGGATCACAGCTGGAGCGGCTGCCTTGGAGGAGCAGTGGCTGGAGGAAATGCTACAGGCCCAGGAAAAGCACATATTGCTCCCCTTGCTTTCCTGTTATCTGACTGCTGGAGCAGCTGCCAGAGCAGTCAGTGCCATTTTCAGCCAGAAAACATTTCACTGAGGACAGACTTGAACATAAAAAACTCTAAAATATCCTTACTAGGTCTGTAAAGAGCTTTTTAGCTCCCAGATTCTTTCTCTCCCCTCTTTCTGCTGGCACTGAGGGCAGTGGACCCCTAAGAGCTGTCTCCTGCTCTGATCTTCAAGTTGCTGTGCTTGGGATCTTGGCTCTTTAAAGGATAGTCAGGAAGGAGCCTGGAAGGAGCAGTTTCTCCTGATTTGAGGGAAATGCTCCCCTAAAATAAGCCTCTCCCTGGTTTTCAGGCAGATTCTCCACAGCATTCTCCTGGAGCACACTCTGGGGCTCAGAGGCTCCTGCTCTGCTCAGTTGCAGCTTTCTGCTTCCCTTCCTTCTTTTCCTTCTCCAATCTCCTGCTCTGGGACTCTTCCAGAGCCTCCTCACCCTGTGGCATGAATGCCCAGCTGGGCCTCTCCAGCTGTGCAGCTTGAGCTGAGCATCGAGGGTGTAATTCCCCATCAGGAATCAGAAATATGTGCCAAGAACAGCTGGAAAATTTAATCCCCGTAGGACTGCAGCCCCACAGCCACAAGCATCAGTGCTGAGGAGAGCGGGCAGGGCCAGGCTGCCCCAGTGCCCTGGGCTCCATGGTCCTCTCCACGTGTTGCAGTGACTGGGCCCTGCAGTGACTGGGCTGAGCTTGCTTTGAAGAAAATTCAGATCCCACGATCCTGTGGATCTCTGTGCACTCCCACAGCCAGATTTCTACATGTCCTTGCTCCCAGCAAGAATTCAGCAGAGTGGGACAGGCAGGGAACAAGCAGATCATGGGGAACCTGTGGAAAAATGCTCCCAGAGCCAGGTCCTCCTGTGGCAGAGCTGACCCCACCATCAGCCAGATGGTCACCAATTCCCCCTAATCAGTCCATCAGGAATTAGCCAGGAACAAGCTCCTCCTCAGCCTAAAGAGCTGTTATTAAAATCTGTGGGGTGGCTGCTACCTCGGAAATTTTGGAATTGCTTCAGAAGTTCAGGTGTGATTATTGAGCAGAGGCAGGGAGAGGAAATGATGGGACATTGCCCTTGTTTGAATACGTTTGTATAAGGGGTTTTATCTACATGTGCTGTGGAGGGGTGGGGAATTAGGAGGGCAGCAGGAATTAAAACACAGACACGGATGTAGTGAGCAGGAACAGAGATAGCAGCTGGTTTGTGGTCGGGGCCTCCAGGTTATGCTGACCCACAGAAGCAGTGCTGGGATGGACAAGCACTGGGAATATTTGATGTGGAACTGGTCTTGGCAGGTCAGCTCTGCCTGCAACGTGCAGATATTTCCCACTGTTTCCAAAAAACTACACTGAATCCCCACATCCTTGTGCAGATCTCCCCACACAGCCCAGCACTGCCCTGATCAGGTCCTTTAAATCAGATCCCATGCCTGATAATTGGACAAGGATGGAATTCCATCTACCCACCTCCTCTGCCCTGGGTCCCACTGCAAAGGCCACCCAGGGGTGTTTCAGAAGGGTGACAGGTGTCTGTGCCCCACTGGAGGGGCACAGTTTGGAGCCCAGAATAGATCCTGCCTCCCAAAATAGGGAACAAAATGAAAATATATCACACCTTTGCCAGGGCTCCGAGCCCTCCATTGCCAGATGAGTTCATTCTTTATTACTCCATTTGGAAAATTGAGTGAAAGACCTGCGGTAGAAAACAGGAGGCCCAATTCAGTTTTTCCAGGAACAATGACTGGAAGATGAAGACATAGAGTTTGGCATGAAATGGCAACTGAATCATGAGTGCAAGGTTTGAAATGGCCTCGCAGACTCCTTGTGGGGAGCAGCTCAGTTGCAAAGCTGCATTTTTGGAAAAAGCCACAAGGCAGGCTCTCCTCCAGGCCAGAGACTCCCAAGCCTGGCAGGGATCCTGCTGCAACCCAGCATTTCCAGCCCATGGAGTATGCAGCTGAAAACACCACACAAACCTGTCAACCCTCTCCTCTCAGCCTTGTCCTTTTGTTTACTGACACAAGAAGATGATTTTACCTCTCTGGGAAGTCCTTGGAGGGTGTGGAGTGGGAGCCTGCTGAGGAACAGCAGCCAGGCGTGACCTGCAAGTGCTGACACATGGACACAGCGAGGGATGAAGGCTGGGACAGGTGTCCCTAGGGGACTGCAGGTCCCCAGGAGCCTCACAGGGAAGTGATCAGCTCGTGGCCCCACTCATGCCACAATGCAAAACTAAAGATAAAAGAAAAGGAGCAGGAGAAAAAGAAAAAACGCACCTGGAGTTTCGCAATAATGAACCTTTTTGCATCATATTGTGGTGAGCAGAACAAAATCAGCACCTGCAAAACTGTGAGAGGGGTCAGGAAATGCTTAAATTGAGCCCCTGCGAAGGGTGAGAGGTGATTTGTGACCAAATGCAGTGTCCCCGAAACTGCCCCAACCCTTCACTCGTGGCTGCAGCAACACCCAGGGAGCAGGGCTGGGGCAAGACCGTGGCTGCTGGAGGGAAGCTGGGAGGAGAATTACTCCAGCCCTGCCATTCCCAGCTCTACCCAGTTCCTCTGCTCCTGGAGAACTTGTTTCTCTCCGCACTGCCAAAAGCACAGCATGAACTGTTGGTGCCTGAGGTGTTTCTGGGTGACACAGTTTTCAGCAGGAATCAAAACAGACACTGCAGAGAGCCCTGGAAACAGAGTCACTCACAGAATGTCTTTTCTTCTCTTTTCTTTACCCAGAAAAAAAAAAAGAAGGATTATTTGAACTTGTGGAAAATGATAGCAGGAGTGAGGAGAGCAGCATAGTCCTAGGGCAGAGCCCACAGAGACTCTGGCCCTGTTGATCTCTCTGAGCTCCTGGATTTTCACACATTTTCCTGCATCTTTAGCCTCTGCCACAGATCAGAAACTCCACTAAGCATCATTGCTTAATTGGGTTCCTTGGATCAGCTGCTCTTTACCTGTCTCACTCTCATAATCCACCCACAGTCTCAGTTTGGGATCTGCACTCCTCGGGAAGGATTTTTCTGTCACCACCCACTCCTGCACTGGAATTGACCCCCCCACAGCACACAACCCCAATTGCACTGCTGGAGAGATTTATTCCTGTCACTTAAAATTCATGTCTCCTTTGGGTGCAGAGGTAGTTAAATCTTACTACCATTATTGTGTAATAAAGGGCAACTGAAATTTTTTTAATATGTGCTGGGTGAGAGGTGCTTCATTACAAAACTCCCTTATTTATCCTCAGGGAACAGTGCAGGGAGCAGAGCAGCAGCAAGTGGAGAAGCAAAGCTGTCTGGGAGGGGAGAGCACATTCCTGATGCCAGAGGGGATCTGGGGAATCAGCCTGGACCCCGAGGGGCTGATGTGGCATTTGGGACGTGGGATGAGGAGGGAATGTTGTCACTGCAGACCACTGGTGCTGGGACCTCTGTCAGGAAGGCAGAGCTGTCATGACAATCAGCTCCTCAGAGCTTGGAGAAAAGCTCCCTCCCCTGGGATACAGATCCTGGGTATATTTTAGTTACACTGCTCATAAATCCTGGCCCAGACTGATTCATCCCAAAGCTGTGCAGAAGATACTGGGAGCACTGGCTGCAACACGACTTCATGATCCAGGGAGGAATCTGTCTCCCACTGAAAGGAAGCACTTGCAAACAGTCCTTTAAATTTAGGGTTTAATTTCTTACTCTTGCAAAGCCCAGGGATAAATGGAAACACTCCCCAGCACTCCTAACCCTGCTGTCCCTGGGAAGCAAAGCCCACAAGGAATTGGGAAGTCCACAGGCAAAGTGTTTTAAAGCTTCTTGAGCTGTGCTTTTCTCCCAGGACCTTCCTGCTGGGAAAACACGTGGAAGCAGAGCTTCCTGCCCGTTTCCCATCACACTTGTGTCGCACCAGTAGCTCTGCTGGGACTATCTCTGAGGGACTAATTATAAGGATCACCTGGAGGAACGTGAGCAGGGTCTGGTTTGGGACTGTGCCGCTGATGTCACAGCCCTGTCAGGTAACAGCGGCTGTTGGCGCTTCCTGGGGCCTGTGAGTCACTTCCAGCCACATGAAGCTCTGAGCCTTGTGTGATTCAGGGGCTGATGAGCGAGTTGGATGAGGGAGATGAAGGAGAGTCGGACAGGGGAGATGAAGGACCTGATACAGTGCTCTGGAGAAACTGCTCTCAGTCTCAGCTGCCTCTCACATCTCCCCTGCACCCTGGGGCTGGCTGCAGATGGGAGAGGATGGTGACACACTTCCAGGGCTTGAATCAGCTATTATTCCAAACCTTTCTCCCTTTTGATAACACACAGCATTTTTCAAAGGTGGCTTTGAGCTGTTCTTTTGCCATTGTCACACATCCTCTGCAAAAATATCTCAATGACACCTTTGATTGATTCACAGACAGCAAAGGCAGGAGGAGCGGTCAATCAGTCACCTGGTCTGAGCTCCTGTGGGCACAAGGCAGATAATCCCTCCAGGACACCCTGCCTCGAGACCAAAGGCTTGCTTGACTAAATTACATCCCCTGGGAGGGTTCCCAGTCACCACCTCTGAGGGGTTTTTGGGAGCTGAGTCACCTTCTGTGTGTTCCATGTGCTGCCAGCAGCACATGACTGCTTGCACAAAGGGCTGTGGCAACAAAATCCAGGGACTCCAGCCTGGTTTGGCACCAGATCGTGACTGCCAGAGGACTTCTGGAAATTTCCAGAGCTTCTCATTCCCTGTCTGCAGCCATGACATGGGAGGTCACCCATGAGGGATGGCTGTCTCCGATGTGTGACCTGGACAAGTCTCTGCAGGGGAGCTGGAAAGGGGGACCAGGGCTGCAGTGTCCCACTGAAGCTGTTTGGGATTGGATGTGCATTCCCACAGGCCCAGGGACACTGTGACCCAGCAAAGATCAGCATTGTGTGTTTTGTGTGGAATTACAAACATGGACTCAAGGAAGGAGACACTTCCAAGAAGCCACAGCCAGAAGGGAAGGACAGAGAGAACTGGAGGGATTTATGGGGTCCTTCTGGTAAAATCAGCTCTCCTAATTTCAGACCATGCCCTCATCAGCATGGATAAACCATTGTTTATCCAGCATTTCCATCCCTGTGGATAACACAGCCCAAAGAACCACCACATGCTCCAAGGCCTTTCCTCTCTGGAGAAAGGCGCCTCCAGCAGCTGCAGTTCCCCTCTCCCTGGTGACGGCTCCCACTGAGCCTGGATTGATCTCCTTAGTGCAAATGTAGGTTTGGACTTGTGGTTACAGAAGGTTGTGAATCAGGGCAGGAGTTGAGCCCTGCAAATTACTCAGTAAAGTCAAAACCAGCAGAGGAAATGGGGTGGCTGCCAGCTCTCAGTGCCTGGGCTGATCCTGAACCCCACAGAGCAGCCCCCAGGAGCAAGCAGCTGCAGAAGGACAGGGGCAGCAGGCTGGGGTCTGCCAAAGGCAACTGGGAACTCATATGGCAAAGCACAGACCTGAATCAAGAGGCAGAGTTGCTCTCCAGGGACAGTTTTTTCTCTGAGGCCTGTTTTAGACACTACAATCATTACTTCTTAAAAAAAAAAACCTCTGTGCAAAACATGCCACTGATAATCATCTGCATGCAGCCAGGGAAGAAGAAAAGGAGTATCGATTTCTGCTCCTGAAATACCAGGACAGCGTTTGTGGTGCCCCAGGCCCTGCATCTTTCCTCAGCCAGAGGCTCTGCCCTCATCACCTGCAGACTCAGCCCAACTGCAGGTGTGCCAGCTCCAGGGGCAGCCTGTGGAGCTGGGGGAGCTGTGGTTGGCAGGACAAAGCCTGTTTGCTTTCACCTGCTGCATTCAGCTTCCCTCCCCTGCCTTGAGCTCTTTATTCACATTCTACCCCCTCACAGCTCATGCTGAACATCCCCAGACCCCCCATGACCCTCATTCCTGTGGGTACTGTGGTGCAAATCCCTCATCTGTGCTGTTCCCTATTCCTGTCAACCCAGCCAGCTGGTCTGACTGCTGCCAGCTTCCTCCTTGCCCAGTGTCACAGCCAAACCTGTGCCAGCTGCTGCTGAGCTGCCCCTCCCCGATGGGGTTTGGCACCAGGGACCTGCTCAGTGCCCAGCTGGAGCAGCCACAGCTGTGATCACCCTGATGTCACTCACTGCCACACAGTGGCCTCAGTCCAGGCTCACACAGCCTGGACTGCCTCCCTCCTGGCACCAAAATCCACAGCAAACCCAGAAAAACCAAAATCCACAGCAAACCCTTCTCCTTCCTGCTGTCACAGGCCTCTAGGGCCAGACCCAGCATCCCAGTTCCAGTGCCATCCTAGAGGGAGAAGCCTGGCTGGGCTCGGGGAGTCCTGCAAGGGCACTTCTGGCTGGTGCCAGCCCTCACCCGTGATGAGGTGAGCGCTCAGAAACACTGGAATTCCCACAGGAATCATCCCAGTGGGAGCTGATGTGGCTCTGATCAGCAGTACCTGTGCTCTGTGGAGCTGGCACTGCCCCTGCTCTCATTGCTCCTGTGGGCACAGGGAGCTGCTTTCCTGCCCTGTAACCTCATATCTGAGCATTCTGGCCACCAGCTCCCACCTCCAGGAATGCATTCCCTGCAGGATCCAAGGAACCTGTCTGGGATTACTCTGGAGCTCTCTGGAGTGACCCTGCAGCTCCGCCTTGCAGCAGAGGTGATGGAATCATGCCCTGGGAGGACCAGGGATGCCAGACCCTCCTCCCTGCTCACCCCCGTAGCTTTCAGGCAATGATTTTCCTGTGTCCCGTGAAAGGGGACATTCTCTGAACATCAGGATCCCATTCCTGAACAGATGTCCTCTGCCTGAGCAGAACAAGGCCCTGGCCACACCACAGGAGTTCCAGTTCTTCTGTGGGAGCAGCTCCTCCAGCCTGTCCCACTGCAGCCACATCTCTGCTGTGGTCAAGAGAGGGACCCTGGCCTGGCTCATTCCCTCTGTGAGAAGTGGCAGAACCAGTGGGACCAAGGGTGCTGCTGGCACTGTCCTGGCCCTTGCAGCCTCCCTTGAGAGCTGAACCACACACTGGTGAGAAAGGTGCAGACTTGTGGTATCTGGGGACATGGTTTGGGGGTGATTTTGGTGGTGCTGTGCTGGTGGTTGGACAGATGATCCTGAAGCTCTTTTCCAACCTTCATGAAAGGCATCACTTTTCCAGCGAGGCTCTGGCTTCCTCGTCCTCTCATGTTCCCTCTCTTGGAGACCCTGACTGTGCTCACATCTGGCTGTGGCACTTCCATGCAGGGTAAGCTGAGCTCTGGATCCTGAGCCTGGATTCTCCTGGACAAGCTGCCCATCAGAGATCCAGGCTTTGGGGATGCAGCATCCCTGCTACCACCTGAAAAACTTCCAAACTCGGGGCATGAGACAGCAAGAACCTGTCTGTCTGGCCTCGAAGCTACCAGCAGAAACTGCAAATCACTCCTCCAGATGCTTTTCCAGCTGCCACAGCCCTCTGAGATGTTTTCTTGTTAAACGAGCAATAAAATGGATTGCAGAGAGCTGACACAGGAGGGGACTGGAGCAGATGTGACTGGTGTGTGGAACAGGGAGGGAGTGGGAGGATATGTCTGGCTTTGAGCTCTGAGTGGCAGAGCAGGTGAAAGAAAAGGCTCTGGGCCACAGAGCAGGCATCCAGTTCTTGGTGTGTGTTGGTCACAGTTGGAACCTCCCTGCTAGATTTGCAGCAGCTCTCACCAGGGTCTGGTTAAAGGCAGGGAAAATGTTACACCAAACCTGTTTAGGATATCTTCTGTGGCAGGAGGTGCCAGGAGTGTGGCAGCAGGGGTGACACCAAGCCTGGGGTGCCGCTGCTGTGTCCCAGGGCAGCACTGCCAGCACCAAACTGGATTTCACACCTAGCTGAGACTCCAGCATTGCCGTGGTGGGAGGCAATCCTAGGGAGGGCAGATGGCAGTTGAATAGAAAGCCAATGGAAAGGAAGATTTCACCAGGTTTTCCCACTGGTTGTGCCCCAGAGCAGCTCCAGGGACAGGCAGGGCTCAGGTGCTGAGCACAGCAATGCCCAAGCAGCCTCTGTGCTCACTGGGAGGAGACACAAGCCTCTCAAACCTCCCCTGTTCCTGTTTGTGGACAGAGGAGACTCTTCCTTCCCAGACCTTGGATTTCACTTTCCAAAAGCTGCAGCTGAATCCTGGCCCCAGTTCTGTAGGCTGGACACACCAAGGACAGCACATTCACCAGGGCTCTCCAGGGCTTCTCTGCGCCATCTCCTCTGTGAGAGCTCTTGGAAGAGTAAAAGCCTTTCAATGGGAAAACACAAATATTCTCTGATTCATCAGAATAAACAAAGAATAATTAACTCATCTAAAAGAACAACTTCAAAGCAATCAGGAAAGGCAAAGGAATATTGGAAAAGGCTTATAAACTGCCTCGTGGTGGTTGTAGAGCTCTAGGCAGGTTTTTGCCTCTCTGTGTGAGATGTAGAGAACCCTGACAATTCTCTCTCACTCACCTGCTGCATCCCGGAGACCTTCTCCAGCGGGAGCAGGCTCGGGTGTGCCTCAGGGAAGGACAATCCCACCCCTTCCTGGTGCAGAGCTGCAGCAGAGCTGTGGAACTCAGCCAAGCTGGCTCCCACAGCTGTATGCTCAGTCTCCCTCGCCTTTCCCAAGCCCCAGGTTTAGGGTCTGTCACGGCTTGACCACCTTCCTCAGGGAGGAGATCCAGCTGTGTCCAGCAGGGTGGGCAGCACGGGGAGGATGCCCCAGGGAGCCCCCCCAGCCCTCCGGAGGGTGCAGTGCTCCCCCAGGAAAGCCCTTCCTCACCCCAGGGCAGCCCTGCCCTCTTGAGGGGCCTGGCAGAGGCACACAGCCATTCCCTTCGTCCTGCATCACAAAGGACCCGTCCCCAACTTCCAGAACTGACTGGAGACAGCTGAGATCAGCACTAATTACTCGGTTTGCAAAGACAGCTTCATTTGCATTTCCAGCCAAAGCCAGGTAATCCAAGCACAGGAGTAGAAATCCTTAATTCCCGCTTGCTGGAAGGCACTTGAGTCTTCTGTCACTGCCTGGAGCAAACCTGAGCAGCTCAGGCCATGGTGCCTCCAGCACTTGGATCACACCAACCTCTGCCTTGGCAGGGCAGCCAGGGGACACTGAGTGAGGCGCATCACACCTTCAGCACCTTCAGCACCTTCACCACGTCACCTTTGCAGGTTTCAGGCTCTGCATTCCCAGGCTTTCCCCACATTTTAGTACCTGTGTTAACTCATTCAGCCACCCCTCTTTCAGCTGTGTTGGGGTACAGTGGAGTTTCTGGAACATTTGTGTGTCTGATTGATTTCCCAATTGAATCACAAATCCTGCTCAAGGGCAGACAGTGACGTGCCCTTGGGGGTTAATGGGGGTGCAGGTGCAGAAGGGTCAGAACCTGCCTCGTGCAGGTGCTGCAGGTGCCCAGGGCACAGCACTTGCTCCAGACAGCCCCATGTGCCCAGTGCCACCCCCTGACACATGATGGGTCAATGCCTCGGGGGACTCATCACCCCTCCAATGCCACCACCTCCATCTGAGCTCACCCCGCTGCCCTCAGGGGCAGTAGCTCCTCCTGACCTGGTGGTCAGAAATAAAAAACCTAGAGACAGGTATTGTGACTCCTTTCCCTTCTTCCTAAACTTACCTTAGTGAAGAATTGCTCTTTTTGTTTCAACAGGCATCTCTAAGGAAGTGTGGATATTTACTGGGAGCACATAGGATGTGTGGTGGGGAAGGTGTTGATAAACCCCAAACTTCCCATTTCTTGCTTTTAATATTTTCATTTAAAAAGTTCTAACTCACCACTGCACATCCCTGATCTTCTTTCAGTGTCCCAAAGTGGTGCTGTCAGATGTGAGGGGAGGCTCAGGTGCCTCCAATTGGACCCAGGGAATGGCTGGAGCTGGGCCAGGGCAGGCTCAGGCTGCAGATCAGGGCAAGGTTCTTCCCCCAGAGGGTGCTGGGCACTGCCCAGGCTGCCCAGGGAATGGGCACGGCCCCGAGGCTGCCAGAGCTCCAGGAGCCTTTGGACAGCGCTGCCAGGGATGCCCAGGGTGGGATGGTTGGGGGGTCTGTGCAGGGCCAGGGGCTGGGCTGGATGATCCCTGTGGGTCCCTCCCAGCTCAGGAGATTCTGTGATTCTCCCTCTAGAGACACATCAGTGGTGTGACCTCTCTATCCAATGGTGGCAGTGGTGATGTCTGACTTTGTATATGAAAAAGAGGCATTTGAGTAATCCATGTGTTATTTTACCCGTCCAGCTCCAAGTATGACACCAATGCCATTAGGATTAATTAGGATTAATGGCACTGGTCACTAAGAGAACAGAACAGAGCTCACCCAGTCTAGGCACTTCACCACCAGCTGTACCTGCACCCTGCCAGCCCCCTGGATGCTCCACAATGCACCAGAGCCCCTTTCCTGCTGAGGAAAGCTTTGTCCTGGATCCACAGCTGCCAGGGAGATCCCTGCTCTGGTTCTGGCTTTATTTGAACTGCTGTCTCCCAAGGAACAGCAAAAAGCCTCACTCATATCAATTCACTTCCCCGGGCAGGAAATGATACGAGAACATCTCACTTTCTTGTGATTTGATTTTGCAGCTGGATGTTTGTCGTGTAGTATATGCCAAAAATGAGAATATCCCAGGCATTAGGAGGACTCAGGGAGCTTTGCACTAATGCTGGGTGCAGATGATGCGTTAATGTATTTATCTGATCCAGCTCAAGCTCTCCCTAATCTATTAACATGAATGTCTGGGGTGGGCTTAGAGCCACACACAAACCAGGCTGTGCAAAGCCTGACTCCATCTCCACACACACTCCTGATAAGGGTTTGCCACGCCAAACCCCTCCGAGCTCACAGCATCTGGGACAAAGCAGGGACCACGAGGAGCAGAGGACTCCTAAGCCAGACTTCCCACTGTGGAAACCCCTCTGGGCTGTGGGTATGGTCACTTCTAAACACCTTTGAGCTGCAAAATCTCACTGGTACCTGAGAATAGCCCAGGGTGGGACAAACTCTGCTCCAGAGGTTTCCCCTTTTGCAATAAAAACAGCAAGAGAGAGGAGAGCTGAAGTCTTGGGTTTTACCTGGCCAGGACAACGCCCTTCCCTCCCTCCTCTTGTGTGGGTCCTGAGCCTCTCTGGCCCATTGCCTTCACCTGTCAAAGCTGTGGATTTTCAGGGACACAGCAGCAGGAGATCCTCTGGCATTGAGTGTCCCTGGGGATCTTTGGGAGGCATTTTGCAGCCCATTTCCATAAAATCAATTTCCCCATGCTGTGATTCAGAGTTCTGAGAGTCTCTTCCAGGGCAGTGGGCTTCCTCTGCCAGTCCTGCAGGGCCAGGAGGCAATTTCCAGTGTCACATGCCACCTGGAACCACATCCCAGAGCAGAAATGTGCCCTGGTGCAGACCCTGGGCTCGGCTCTGTGTGACCAGCTGCAGGAAGCAGCATCCTCCTTCAGCCTGGGAGCAAATCCCTCCCAGCCCCTCCTTCCATGGCATCCTGCACACCATGGCATCCTGCACACCATGGCGAGGAGTGATGGGTTATTCCTACAAATTCCTTCCATTTCTGACCTGGGGAGGAGGAGTAATATCAATTTTCCTGGAAAAGATTCTGCATTTAACAGTGGGGCTCAATTGAGACCATGGGAGAGGAGACAATGCTGTTGCAGTAAAAATAATTAGGAAGTTCTTGCTTTGTTAATGGAGCCAAATTTCTGTGGTTCTTCTCAGCCATGGCAGTGAGTTTAGCCCCAAAGATGAAATATCTCTCTCTGTGACTCATGAATCAAAGATAGAGAGATAGACTGAGCTGGTTCTGCAGCGTGTCCTTCACCTGAAACCACGAGTCAAACATTTCCGTGTGAGTGAGATAAGCCCTGGGTGAGTAATGCCCCTGCCTTCTCTGCCAGCTCCTAAAGACAAAACACAAACATATACAACTGTGGCTGTTATATTTACAGGAATTAGAAAGGTTTGGTTTAATTGAGTTTAGCTTGTTTCCCAAATGGGATTTGCATTCTGGAAATGACACAAATTTCACAGCCTAAGGGAGAAAATTATGTTGAAAGGTACAGGCATCTAATCCTGACCTGTATGCAGACACTGCTGGAAACAAAGACTTGAGGTTAGTGGCCAGGAGAAGTAAAAAGGGATGCAACCCATAGAAGGGATAAGTTATCAAACCCCTCAGACTAAGGAGCACAAGAGGCGTTTTGTTAGAAGCTGCCTCTAAATATTGGGCACCATTGGGAGCTTCAAGCAGCACAGTGGGAAATGCAGATAAATGGACAAACAACCCCAAAACAGCCCCCAGGAACTCATGGCAATGTAGGACTCTGCCAAGTGTGGACAACCTCCTGCTTTCTAGAGGGATTTATGGCCAAAGACACATTGTTGTCTTCCCAGAGAGAAGCCAAGTCCAGAAGCTCCTGCCAGCTGATGGGTGGGACAGGAGTCCTCCAGAGGGAATAGCCCAACACAGCTGTAAATTGTCCTTGCTGTCCTTTTAATCTCTGAAAGATCTGTCTGTACCTGGGCACTTGCTGGTTTTCAGTAGTGATCCTCATTTTTTATCAATTTATTCTGCATCAGTCCAGGAAAACTTCCCCCAAATGACCTTGATCAATTGTTCTTGATCTATTTAATAAATCCTTTTCAATTCAACTCTTTGAACAGCAGGGGCCATGCTCCCAAATGTGCTATCACAAATGTACCTTCCTCCTTGGAGAGCTGCTGCCAAAGGTGAAATGTGTATCAAATATTGAAGAACTGAGAAATGGCAGTTAAATGGGAAGGCCAACAGAAAGCTCACAGATTTACACTGGTTTCTGATTTAAAAAAAAAGTCTTCAAACTGAATTTGTGTGTTGGGACAGACAGAGCTGGGTGTATTTACACACCGTCAGTGAGTGCCTTGCTGAGGGTGCACTTTGCTCCTGGATGGAGGGGTGGGTTGGCAGGTGTGGAGGTGGAGGTGCACACACACACACACACACACACACACTCGTGGATGCTCCTGCCCACCCATATTCCCCCCCAGGCACAATCACAGCCCCTCACTCATGACAGAATCCACTCCAGGCCAAGCAATCAGCAGATGAACCCTAGACTGGCTGCTTAATCACCACTGAGCCTCTCCTGAGCACTTCTTAGGGGGGCTGAGTTTAATCATATGATTATTCACTGGCTTTTGCACAAAACACCTTTCCCTTTCAGCAAGCAGGCTGGACCTGCCTGGCAATTAGTCTGGGCTGTGTCATCAAAGGACCTGAACATTCTTGTGACTGTGATGTGGAACAAAGGTTTGGAAAAAACAATCTGTGCCTGCTCCTCCCACAGGATCACATCTGCTCCTTCACAAGTGACTTAGAGTAAGAAGAGATTGACTGAGAGTAAGACAAGTGATCTCAAAGCATGTGCCCTTCTTTTTCTGGATGACCAGCTCCATGCCCAGGTGTGCAGGAAAGCCAAGTGCTCCCATCTGCACGAGAGACTTGCACACTAAATAAATAAAAGGTTTTAAATGACACCTTTGTGAAGAGTTAGATCCTCCATGTCTGTGAAGCTGTGCCGGGGGAGGTTTAGATGGAGATCAGGGAAAGGGTTTAGGTGGAGATCAGGGCACCTTCCCCCAGAG
>VYXF01009115.1:38501-75567 GCA_013397295.1 Polioptila caerulea | reverse complement strand
CCCTTTCAACCCAAACCATTCCATAAATTATACAAAAAACGAGGGCAAAGATGCCATAGCCCAGGCCCAGTGTGTGCTGGAGAAGGATTTGCCCAGAGGGAGCTCTTTGGGTGAAGCCCTTGAGCTATTCCCACCCAAGGGCTGTTCCCACTGGTGGGAGACATTTTGGTCATTTGGTCAGAAAGGAACCACACACAGGAAATAATTGTGATCTCTGGTTTGCTGTCAGCCATGGCCAGAGCCCAGAGTGCTGCTCTCCTGCTGCCTCTCCTTTGGGAATTGCAGCCCCTGGTCCCTGGGCACCGCTGTTGGTGGACATGGAGCCAATTAGTGGCTCATTAGCAGTCAGCAGCAGCCAGAGCAGGGACAGGGCTGCTGCAGGCAGAGCTTGCTCAGACTGCAGAGGAGAACAACCTCTCCCACACCAAACCTCGGGCACAGCAGCAGGTCAGGGGCCAGCCAGGGACCAGCCTGGGCCAGCAGGGAAGGAGAGGCTCAGAAAGCACAAGGATGCCTGTCCCTGCCTCTGCTGTGCTTGCACAGCTGTGCTGGCACTCACCATGGCTCAGGTCGTTGTCCAACATACCCTTTATGGGAAGCACCACTAAGAATGGGTGGATTTGAAGCCTGAGGCAGGTCCTTCTTCCAAAGTTCTCCAGGACAGCACACTCCAGTAGCTGCCCAGCATCCTTCAGGGATGGCAGCCACAGACATTGTGCTGTGCCAAATCCCTACACCTGGGGGAAGGATAGTTCACAAAGGAGTTGGTAATTCCTTGGAATAAAGGCCTGTTTAGATTTCTCCAGCACTCTGTGGATGTGCACAGCCTTGTACCCCATGCCCTTCGTGTCATCCTTCCTATGGCCATAGCAGCTCCTGCAAATCAGGAGCCTTCAGTGTTCCCCAGAATTCCCACAGCCCTCCCAGCCTGTGCTGCAGCATCCCCCTTCCCAGGGGCACCACAGGCTTTCCAACACCATCTGGGAAAGCCCTCACATCCAGAAACCATCCTTCTCCAGCTGTTGGGGAGCAGCAGTCTTAGACATCACAGTATAAATGGCTGTTTGTGGTTAGAAAAAAAATCCCAAAACCTTACCATTTACTCCTAAAGGGAAAAAGAGAAATAGCTGTGCATTTTTCCACCAGGGAATACTCTTTCCCCATGGAGACTCCTCACTTTTCATCTTAAAAACAAAATCTAGGAACTGTATCTCAAAATTTGTAATTCAGAAACAGAGCAGAAGCACTGCACAAGAGCCTTCCTGGGCTGCCTTCAGCCCTCCCTCCCCTTTGGGCTTTTTTGGGAATCACATTGGAGCAGGTTTATATCTCTCACCACTCCCAGAGGCCACAGTGACACTGGCTGCCCCTACAGTCAGTCTGGAGAAGAGGTTCAGTGACTCCTGGAAGCTGCAGATCAGTCAACAAATCTTATATATAGAGAACGGCCTGGAGGGGTGAGTGACAATTCCCATTAGACACAGCAGCAATCTGTTGTAATAAAACCTCAGTTTTCCACTCAGATATTTAAATTTTGCAAGGGAATTCTTATGCTTCAGTTCCTTACTGGAGTTTGGAATTTTTCAACCTTCCTGCTGTGATTTCCTGCTTCCTCTACCAGTTCTGCCTGGGCTGTGCAGCCTGTGTGTGCAGGGGTGACAAGTGCTGGGTGTCCCTGGGAGGACCCTGGAGCTGGGGAGGGGTCAGCAGAGCCTGTGGGGCTGGGTTTGTCTCCTGGTGGCCTGAGGGCTGCCCCAGACAAGGGCACGGGAAGCCTGTTAGGAGCAGCTGCCTAAATACCCATTTTCAAATAAAACATCCTCTTCCCTTCCCAGCCCTCCATGGGTGGCATCCAGGAGGAAGACAGGCAAATTGTCCTTCCAGGATGTCACCTCTTGTGCCAAGGGGACAATTGACCAAATGAAAAAGCCTCCTGGCAGTGTGCCCAGGGCAGGGACACTGTGTCAGGCCTGTGTCCCAGCGTGGGCCCCCAAGCCCCACAGTTTAGGAGCAGGATGGAGTAACCTTTGCCCCATAGGTTTCAGGGGCTGCAAAGCCTCTGCAAAGCTCTGCCCCAGGACAGTCCCCAAATCCCTGACATTGACACCTGTAGGGCATGCTACAAACCATTCCAGGTTTTCCTTGGTGGAGGAGAAGGAGCTCCCTGACATCTGTTCCAGGAGCTGTGGGAAGCCAATTATCCTTGAAGGCAAACTGTCCGCAGATAATTGGAAATATAGACTTTTAACTGATGGAGTGTTGACTAAACTGCANGTGCTGCAGCATCCCCCTTCCCAGGGGCACCACAGGCTTTCCAACACCATCTGGGAAAGCCCTCACATCCAGAAACCATCCTTCTCCAGCTGTTGGGGAGCAGCAGTCTTAGACATCACAGTATAAATGGCTGTTTGTGGTTAGAAAAAAAATCCCAAAACCTTACCATTTACTCCTAAAGGGAAAAAGAGAAATAGCTGTGCATTTTTCCACCAGGGAATACTCTTTCCCCATGGAGACTCCTCACTTTTCATCTTAAAAACAAAATCTAGGAACTGTATCTCAAAATTTGTAATTCAGAAACAGAGCAGAAGCACTGCACAAGAGCCTTCCTGGGCTGCCTTCAGCCCTCCCTCCCCTTTGGGCTTTTTTGGGAATCACATTGGAGCAGGTTTATATCTCTCACCACTCCCAGAGGCCACAGTGACACTGGCTGCCCCTACAGTCAGTCTGGAGAAGAGGTTCAGTGACTCCTGGAAGCTGCAGATCAGTCAACAAATCTTATATATAGAGAACGGCCTGGAGGGGTGAGTGACAATTCCCATTAGACACAGCAGCAATCTGTTGTAATAAAACCTCAGTTTTCCACTCAGATATTTAAATTTTGCAAGGGAATTCTTATGCTTCAGTTCCTTACTGGAGTTTGGAATTTTTCAACCTTCCTGCTGTGATTTCCTGCTTCCTCTACCAGTTCTGCCTGGGCTGTGCAGCCTGTGTGTGCAGGGGTGACAAGTGCTGGGTGTCCCTGGGAGGACCCTGGAGCTGGGGAGGGGTCAGCAGAGCCTGTGGGGCTGGGTTTGTCTCCTGGTGGCCTGAGGGCTGCCCCAGACAAGGGCACGGGAAGCCTGTTAGGAGCAGCTGCCTAAATACCCATTTTCAAATAAAACATCCTCTTCCCTTCCCAGCCCTCCATGGGTGGCATCCAGGAGGAAGACAGGCAAATTGTCCTTCCAGGATGTCACCTCTTGTGCCAAGGGGACAATTGACCAAATGAAAAAGCCTCCTGGCAGTGTGCCCAGGGCAGGGACACTGTGTCAGGCCTGTGTCACAGCGTGGACCCCCAAGCCCCACAGTTTAGGAGCAGGATGGAGTAACCTTTGCCCCATAGGTTTCAGGGGCTGCAAAGCCTCTGCAAAGCTCTGCCCCAGGACAGTCCCCAAATCCCTGACATTGACACCTGTAGGGCATGCTACAAACCATTCCAGGTTTTCCTTGGTGGAGGAGAAGGAGCTCCCTGACATCTGTTCCAGGAGCTGTGGGAAGCCAATTATCCTTGAAGGCAAACTGTCCGCAGATAATTGGAAATATAGACTTTTAACTGATGGAGTGTTGACTAAACTGCAGCTCCTGCTTCGCTGGTGTCACATTGAATCTTGGAAGCCTCTTGTAATGTTTAGCAGGTGCATTATCCTGTCACATCCAGACAGGTACCGTGGCTCTGCTCCTAATTGGAAAACAGGTTTGGAGCATCCCTCCCACAGCTGCTCCTGTGCAAGTGTAACTGGAGGAATTCTCCTCCCCTCCCACCCCAGGCTGAGCAGACACAGCCAGGGGCTGCAGTCTGGGATGCAGTGGAGCACTGTGTGGTTCCACTCCTGGCTGCAGAGCAGAAGGCAGCTCTGAGAGCAATGGAAGGTGGGAAACGGGACGGAGGATGAAGGAGAGCAGTCCCTGCCCAGAGCCTGTGTTCTGTCACTTAACCTGGCCTGGGGAGTTCATAAGGCTCTGTCATGTCTGTCCTGGATGTCTTTGCTCTGCTGGAGTGTTCCAGGTCCCAAGGGACACCAGGCTCCTGTGAAAAGGCAAGCAGAGGCTTTGCTGAGTGTTTGTGCAGGGGGAAGCCCTTCCTTGGGGAAGGGCCATTGCATCTCTGAGAGAATGGCTGGAGCTGGGCCAGGGCAGGCTCAGGCTGCAGATCAGGGAAAGGTTCTTCCCCCAGAGGGTGCTGGGCACTGCCCAGGCTGCCCAGGGAATGGGCACGGCCCCGAGGCTGCCAGAGCTCCAGGAGCCTTTGGACAGCACTGCCAGGGATGCACAGGGTGGGATTGTTGGGGGGGCTGGGCAGAGCCAGGAGTGGGATTCAATGATCCCTGTGGGTCCCTTCCTACTCAGGATATTCCATCATTCTGTGCCATTTCAGTTACTAAACCATGTACCAGGTCAATGGAGAGTTTGGGATGCAACAGAAAAACACAAAACTCTGTTCACTTACCCCACCCCACAGGCACAGGGATCTCCCAGCCCAGGCTGGGAGAAGGTTTGGTCCCAGCAGCTGATGCAGACTCAACTCTAATTCTTGCAGTAAATAGAACAGGCACAGTGTTCACGATGCAGGAACAGAGAGTGCCAAACCCCACCCAGCAAAACCATCTGGTCACTCCATGGCTGGTCAGCCATAGCCAGACTCACGTTTTGCTTCACCACAATGCCATGGACAGTTGGGAAGGAACATTCGCCAAAGGGAAGATGCTCTTGAGACCAAATCTGCAGTGCTCTGTCCAGGTCTCAGCACAAGAAACACTTGGAGCTCTTGGAGCAGGTCCGCAGGAGGCCATGGAGATGCTCCAAGGGCTGGAGCCCCTCTGCTCTGGAGCCAGGCTGGGAGAGCTGGGGGTGCTCACCTGGGGAAGAGAAGGATCCAGGGAGACCTCAGAGCCCCTTCCAGGGCCTAAAGGGGCATATGGAAAATAGGGAGAGCCGCATTTTACTCAGGTAGAGAGTGACAGGACATCTTTAGCATCTTTAAAATTAAAGAGGAGGAAAATTGTTCCCTGGGAGGGTGGGCAGGCCCTGGCACAGGGTGCCCAGAGCAGCTGTGGCTGCCCCTGGATCCCTGGCAGTGTCCAAGGCCAGGCCGGACATTGGGGCTTGGGGCACCCTGGGATAGTGGGAGGTGTCCCTGCCCATGGAATGGGTGGCACTGGATGGGCTTTAAGGTTCCTCCCAAGCCATTCCATTATTTGATGAAGACCTGTTTTTCCTGATACAGTGCTTCAGTCCTGTGTCTGTGTCCCAAATCCTGCAGCTCTCCCAAGCTCAGGCACTGGCATTGTGCAGTTTTACCTAACAGAAAAAACCTCTGCAAAAATATCACTGTCAAAACTTCAACATCTCCACCAGAGATGGAAGTGTGGTATTGGTGTAGGACAGCAGGATTTCCTGCAGGAATGCCTGGGGGTGGCCATTACCCTTAAATACTCTCAACCTTTGGGCGCCTTGCTTCAATCAGGTGATTAGTTCTTATTAAGAAAAAGTGTAGATTGTTTGCCAAGGCATACCCTTGCATCCCAGCACCTTCCTGGAGGAAATGGGAAATCCAAAGCTTGAATCGTCGGAGGGAGGAGTGGAATGTGCAGGGGGAGCTGTCCGGGGCTGCAGGGGCGACTGCTTTTCCCGCAGAGCCGGCAGAAAGGGCTGCACTGAGGTCACAGAATCGACAGCCCCAGCTCTGCTGTTCCTCTGGCAGCACAGCCCATTTGTGTTGGTAATTAATGCTTTGGCTGGGGAAAAATAAATGCTCCAGCTTTATTGTGAAACAGAAGTAAAATTTTAATAAGGTCCAATTAGTGGCAGTTTCCAGTGGAAGCAGCTCTGCACCTTCCCAGCAGCCCCCCAAGGAGGAGGCAGGAGCAGCTCAGTGAGCTCCTTCATGAAGGCCCCCGGACTCCCAGGTCCCTGTAGGGGCTTTCTGGTGGGTACCAGGCTCTGCAGCATCCTGGAGATGTGCAGGGGTCCTCGTGTGTCAAAGATTCCCCATGGGCAGCTGTGACACAGGGACAGCCCCCTGTATCCTGGTTTGGCAGTGTCTGCCCAGACTGCCCTGGAGCATCCCAAGAAGAGCCCCATCAAGCTGTGAACTTCCAGCATCACAAACCAACCCCAGCAGGCCCAAATCCCCTCTGGATTAGCCAGATGGATGTGGGGTCCTTCCAGGATCTGCAGACAACCTGGAACGACTGTACTAACACAGGTGTACCAAAATCCTCCACTCTGGGAGCGAGTGATGGGCATTTTCCTGGAGACAAACTCATATTTCAAGTTAATGGTTGGGCCAACACCCAGGAGGAGAGAAGGGCAATGAGGACAGCAGCTCAGTTTCCAAGGGGCCATCTCAGAGAGGCACAAGGAGGCAAAGCTTTTGTGAAGTATTTGCAATGCTCTGCTCGTGCTGAGGAGGTTGTTTTGGCAAGGGAAGTGGGACTGCAGATCCAGTGACCTCCACAACCTGCACTCTTCTCAGCTGTGCCAGTGCTCACAGCAAACACAGGGCAGAGCCTTGCACGGGGCTCTGCCCCCAGCACGGGGGTCCCAGAGTGTCTGTGACCCAGGCCAGAGCCAGATGCACCAAAGGAGGGGCACAGAGCAGCCCCACAGCAGGGCTAACATTTAAACCTTTGATCAGAGCCCCAAGAGTGCCCTGATTACTGTGAGCTGCCTCACAGAGGGACTCAGGAGGAGACATCAGGAGCCCCCTCTCCATCTCCAGACCCAAATCCTGTGTCGGACCAGGCTTCTCAGGTCTTTTTCCAGCTGGGGCTTGACATCCTCCAAGGAGGAGATCACATGATCTGCTTGGGGCTCTATTCCAACATTTCACTCTTTTTACATGTATTTCTTTTCTTATATTCTGCCAAAACCTCCTGTACTTCAGTCTTTAACCAGAGTCTCTTATTTCCCCACCTAATTTCTCAGTAAATATTCTGTTTCCATCTTCTCAAAACTTATAAGTACTGGCAGGTTGGTATTTAGGTTCACTCTTCCCTTCCCCAGGCCGAATAAGAAAATTCCCTCAGCTTCTCCTGGGCTGTCACACAAGCACCAGCCCCATGACCAACATCTTTATTTTCCCAGAAGACACCCCTCAGCTGAATCCTCTTTCCTCCCAGGAACCCAAAGGGATCAGATTTCCCAAGAGATCCCTATCTCAGCCCTCCTGCACTTGTGGAGTTGTTATATTTGAACCTTTTCTCTAATCCCAAAGGTTTAGAAGAGAGAGATGTCAGTGGAGAAGACTAAAAGAGACAGGGAGTCCTTCCACCTCCTCTGTCCCCACTGAGTCACTCCTTTATCATTCATCAGCAAGCCCAGTCTCTTTATTACCTATTTTTGCAGCTGTCACACTGGTGAAAGCTCCTCTTATTGTCTTTTACATCATCTTCCACCCGAGCTTTGCCCTTCCCAACACCATTCCTGGCTGGGTGTTGCTCTCCATCCCCTGTCCCACCTGGGCTCCCTTCAGCACTGGAGGTCAGCCATGAGTTCCCAGTTCAGCCAAGCTCCCTCTCACCCTTGGTGATATCTCATTCTATGTCTTGGGCTGCCCAAACACCCCCTCAAGTGTGGCTGATCAGCTTTTATGTGACCATTTCTCCTCCACTGGCCAGCAAACACCCAGGTCCTGCTGGCTCTTGGCAAGCCCTGCTCAGCACCAGTACATGCTATGGGCTCAGTGAAACTTTGAAAGATGCCCTATTATTTAAGAAAAACAAAATCAATTTGTAGCCTTTATTCCACAAGGTTGGAAGCTATTATCCTAGGTAGGAGGGCACCTGCTGTCCCCTCCAATCTCCCCAGCATCCATTGCCAGTGTGGGCTTTGGGCATCACTGCTTCCATATCATTTCTCCAGTCTGTGTCATTCTGCCACCCCCACTCCTAAAATGCCACCAAACTCAGGCAAATGCCAAAGGCCAGCTGGCATTTCAGGTCCCTTCCACATCCTGTTCCCCCTCCCAGCCCCTGCCAGCAGAGCCTTTCCACCTCAGTGCCCCACACTCCCTGCATCCCCAGCCTCCCTCCTGCAGTGCCCTCCCTGGGCAGGGAGCATGGCCCTCTGCTTTAGGGAGCAGCTTTCAACCTTCTCGGCTTCCAAATATCCCCTTTCCAAACTTTCTGGCCTTTTAGAACCCTGGCTCCCATCTCAGTCCTGCTGCCAGTCTCAGGTTCAAGTCGGCACTCACATGTAGCAATCCGGAGGGGTTTCCTCTGCTACATCTGACCCGTGTGGACACTGACAGTGATCAGGGAGAAGTAGGTGAAGCCTTCCCGGGCTGGTCCTGGGAAAAGCATGAGAAAAGAATTTAAACAAACTTAGTACCTGGTGTTTGTTCAAATGCCACAGCATGAGATATATGATGTTTATGCCAAGATGTTTACCGAAGGGTGTTGGTCCTTCCTGCATCAATCAGCTCACTGTATTCTGTTAACAAATTCTCAGTTATTCTCAGTTAACAAATCCATTTCTGTATTCTCAGTTAACAAATCCATTTCTAGACTGCAAAACACCGTATAAAAGTGTATGCCTGCTTCAATAAAGCTCTCACTTTTGCCTTCTAAAGAATTTCTGTGTCGCTGCTTCCTGCCACTCCTACCTCAACGGCGACAGACCCAGTTTGGCCAGGAAAGTGTGGCTGTAAAAAACAGGATGGGAACAATGGATGGCCCAGAGATATCCTTTAATCCATGACCATGTGCTCTCTAGGCAGTATCCACAGGCTGCATGGCCTGGAGATGCTTCCAGAGGGCACATTGTCCAGAGGCTGCATCCAAAGAGCAGGGGTGTGGCTAACCCGGCCAGATAGAGGGTTTACCTGGGGTAGGTGTCCAATTGTGGCTTTAGGGCAGGGGCTTGACCTTGTAAGTCTATGGTTCCAGCCCCCTGCTTTCCAGGGTCCTAGGCCTACTCCTTGGTGCAGAGAACTTGGGCCTAGCTTTTTAATTTATCCCAGCTAATTGGGCTGCCACACTCACAGGTCCAGGGCTCTGTAGATCCAGGTGGGAGCTCCTATCCCACGGGATTCCATCTGCTGGGGAGGAGCTGGGCTCACCCCACCCTGCCAGGGTCACTGGGGCAGCAAAGGGGGACCAGGAGTCCAAAGGAAGTGTGAGCACCAGCAGCAGCTGTTTTCTCCTCAACTTTCATTTCCTGTTTCTCCCAGCATTTGTGTCTCTAAAAAATCCCTAAGAGCGTTTTGTGTCTCTTTATTACACAATGAAAACACAAAAAGGGTTTGCAAAGCATATCCTGGGTGAACAGGGGAGCTCTGCCAGGAGCCAGGCTCAGGGACAAACACAGACACAGCTCTCTGGTGGGGCTCCAAGGCAGAGCTGCTCCAGTGCTCGGCTCACCCCAAGCACTGCATCTCCAGCTGCAGTGATCCTGGTGCACCGAGGAGATGAGGAGAAACACCCTCCCCTAAAGAGGACAACAGGAAGATTCATCCTGGTAGCTGCAGGTGGCCAGCTGAACCCTGGAACCCGGGGTTATTAAAGACACATTTTCCCAAAGTAGGGCTGAGAAAACCTCGAGTATGGCTCAGGTGCCCACCCCTCTATGTGTGGATGAGCAGCTCAGCCCCAAGCCCTAAACCAGCCCTTTCTGTTTCTGAGCCTTCCTGCCCCAGCTGATCCTGATGCAGGCAGGGCTATTTGAGAAACCAGGAGGGCACAAGAAAGTCCTGAGTTTAACACCCAGAGTGAGCAGCTTAGGCTCAGCTCTGCACATCTGCTCTGGGAGGGGCTGTGCAGCTCTGGAGTTTGTCCTTGCCAGCTGGAACCCCTTCCAAGGTGTTTGGATCAATTCTTAGTACATTTTGTTTTATAATACTGGAACTGTCCATATTATAACAAGAGAATTTATTTTTAATTCTCCTAGGGGCATTTTGAGGCCCCTTGCCACTTGCTAAGTCCTTGCCATTTTCCAAGACAGAATTTATCCACAGAATGGAAACTTTCCTCAACAGTTTTAATTTTAAACTGCATAATTATTTGAAGAGCCTGTTGGTTTGAGGCTTGGTGGTTTTTTTTTGTAAAATGATGAAAACAATCTCCTTTCCTCTCACCCTACTAATCAGAAACTGTAAATAAGTGATCTTTAACAGCGATATAATTTCTTCCCCTGCAGAACAAGGCTGATTAATGCCACTCTATGGGGGACTGGCATTGTGTGAATATCCCATTATTAAGGTAATTTCAGCCAAAGCAGTGGCAAAGACAGGCACTGAGACTCCTGTCAAGCAATGTAGATTTTTTTTTTGGACTTTATTGATGTGGAGCCATGATCAGACCTAGAGCATGATGGCATCACCGGGCTCTTTGGGACAGGGGAGGGGGAGGGAAAGAGCAAAGAGGAAAACAGAGATGAGGACACCCAGCAAGTCAGGATCAGGTGTGGAAAACAGATCCCACTTCCCATTCTGGTACCTGGATCCCAGGGATCTGTGCCTGCCTCTTCCCTTGGGAGGACAAGCTGGGAGGGAGGGTTGTTAGTGCATAAACTCCACAGACTCAGGAGTGTTTGGACAGCGCTGCCAGGGATGCCCAGGGTGGGATTGTTGACGTGTCTGTGCAGGGCCAGGAGCTGGGCTGGAGGATCCTGCTGGACCCCTTCCAAAAATCTGTGGTTTCCCCAAAACACACCAGAACTTCAGTGGTCTCCTTTAGTTTTAGTGAACTTTATTTCAAGCCAATTTTAGGCTCACAGAGCACAGAGAAGGAGCGAGTGTCCAGCTCCCCGTGGCCTCCAGCAGAGCCTCTGCAGCTTTAATAGATGTTCTAAAACAGGACAGAGCCCCCAACACCTCTCTCAGTCCAGAAATTAATTGCTTGGCTGTTGGCTGTCTATATGTTGTTATAGGAATGTTTTTACACTTGAAGCTCCCTGAAGGCCTCTATAAGTATTCTGCTCATAAATACAATTATAGCAGAGCTCTTGCTAGAAACAGCCATCTATTATGGGATATTGCAGTCTCATCACCATACCAAAGACATGGCAAAATCCAATAGATCAAAAACAAAGAGTTATCACCTGAGCACTCGCCCTGGTGGGAAGTTCAGCACCAGAATACTGAAGATGCCAGCATTTCCTCAAGGCTTTCCCGCAGGATTTTGCAGGTGAAGCCTCCTTTTCCTGGGCCTCTCTGTGCAGATACAAGACAGCTGAGCACTTTATTTCTTATACCCTGGCCGGATGTGCCCTCATCAGGAGGAGAAAAATTGCTTCCTAGAGGATTAGGTGATGAGGTGGAACTCTTACTGTTCATAACATTGGCAAAGAGAGGCACAGCTCAGCTCTTCTTGAGGCTTCATCCCCTCTGGAGGCTTCCTTTTTATTCCAAAGGATAAAACACACTGATCCTATATTAACCCATGAGGACAAAATGCACTGAGGTGCTCAATGTCACCCTCTCACTGTCACCCTCCCCTGCTAGAAGAGCCCTTCAGGCTGCTCTGGAGTCAAAAGGAGCCTGCTGGATTCTGCAGAGCACAACTTGGAAACCAGTGGCTATAAATGAAGGGATGTCCTCAGACAGCACAATGAAGCCACCCCCAGGTCCAGGCAGAGGCAAAAACAGGCACAGAAGGGACTTTGGGGAAGTCCCTGCCCTGCTGGGATGTTGACAGAGACCTGAGTGCCTCTATCAAAGGGTTTTCCTGCGAGGATCTTTGTCTCCACTCTGCCCTGGAAGGACAGCTCTGTTTGGAGCTATCTTGGTGTGATGTCCTGTGCCAGGCCCAGGGACAGGGCCAAGCACCCAGGCCAGATGGGTACAACTAAAACTGAGCATGGAATCAGGGACTGGTTTGGGTGGGCAGTGACCTTAAAGCTCATCCAGTGCCATCCCCTGCCATGGCAGGGACACCTTCCACTGTCCCAGAGTGCTCCAAGCCCTGCCTGGCCTGGCCTTGGACACTTCCAGGGATCAGAGGCAGCCCCAGATTCTCTGAGCACCCTGTTCCAGTGCCTCCCTATCGTCACAGGGAAGAAATTCCTCATAACACCCTACCTAACCCTGCCCTTTGTAAGTTTAAAACCATTGTCCCTTGTCCTATCACTGTGTGCCCGTATGAAAACTCCCTCTCCCTCCTTTCTATAAGATCCTAAAGATACTGAGAGCTGTAGTGAGATCTCCCTGAGACCTCCCTGATGTCTGCTCCTCATTTCACTTCTGTTCCCTGAAAGTGTTCTGTTTTCCTCAAAATTTAACTGTTCAAGAGCAGTCAAATCTCAGCCAAGACAGGATCTCCTCTGTGAGCAGGATGCAGAGCTTTGCAGGTTCATTCCTACTGACCCACAGCTCAGGCACCCCATAGTTTAAGGCCCATGCTGGCATCTCCAGGCTGGCACCAGAGACACCAGAGGGCAAGCCCTGATCCCCAAGGTGTCTGTCCAGCCTCAAGTCCACTCCTTGTCCCCTGAGCTGCCTTGCCTCTAGGATAGGCTGTAGTTAAAGAGATTAAAGCAAACAAGGCTGCCTTGCTGTTTGCCACAGCTCATTAGAGAACTATTAGGAAGCAGCTCATTAGAATGTAGAAAATGCTGCATTGCTGTTTTCTTGGAGGTTTGTTCACACAGAGCAAAACAAGAACTTAGAGGACAATGAGTAGCACGGGAGCCAGAGAAGTGACTCCCAGAGAAGTGGTTCCTTGCCATAACTCACTAGTCCCAAACTGGAAACTTTTCCAGCTCTGCTCTAAAGAGCACTGGATTGAAAACCATCTAAGGAAAAAAAGGTGGCACACTTCATGTTCTCACCTCTGCTTGGGAGCCTTGGGCTCTGCAGGTGTTATGGGAGGATCTGTCCTGTGATGGATACAAAGTGCATGGACCTGCCTGCTGAGGGGAACTGGATTTACCTGCCTGCCCGTGCTCTCTGCAGGTGGCTCAGGCAGGGATGATCCAGCAGCTGCTGCACACAGGGAGCACCACAGCAAGGCTGGGCCACATCTCTGCCCAAGAGCAGTGTTTGTGCCCATTCTCCTCTGTTCCCACCGCCCTCCCCACACCACGCTGGGCACAGGAAGCAGATGGAGCTTCTTGCAAAGAAAACAGGAATCAAAATCTCATAGATGAGATTGCTTTCTCCCAGAAAAGATAATGTTGAGTTTTGACACAGGAAAAGTCCCAGAAACTGAGGTTTTGTTGGGCCATGGGTTGCAGGGGTGGGTGGGTAGGACTAAGGTGCCTGAAGATTCTCCTGGCCTGGCCATGTATTGTGGGACAAGAATGGACCTCATCCAGTATTCCAGGGACATGTTCCCAGCTGTCCTTCTCACAGGCTGGGGGTGTCCTTCTGACACATAGACTTGGAGAAGGAATTGGTCACAAAAGCCCAAACCACCCCAGTTGGCTGCACTGGCACCAGCACCCACCAGCTGATCCTGCTGTGCCCAGAGCTCACAGGGTGCCCATGAAGCCCTTCAATATTCTCCTGGGAAAGAGGAGCCTGTCAGACAGGGAAACCCTGGTGCTGCAAAATCACAGGATCATGGAATATTCTGAGCTGGAAGGGACCCACAGGGTCCCAGCTTCTGCCCCTGCCCAGACCCCCCAACAATCCCACCCTGGGCATCCCTGGCAGCGCTGTCCAAAGGCTCCTGGAGCTCTGGCAGCCTCGGGGCCGTGCCCATTCCCTGGGCAGCCTGGGCAGTGCCAGCACCCTCTGGGGGAAGAACCTTTCCCTGATGTGCAGCCTGAGCCTGCCCTGGCCGAGCTCCAGCCATTCCCTGGGTGCTGTCCTTGCCCACAGAGCAGATCTCAGAGCTGCCCCTCAGAAGGAGCTGCAGCCCCTGGTGAGGCTCCTCTCTCTCTGGACACATCTGGATTGCCAGTCCCTGGGAACAGTCATCACAGCCAGTTCTGGCCACCTAAACCAACCTAGACTGCACAGGCAGAGCAGGATTCATCTCCTGGAAGGGGCAGCCTGCAGCTGGAAACCCCCAAAGCCCACAGAGCACAGCGGGTTCCTCCCTTAGAGAACTGTCACACCAGAGAGGGTCACAGCTGGCAGGGGGGTTCTGCTCCTCTCCAGGAAAAGCCGATGGCAGAGAGCACCTGATGGCTCCCACTCTTCCCCAGACAGAGGAGATTGCTCTCTCTCTTCCTGGCTTTTCTTGTGGTTTGTGACTTCCTCAGAACCACTTAATTGGTTTATAACCAAATAATCCCCGCCCTCATTAGGCGCAGTGTGCAGGCCATTCATCATTCCCTGCACAGGAGCTGGTGCCAGGCTCCTCAGTACCTACCCTGGAACAGCTTTGGGCCTGCAGAGCTCAGCAACCCTAACCTGGCTGAAGGGCACTGGCCCCGGGGGTAGAGCAGGGTTTGTGTCACCAGTGTCACACACAGGGCATGGACACAGCTCATGGGCACCTTTTCTGCAAGGCCTGTGTTCCAAGCACCTGGAGCTTGGCTGCCACAGGGATTCAGGGCATGGGGAAGTGCCTTTCAAAGCCTTCTGGCCCATCAAGTTCTCCCAGTCCTAAAAAGGGCAGATTGCTCAGACTCCAAGCACATCAAGGGGGTCACATTGCCTTTACTAGGGCATCCACCCATTATTTTCATTGAGCAAACAATATTTGAAACATGATCATAGAATCATAAAATCACAGAGCTTCCTGGGCTGAAAGGGACCCACCAGGATCATGGAGTCCAGCTCCTGGCTCTGCATAGTCCTTCCAGGCAGGCAGCAAAGATCATCCACATCTGATAAATAAAGTCCCCAAAGCCTCTCCAAAACCCCCCTGAGCTGTTCATTATGTTTGCAGGGAATGTCACAGCAGTGACCTGTCCCAAGGTCTTGCGGGATGTGGAGCTCAGCCTTGGGCCACTGTGGGGGCACAGATTCAGGGCCAGGAGCAAAGATCTCACCTCAGGGCTCCAGGAATCGCAAGTTATCAGGGATGGGGGGTCAAGTGGGGCTGTTTTGGGGGACAGGCGAGCCCAGGAGACAATGTGAAAGTGCCTCAATACCCGAGCAAGAGGAGCAGATACTGTGATGGCAACCAGGGCCAACAGCCCAGAATGCTTGGTGAGCCCATGGTGATGTCCAGGGTGAAGGTCCAAGAAAACAACCCCAAACCCAGCTCAAACCAAGGCCAAAGCCTCACCTTTGAGCTCGAATGCACTCTGTGATCCAAGCTCCAAAGCAGGTGAGGCAGAGCAATTAAAGGCTGGAGCTGTGCCAGGCTGGCTGGAGCAGTCAGGGCTCCTGGAAGTGCAGGAGCTCCCAGGATGTGACTCCCCAGCCCCCCTGCACACCTGCAGCCTCAGAGCCTGCCCAGCCTGCTCCCCTGGCCGGCTCAGAGCAGGGATCAGGACAGCTCTGTGTTCATTCATTATTCACTCCTTCCTTCCTTGCAGCAGGAGACAGAGAGCCTTTCATGATGAATGCTGTGGTTGTTAAAAATAGTTTACTACAGCTCAAAATGCAGGAGCTGACTCTTCCGTCCCTGATGAGGAGTAAATTGGAGTCTCTTCAGTGGAATCTGCAGTGATACACAGAGAAAAATGACAGGGTAGGAGGGCCAAACAATCCCTCCTGACACCTGATTAGCCCTGTCTGGGCACAGCTATAGCCCAAAGGTAGCCCAAAGGTGTCGGCAGCTCCCGCTTCCTGTGCTGAGCAGCCTCAGCCGGGCAGTTCTGGGACAGGAACTCCACCGCTGGCAGAACACAGAACCACCCAAAAGCAGGCACAGAGTGTCCAGTCACGCTCCTGAGTCCTGAACAGCTCCTCTGCTGTTCCTGCACTCCGGCTTCCCTGGCATGTGGTCACAGAGTTATCCCCTTTATCACTTGAGACACTTGGGAGTTATTAAAGCCAAGGTAGAGGAAGTAACAATTCCAACCTGCCGGTGCCAGCGTGTCTGGAGAACAGCCCTGCCACCAGCGGAGCAGGGACATGCCCTGGAGAGAGCGTGGAACCACCGCATCACTCTGGGAAGGACCAAGGCATGAGGCTGATTTCTACTCCAGGAGGCAGGAATTCACTGAGGTCTTTCCCAGGGATAAGAGATGATCTGCTCTATCCAGGACTTGTGAAGCTCAGGCTGGACTGAGGGATCCAGGTGATCTTTGTAAGAACTGAGCGGGGCTCCAGGAGGTGTGTGAGAGAGAGGGAGGGAGGGAGGGAGGGAGGGAGGGAGGGAGGGAGGGAGGGCGGGGGACGGAGCAGGAACAGGAGAGGGGTGTGTGCATACAGCTCATGTGGAGGGCTGTGTTAGCTGTGCTTGCACGGAAAAACCCAGCTCAGAGTAGTCCAGTTATCAAGGTTCAATTCAAACGATCCTAATTTTATTTCTGGACTGTTTTAGAGAGTCAGGATCCCTGGAGATGCCACCCTGAAGAGAACATTCCCATGTCACAACAAACAGTCCGCCCTCACAACTCTGTCACACAGACAATCGGGCTGGTGGCTGCCACAGGGATCCTTTCTGCTGCTCAGCCTGTGCCCAAAACAGCTCCATGAGGATTTCTCAGGGAACACTTCCCTGCACGGGACCCCAAAGCCTCTGGTGCTCCTTGTTTGAATTCCCTGCCTTCGCAGGCATACAGCACCCCTCAGCCTTGGGCAGGAAAAAAACATTAGGCAAAGAAAAGATCAATGGAGAAAACTTCTCTACGACTTCAGTCATGAGGTTATTCCACGAGTGTGCAAAGGGAGTGAGCTCTGCCGAGTCCCAGGCATGCTTGCCCCTCCATGGGACAATCCCTCCAAATCCCTCCTGGCTGTCCCAGGCCAAGCCCTGTGAGGGATTGGGGTTTTCCAGCTCCTCCCCAGGCAGGCAGGACAGCCCTGGCAGAGCCTCAGGAAGAGCTTTCAGAGTCGGGGATTTCACACACAGTGCCTGGAACAGCTGCGGAGGGGGAGCCAAGGGAGGCAGGGGCTTCCCTCAGCCCCAGCACAGCAGAGGGGAGCAGCTCCTCAGACACCTCAGCAGCCCCTCCTGCACCCCAGCAGCATTGTCTGCATCCCCAGGGGGGTCACACTTGTCCCAGAGATGGTCCCAGACATAACAGAGCTGCTGGACATGGTACAGAGGATAATGCTCCTCATGCCTGGCAGTGATCCATGCACAGCCAGGAAAAACAGGATAGGAATGTGGCAATAGAGCCACGCCAAGGGCAGTGACACGGGGAGAGCAGTACCCAAGCACAGGGTCTCAAGGGAAAGCCATAAAGGAGCAGCTGACGGCGGGTTTGTTCTGAGGGCTGAGCTCAGAGCTCACCGGGGCTGCAGCTCCTCCTGAGCGGCACACGAGGTGCTGGGACAAGCCCCGCTGGCTGGAAGTGCCCTCCCTGCCCTGGCTGGCACGGGCTGGGGTGGCACCTGTGGATGTCTTTGGGCTCTTTGCCTACGGCATCACCAGCTGCTCTGGGAAGTGTTTGCAGATTCCCTCCAGGGCCACCCCTGCCCACCCTTCCACCACCAACATTCCTCCCTCCCTGGCACAGCGTTCTCACTTCAGGAGCAGTAAAACTGCCTGGTGTTGAACAAACAAACGAAGCAAAAGAAGCCAAACTCTGTCCCCGAGTTTTCTGGAGCTCAGGCTATTGATTGTAGCAGGTGAGTGACAATGAGCCCACCCGAAGTCACACTAAAGACAATGCAAATTAACACTTTATTGATTGCTAAAAGCAGCTCCTACTGCTCAGACAAGAGCAGCAAAATGTAATTCTGTGTGATCCCAGAGATGCTCATCCCTTGGGATCCTCCCTCCCTCTCTCCTGGCTGGGTTATTCGTGAGCAGCTGAGCTCAGCCAGGCACCTGAGGGACCTTCCTGCGGTGGGGGAAAGTCTTGTGGAACCTCCCTGGTGTCCACAGGGTCTTTGCCAGACATAATCTCTGCTTCCCTGGAGAGCCCTTGAAGCTCTGCTGCCACTTCAGAAGGGGTGAATACTGCTTCCTTCAGGTTTGTCATGTCAGAGCCAACCAGTTTGGTCCTGGAGAAACCCCCGTGGTGCAAAGCCAAGGTGTGCTTGGAGCTGAACTGGTGCGTGCTGAGTCCAGCAGTGCCACACCCACCCAGGGCGGGAGACAGGCCTGCCACGGCCAGAAAGGTCAGAATGGATCTTGTCACACTGCAGAAGGCATTCCTGGCTCTCCATTCAGGGAGATGGAACACACCAAACCTCTCTGGAAAATTGCTGCTGTAAAACTCCAAGTGGAGCTGAAAGCCTGGGCAGTAACAGGTAACCACAGTGGGGAGGAGCAGTGCCACATCCGAGCCAGGGCCAGGCATGTCCTCAAAACTGCCTGGCTCAGAGGGACCATGGCAGAGCTGGTCACTGACCTCCCCTTTGGCCAGGGCACAACTCAGAGCTGCACATTTCTTGCCTCCCTGAGCAGCTGCTGCTCAGCAGGACACGTCTGGGTCGAGCAATAGGTTTTCTGCACAATGTTCTTTCTGGTCCTGCTCAGAAGTGTGGGAACAAAGCCCCAGGTGCAGGCTGGGCCTGAGGGATGGGTGGCCTGCTCCCCAGGACCAAGAGGACCATGGTGCAACCTCATATCAGGTGGTAAATCTGCACCAAGACAAATCTTGGAATGTGCAAGGCTCAGGCTGTTTTCAGACAGGGCAGGGAAGACCAAGCTCCTTCAGGTGCTGTCTTGGGGCCCAGTCTGTGCAGCTCAGACCTTGTTGGGATGGATTGGGCAGCAGCAGAGGCAAGGTTTGGTGGCAGCTGAGAGCTCAAATATTGTATCTCAGCATGTCGGAGTCAGCAAGGTGACACCCATCTCTGCCAAACACTTCTTTAGGCACTAGATCTTCTAATTAGCAGCTTCTTCCAGGTAATTACTTATGGAAAATGCTCCAGGCTCTGAATGAAAGCAGTATTTTCCTAGGACAATGAGGGTCCTCTCCTTCCTAGCAATCATAGTAGCAGCAAAGATTAGGGCAGGTGAGAGCCTCTGTGGGACCCAGAGCACTCAGCAAAGGGCAGGGACCACATGCCAGCTCTGTCCTTTGGAAGGGGAAACTGAGGCCCTGGAGCTGCTATGCCTGTCCTGCCCAACAAAGCTGCAGTGCCTGTGGTTACTGGAACAGGCTCACCCCACACATGCAGAGCATCCCTGTCACATTCCCAAAGATGTGGCTGTGCTGAGGTAGTATGTGAGGCAGAGATGGCCTGGAACCCTGCAGCACTCCTGGGGACACAGAGAATCACAGAATCATGGAATGGTTTGGGTTGAAAATGGCCTTAAAGCTTATCCTGTTCAAACCCCTGCCACAGATGGAACTGGATCAGCTTTAAGATACTCCCCAACTCAACCATTCAATGTTTCTGTGACTCTTTTCTCTCACTCTCCTCTTGTATGCTCTGACCCGAGGTGGGCCTCCCTTTCCAAGCACCTCCCCCTGTGTTTTGCCACTTGAATTCAGGGTGAAAGCCCAGAGTGTGTGAGATGCTGAGGTCTGGCAGTGCCTCTGTGCCCAGCCTCACGGAGGTCACTCAATCCCTCTATTCCTTGGCCAAATCCCTTTCTTTTTCCCAGGACCGGGGTGTGTGGGGGGAGTGTGCAGAAACTTCCTTCTGCTTTGTACGGAGCAGCTCCACTGCACATCCAAGCAGTGACAGACCGTGTCTGGGCCTGGGAGTGTTTTCTCACTGTTTTCTGGGAAACATCCCCAATTCCATGGGCTGCTGCATCCTAGCAGAAATTGCTTCCCCACAGATGGCACCTCCCGGATTCCTGACAGGGCTGGGGAGACAAGTTTAAGGTGCTGTGAATCTGCAAGCCAGGGATCACCCCATCCCTTGGCCCTTCTGCACAGCAGTGATTAAATGTCCCTGGGGACCAGGGGAGCCACAGGGATGCAGCAATTCCTGCCTCTCCAGGGGCCCTGGATTCCTGATGCTTACAGGTCACTGTAATCATTTGTCATGATTTTATACCTCTGCCAAGCCCCTACATGAAGCAGTGCAGCAATATTGAATTCTTCATAGAACTTATCCTCAAGCTGCCTTAATCAACTGCTGTGTTAATTGCTCTGTGCATTGAATGGCCCTCTCTAAGATCTTGTTCATTAATGAGCACAAGTTTGTGGATGTTGTTTATATTCATATAATCAGAAAGCCATTGGGAGGTTTGTGGCTGAGCCATTACAGGGCCCTGGAATAAGGAGGGCCTGATTCCAGGATACTCTTCCCTATGTCCATCCCTGCCTGTGGGAATCATGGGATCATTCAGGTCAGAAAAAACCTCCAAGATCATCAAGTCCAGCCTTTGACCAAACAGCTCAGGCCCACCAAACCACAACACAAAGTGCCACATCTGCTTGCTGTTTGAACGCTTCAGGGATGGTGACTCCACCACAGGCCTGTGCCAAGGCTTAACCACCCTTTCAGCGAGGCAACTTCTCCTGGTGTCCAATGGTGGCACAACATGAGGCCATTCCTGGTCTGCTCCCTGGGAGCAGAGCCTGATTCCAGCCTCCTTTCAGGTCATTGTAGGGAGCAGCTCCAGTTCTCATGGCCTCTGAGCATCAGTGGGGTGGGAAGACCTTGGGGGTGTCAGGTGAATATCCCAGCACCCCTTCTTCCCAGAGCTGTGTGCCAACATTCCCACATTCCATTGCCAGAGCTGCAGCTCTTGGAGAGGACTGCCAGGGATGTCTGGAGCTCCATCCATGCACAGACCTCACCACCTTCACAGGGATAAAAACCACAGTCAGCAATTTCTGCCTCATCTCCGTGAGATAATCTAGGTGCAAAACTCCTGAGAACTGAAATGTGTGGAAATGGTGGGACAGCAGGCAGTGCCTGGGCCTAGGCAGTGCCTAGGATTGGGAGAGGTGTATTTTCCAAGAGTATTATTATTTATTCCAAGAGGTGTATTTTCCAAGAGTAAGGGAGAAAAACCAACATTAGAACAGGGAGTCCAAGCTGTCACCTCTTCTAGAACTCCTATGTCACAGTGCCATGTCCCAGTTCTACAAGGAAGGGAGCCCAAGATTCAGACACACCCATGGCTGAAAAGAATGGCAAAAGCCAGAAGGGGCCAACAAAAAAAGCTTACAAAATTGTATAGCTTTATTAGCAAACAAGGGAAACCAGTCTGTTGTGTCCCTGTCTTTTAGTAGGAAGAGAAATGAAAGAATAAAGGAAGAAAGGGAGGAAGGAGAGAGTGAAAGAGAGCAGAGACGAGAGGAAAGGAGATCACCAGCCCTGGGTCCAGCATCAATCCAGCTCACAGGGAGTCCTGGGGCACCACCTGGGCTCTGTGCAGCACATATTTATAGGGAAGATTTGCCTACCCTGGGATTACTTGCCATGTAAATGGTGAATATGTACATATTGTCTGGAAATGTGTTAGGTGGCTTTGAGGCTCTTTTGGTGGTCTCAATGCCCCTCTATTGATCTTGCCCACCTTTTGATCCCACTTCTGCACTAGCACTGTGCATTGTGAGGTCACCACAGACATGAGCAGGAAAGTGGGCTCCAGAAAGGAGCTGCCCCACCTCTGTACAGTCCCTTTCCAGCCCTTTTCCAGGCACATCCTATTCTAACTTCCCTGGCATTGATGTTTGAGGCACAGCCACTCTCTGACTCCCTCCAGGCTGCTACACTCAGCAATAGAGTTTTCCATCAGCTCCTTGGGGCAGGACCCTGCAGATCCTCTGACTTTTACAGGTGAATATCTCCCCATCAGATGTTACCAACCTTTTGCTGTCCTGTCCCTGGCTCCTGTCTGAGCCAGACATGCAGGACTGCTTAGCTCACTGTGCTTTTAGGCCTCTGCAATCAGTGCAAATTGAAAGGCAAAGCAGCCGCTGCACACACCCCACACATCCCCGTCCCCGCACACGCCGGCTGATGGACGTGCCGGCAGAAGCCTCAAATTTGGGCAGGGACGCCTCTTGCATCACAAATGCACATTAACAGAAAGTGCAAATGGCCATGTAATAAACAGAGGCAGAGCAGCTCGTGGATGCAATGAGGTCTGGCATAAGGAACACAAATAATCACCCTGGAGCAAAATGAGCAGCACCAACCCCGCACCACGTCCGTGTGTGGGGCCAGCTGGGGACCCTGCCCCGGCCTTGCTGCTTGACAGCCCAGCACAGAGAGAAAGGGACGTGCATTTTGAAGATGATTTCCTGTAAACATTGATCCAACAGGTCCAGGTATTGCTGCAGGAAATCCTCAGGAGCCCTATTAGCGATCCCACACTCGGCTCTCAGAGCTCCTCCTCACACCAAGGTGTGGAGCTGGAAGGGTTGACAGTTGGACTCGATGGTTGTTGAGATCTTTTCCAACATTATTGATTCTGTGATCCTCAGGTCGGTGCCCTTGTGGCTGCAGAAAATGATGGGGAGCAGGAGTTCAACAACAATTTTGAGATGTTATCAGAAACCCCAGCTGTGGAATACAAAGTCACTGCTTCGAAAGAGAGGCTGGACCTTGAAAATCCTGAACCCAGCCCCAAAGTGTAAAGCCTGCTTTTAGAAAGATTAAAAATATTTGGCTTTTTCTCCTTGTGAATTCCTTGCTCCTGTGGGTAACACAATCTTGCTGGCAGCTTTCCCACGTCAAAGGGCATCAAGGTGAGCTTGTTCCAGCTGCAGAACCTCTCAGAACAGCAGTGCCCAGACGTGCAGCAGCTCTGCTCCAGGGAATCTGCAGTCCTGAACAAACAATAGACAATCCCATGTCATGGGACCCACAGCACTGTGTTCACTGCTGTAGGACACAGGTGAGATGAGTTGTCAGCCCCTGCCCAGATCCTTCCCATTCTTTGGGAATACTTGTGAGAAGACAGACCTAGAGCTAGGATGGATCCCTTCCCAAAGCTAAAGAGTCTCTTACCAGCCCATCTGACCTCACTTCAAGCCCATCTGGAAGCTGGGAGGTTCCAAGGCTCCTTCTGCAGCTGAAGGTAAAGGCAGGTGGGCTGTGATAAGGCTCTGTGTGTTGACAACTCTGGTTTTGGGTACAGAAAATCCCAAGTAATGTTAACCACATGCAACGTGTGTGGCTTCAAACTGACCTTTCTTCAACCAGACTGATTTCAAAAGCTGTCAAGCAGAGGAAGGTCCTGATCCTGCTCCTTTCCTCTGGAGAAGGTCAGGATGACCGGTGCCATTTCTGTGACCTAAAAGCATTGAACCTTTATAGACACAACCAAGACATGGCCCAGGCTCTGGAGAAGGGTTGTGTATAAACCCAGGTCAAAGGCAACTTTTCCAGAAGAGAAACTAATATTCTTGAATACCTGGTCTCTGTTTGATTTAATTTGTTGAACTCTGGGTCTGAGATTTGAGTGTATCTGGGAGAGTCAAGGCTTGAGCACCTCCTCAACCTCCAGTTCTCCAAGGAACTTCTGCCAGGTTTCAGGAGGCCAGGCCAAAACCCTCTGTGAAAAGCAATTGGAAGAAGATCTTAATGTTTAAGGAGATGACAATTCAACTCTACCAGGGTTTCTAAGGTTTGGGATGCAGACACATCCCAGCAAGCAGAGACTGTGTGCTTGCTGCCCTTGTTCCGTTTCTGTACCACTGCACAGTGCCAGCAGAAACCCAGAACCCCACCCTTTGTTGCTCTCTAGAACCTTCCTGCTCTCCACCTTTCAGGGGTTTCATTCGGTGTCACTCTCTTGTCCCTGGTAAGGACTGACACAACTGCAAGAAACACCCTCAAGTTGTGCCAGGGGAGGTGGAGGCTGGCTGTGAGGGAATTTCGTCACAGAAAGGGTGGTCAGGCACTGGCACAGGCTGCAGGGCAGTGGTGGAGTCACTGACCCTGGAAGTGTGCAGAGATCAAGAGGATTTTGGAGCAGCTTCAGGGGTGCCAGGATGCCAGGTTTACATGAAGACATTCCCATTCTTTCCCTTGCCAGACCCTGTAAGAAGACACTGATTTCTTTCTCCATGGGGACAGAGAAGATCAGGGTCCAGACACATCTCACATGGCTGCAGCTATCTGTCATGAGCTGGTGACTGTTACAAGCAATCTAAAATTTTAAAATTAAGCCCATAAGTTCAGCTGAAGAATCTCACCCCGTGACTCCTGCCTCACACTCCATAACTCCTGTCTCAGTTACAGTGGTTCTTGTGGAAAAACCACCTGATTGCTGCTTGAGTGCTGAAAAGCCTTCCTGGCTTCTAGCACTGCTCTCCACTGCTTGCTGTAAGTCTCTTCCCTAATTCCAGTCCCAATATTCTCTCTGGCTGTGGCATTAAGGAGCTACCCAAATCAGAAACATTCTCCCTGTGATCTTGGTGCCTTTCCTGTGATGAGTTAAGCAGTGAAGTCTCCATTCATCTCCACAAAAACACTGATCTTGCACCCCAGGAGTTTTTATTCACTGCGGTAGCGTCTTCCAGGTCTTGCTCAGGACCCGTAGCCCCAGCAGAAGGACATCATTAAATCAGGGCACTCCTCTGAGTGGAGGCTCCTGCTCATGGCTGGCATGTCTGGGCCACAGTGGATTAGCTGGGAAGCGTTTTGAAGCCGTGGAAAAAATCTGCATCTTAAAGACATTTTTTAAATTCAGTTCAGTCCAAGCAGCCCTAATGATGTTACCCACAATATATCTTAATTTGATGTTGGTAATAAAGTTCAGTGTAGCTGGAGCACTATCATACCAATGTACCAACATACAAATGAATGTTACCCATGTCATTTAGTACCTCTGGCTGTTAAGGTGTCACTTAAGCCATATATTTAATAAATAGGTCTTTTTATTACTATAATACTGATAAGTATTCAGCTAATTTCCATGTATGTTGCATTCTGTATGTTGCTAGGGATTTTACCAAGGCCGTCACCAATAGCAACTGGGACAAGGAAATAATAAATTCAGGGGGCATTCAGAAAGATCTACAGTGTGGAATCACTTTGTAACAATGCAGGAGACATTAATCACATCGGTGGCTAATGGGAAGACTTGATGCGATCAGTTTAAATCCCCTCTGACAGGAAAAGAAACCTCTCAGTGGTCAGCCCCAGATCTCCTCTCAAACTGGAGTAAAACTCGCCTGGAAACTTTTGCCAGGTTCACGATCCCAGCCTATTTTTGTCTCTGTAGCCTGTGCTGCCTGGCTCTGATCAGGGAGCGCTGCAGCAGTGGGAGGGAGGGCTTCAGAGACATCTGGAATCACAAAAGGTGCCAGAGAGCTACATCTTCTGGCCTGTTCCAGCAACTGAGCCGCGTTGCCGCGGGAGCTCATCCTGCGCGGCGGGCCCAGCGCCTGGAGCCGGCCCCTCGCTGGTGCGCGCCTGCCTGCGCTGCTGGCCCCGCTCCCGCTGCCGGCCGTGCGCCCGGCCAGGGGCTGCCTTTGGGTTTGGATGGCTCTCCGCTCCAGCAGGGGCTGCAGGGACAGCCGGGAGACCCTGCCAGGGAGGTCAGACCCAGCCGAAATGAGCATCCTCAGCCCCAAAGCCCCCCCGGTGCCCCCCTCGGGGCTGTTTTGGGGTCACTCCCTCTGCGTGTGGGGGGTTCATCGCGGCGCGGTGCTCCCGCAAAACAGGGATGCGACATCGGCGCGGAGATGTGTCACCTGCCCGGAGTGGCCTTAAGCAGCTCGTGACAGAGAAGGACAGCAGGGGAACCCCACGCTGAATTCGGTAGTGACTTCTCACGCCAATCAGTGTCCAAAATGCCCTTTGCCGGAGCCAGGAAAACAAAACTGGTCAGGACAGCTCCGGGTGGGACCCAGAGTTGTGAAACACCCTCAGCTGGAAGGGACTCACCAGGATCATCCAGCCCAGCTCCTGGCCCTGCCCAGACTCTCCCAACAATCCCACCCTGGGCATCCCTGGCAGCGCTGTCCAAAGGCTCCTGGAGCTCTGGCAGCCTCGGGGCTGTGCCCATTCCCTGGGGAGCCTGGGCAGTGCCCAGCACCCTCTGGGGGAAGAACCTTTCCCTGATCTGCAGCCTGAGCCTGCCCTGGCCCAGCTCCAGCCATTCCCGGGTGCTGTCCCTGTCCCAGGGAGCAGAGATCGGAGCTGCCCCTCGGGAGGAGCTGCAGCCCCTGGGGAGGTCTGAGCTCAGTTTACTTCGCTCCAGCTGAACAAACCCAGTGTCCTCAGCTGCTTCTCAGCCAGGAGAAGACAGACTAGCTGGTAAGGAATGGGAAGAGGCAGAGGTGGGCCAAGCCCACTGTTCCTCTGCCATGTGTTTCCTGTGTGCTCGGGGCAATGGCCCTCACGAGGGCCTTCCTCAGCTGCACTCAGAGCAGAGTTTGGGACAGATGAGGCAGATCTGGACAGACCTAGCTGCTGTGGGAAGGAAAAATGGCACATTTTTTCTGAAGGACGTCAGTCAACTCAACTTTGCATCTTCGTCCTAGGACACCTCCAGGGACAAACAGTGCATTTCAGATGGATCCCATCCCTACAGGAGTCATCCCCAGACCGAGGCCCCACAGCCCAGCTCCCTGAGGTGGGCACATCTGGATCCACACCCCTGGCGCTCACAGGACCTGCAGTTCCAGTCTCTTGCAGCGCTTCCCAGTTCCTCTGGGGAGCACCTTTTGGTGTGTAAGGATGTCACAAGTGGCTGAGCTGGGGGAAGCTGCTTAGAGTGTGACTGGGGCGAATGCAAAATGAAAAAATTACTGTCTGCTTTCTTAATAAATACAACCAGAGCAAACCAGATGTGGAAAGCAAGTCCTGTGCCCCTTGTGTGCCAAGGCTGAGGCACAGCACACACATTGCCCAGTCCCTGCAGCCCCTGCCTCTGTTGTCCACAGCCACAGCACGGGGGTCCTTCCCTGCTGCCCTCCAACCTCACCCCATGGCTCCTGCCCTGCCTCTACTCCTGGGACCCTCCCTCACACACAGCTCTGCCCCTGCCCGTCTCTGGTTTCCTCCTGCAGGAGCTTCACACACTTCAGCATCCCTGCCACTGTTCTGTGCTGAAGCTCACTGTCCCCAAGACCTGAAACTCCACGTCACCACAAGCCAGCTCCCTGTACCTGCCAGGTCCCTCCATGTCCTGGTCCCTCCTGCCAGCCGCACACAGAAGCACCCCCAGCTCCCTCCTCTGCCTCCCTGGCACCTTCTCCAGGACAGCCCCTGGTCCCTCTGTGGGACCCAGCAATCCCCTCCTCAGCACAGGCTGCTCCCATGCCTGGGGCTGCAGGGGTTTCCTCCACAGAATTCAGCAAACCCCACTCGGCTAAACAAGGCCTGGACCTGGATCCTGGCAGCCACTCTCCTGTTCCCAGGGCCAAAGGCCAGGAGGAACCCTTTCCACTCTCTGGAGAAGGGACAGCACTGGAGGTGTGCCCAAAGCACAGGCACAGCTCTGACAGCCCAGAGCTCCCTGTGGGGAAGAACTGTGCACAGACTGCCCAGCTCACAGACACACAGTGCCCAGCTAGAGCCTGTTGTGTGTGTGGAGTGCAGAGAGCTCTCACGCTGCAGGCTGTGCCTTGCCAGAGTGCTGGCACCAAAAATGGACATAATCCTGGTGCCCCAGGGGTACCCAGGGTAAATCTGGTGCCCTCTGTGCCTCTCACAGAAGTGTCTCACCCTTTGTAATTCAGAGATTCTATTGAGCAGACTCTCTCCCCAGTTCGGGCAGGTTTTCAGCTGTCAGTGCTGCAGGCAGGGGTGAGGTCTGTGCGCTCTGTGGTGCCCAGTTATGGGCACATTGTTCCATGGTGAGTCTCTCTAATGTATTCCTTGCATGGTGCTGCATTTAAGCCACTGATTTCTGAGCCCAGCTCGCAGCATACCAATGAGCCAGGGCTAGAACAGCAAGGTCAAGTCTGAGCAGAGCTCTCCCCAGCCCTGGGAATGGCTCTGGAATGTGCAGGATGAGGTGCAAACAAGCCCTGCTGCTTTACCCTCCCTGAAGCCATTCCCATTCCCCAACAGTGTTGGGAATGCTGTCCAAGGAGGCTGGATGGAGGCAGGGCCAAGCTCACAAAGTCACCTGGCACAAGGGACACTCCCCAGGGGTGTTTCCAGCAGCAGCAGGACCCTTTTGCCCTCAGGGAAATGATCCTTACCGAGCCCATCCTGGCAGCCTGCTCAACTTCAGGCTGGTTCACAGATCTGCCAAAGACACTGCCCTCACAAGGCAAGTCCTTCAGGTGACACTGATTCCAGGGAAAAGGATCTCATGGACCATCCTGGATGCACCTTGCAACAGCCCAGGCTAGGCCAAGCTGGTTTTCCAGGACTTGTTCTCCTGCAGTGTCATAGGTCTCCTGCAAATGCAGAGCTGGATGCACTCACCTGGACCAGGAGGAGGAGACTTCACCACCCAGAGTGCTTCTGAAGAGATAGAAGCAAGGCAAAACTGATAGGGCCACTTCAAAAAGACCCTTCAGAAGATGGCCACAAACAAAACACTGGAACACCACCAGTGCTTCAACTGGGCCCTTTCTCACTGTGTGAAAATAAGGGCTGGGTAAAGATTCCCTTTGAGGGAGAATTACAAACCATCATTCATGGGCAGCCTGTGACTCCAGACCAGGGCCAGGAGCACAACAGCTGCCAGAGGATAAAGGATGCTTCCAAGGAAAGTGGCTGAATTCTTCCATAAAGGGGGATGATGTACTTGGGCTGCAGCTGGATGCAGCATCTTTCCCACAGTAACCCCAGTTCTGGCTGTCCATTCCAGATGGGCTGAAAAGGTAAAATCATGTGCAGTTTTCCAGCACTGGAAGCTCTCCTGCATTTCCAATGGCCAGCTCAGACAGCTCCTCTATGAACAAAGGGCTGAGCTTCAAGCACCTTCTTCACTCTCGGAGAATCCCAGGATGGGTCAGGCTGGATGGATAATCTGGTCCAACCTCCCTGCTCATTTCAGAGTTCATGGTACAGGATTGTGAGCAAAGCTCCATGCTGGTATCTCTGCTCACACCCAAATCCTGGCCACGAAGCTGCCAGAACAAACCTCCTCACACTGACCCGAGGGAAAGCTCTCATCTAAGTGGTAGATGCCACCACCAGTTCCAGGTAGTTAACTTTATTTTCCCAATAGGAGAAAAAATTGGTAGGAAAATCTGGTCTGGCAACTTAAAAAAGCTGCGTTTGCTGGCAAAATCCTGTGTCAGGGGATGCATTCCTGATTCCTGCGGGCCAAAATGCATCCAAGGAGAGAGTGCAGGTCCTGGGCACCTGGACACACATTTAGTGCTGGGTGGTTTTGTTCTCAGGGGTGAGCTGCTTTTGCAGGTCCCTCTGCCTTCGCTATTGCCAGTTCTGGCAGTACTGTTCTCCAGCTTCCACTGAAATATCGTGGAGAGTGTTACAGTCAGTAATTACTGAACTGCAGTAGAGCTAATTGCCTCTTCTCTAAAGATTTATCAGTTCCATGGAGCAATTCATATTAAATACCTGCAAGTGAGCTATTCAGGGTTGCATTTGTTAATTGATTTGAGTTGTTTTTATTAGAGACAGAGCTGTTCTGCTGCTCACTGGGATAATGCTGAGTCATTCATTTGCTCACACTGAAACTTTCCCAAATAACTGAGTTCTGCATGGTGGGAGCAGCTGCGCCTGTGCTCTCACAGCATCTGCCACGCGAGGTCTCTCAGCTGCACAGGTGTCCCCTTTTGTCACAGCAGTTGTCCTGGTTGTGTCGTGTTTGTCTTCTTGAAGGGCAGCTCCAAGAGAGCTGGAGAGGGACTGGGGACAAGGGATGGAGGGACAGGACACAGGGAATGGCTTCCCACTGCCATAGGGCAGGGAGAGATGGGATATTGGGAAGGAATTGTTCCCTGAGAGGCCCTGGCACAGGGTGCCCAGAGAAGCTGTGGCTGCCCCTGGATCCCTGGCAGTGTCCAAGGCCAGGTTGGAAGGGACTTAGGGCAGCCTGGGCTAGTGGAAGGTGTCCCTGCCCATTACAGGGCGTGGCATGGGGTGGGCTTTAAGTTCCCTTCCCACCCACACCAGCTTGTGATTCCCTGATTTTTTGATTCCATGGTTCCATGGGTCACTGCTCACAGGAAGTTGACCAGACCAATGTGCCTGAGAGGCACATTGGAGGGTGCTGGGATCAGGCCAGGACTATGTGTCCAAAACTCCTGTAAGAAGCCCATAAGCTGCAGCCAAGCGGGAGTGGATACACCCATCTTTGGCAAGAATTTCCAGGAAATTTTTTGTTCTTAAGAAGGATGTGCAGGAAAGCAGCAGGGAACATTCCAGTGTCTTGGACAAGGATATGAAAAGCTGCTGGACATGCCCCAGGTGAGAGTGAGATGGACCCAGTGTGAGTGTCCAAAGCAGCCCTGTGCTCCCCACAGCTCTAGAGAACATGGTTGGTCTGGGAAGTTCTGTGGGCCTCAGACCCTCTGTGTTACAGCCCTTCCTGCCCTCAGGATGTCCACAGGTGGGGACAAACCACGAATGTCACCTGGGACTTGTCTGTTTTCTATCCCTGACAGCACCGCTGCTGCTTTCCCAGGTCAGGTCCATGTCCTGCGCCAGGTGAGGATTAAGCACATCACAGAGTACAGAATGCACCTGACCAGACCCAGAGCATCCATTTCTTCCTCCATCTCTTTGTCCAGCCCAGACTCTTCCCTCCCTACTGAAACATTTGCCCCCAATATCCTGCACTCCACCCTGCCCTGCCCAGGAGAGGGACCTTTCCCAGCACAATGGGAGCAGCCCCAGGCTTGTTGTTTGGGGTTTGGTGTGCCCCAGCAGGGCTCTGCATCCAGCCCCATCCCAGCAGGGCAGCTCCAGGGCAGCTCAGCAGTGTCCCTGAGCCTGAATCCCACTCTGGCTGCTCAGCAGTGCCTGGCAGTGAGCTTTGCCTTCCCCACACATTTATCTCAAATGTGATTTGTCCACAGGACAAGGCAAAAGGGAGCCTCCTCCATTTGCCCAAGCCTGATCAAACAGTGACAGCCAGGGATCACTGAGAGCCTCATGTCCAGGAGATCTGGACAAGTCAGGTGGATTGTGGAGCCACTCCAGTGACTGGAAATGCCAGGGATGCTTTAGCCCTCATGGAAACTGGGATGTAATGTTGGGAAAATAATGAGAATGACAATAAGAAAAAAAAAAGAAATTAATGAACAGCATCTAAGGCAAAAGTGGAGCTCCAGCAAATCGTGGGATGCAGCTGACAGAGCCAGAAGGGCACAAAGTGTATTTCAGGAATGAACAAACCCGCTGACATTTCCTTCTGCTCTGTTAGAGAGAAGAGGCAAGGCAGGAGTGGGGGCAGCAAAGCAGATGTGAGAGCCCCCTCCCACGGAGCTCAGCCGAGTGGGGCTGGCACGGGGCTGGCTGTGATACATTCCTAATCCTGGGCAAACTCGTGCACTACATGTTAAATATTAAAGACAGGAATCTATAAACATGCAGGAAGATGGAACTGTGAGTATCAGAATCGTAAAAAGACATTACTGGAAGGATTGATTGCTGTGTTTTTTTTAATAATAGAAGTCCCTAATTAGTGCATGAAAGGCCCATGATAGCAGCAGCCTGTCTGAGTTTTATTAAAACATCTGATGCATTGTCTCACAAAGTCACACTTGAAAAATTAATTCAAACTGACTTGGCTGTAGATAGAGTCACATGGGCTGGGGATGAATGGAGATCCAGGGAGTGCAATAATAACCCATTATCTGTGGCACAGAGCTCATTTCTATCCAAATGAACCCAGCTTTGTGCAGTACATGGGCAGCTCTTCTCTCACTTTGTCAGGCAGGAGTGCCTCCTGCGAAGCCACCGAGTGCCAGTGAAACCCACCCTGAGCCTGGAGAGCTCTTTGTTCTCCATGCCATCAAGTGTCTGTGGAAAGGAGGCAATTTTTGGAAGTGTCGGGGATTTCACAGCTGGTGTGTTTGCTGCCTGCCTGCCTGGGAATGCCTGCTGTCTGTAACTCTCACAACTTCCCTCTCAAGTCAGCTGATACCTTGCGTTTTTTTGTAAGGCCCCAGCTGCTGAATCTGTGTAGTTTTATCAGAACATCAAAAGTAGATTTCCAACCTTTCCTTTCTCTGAAAAAAAAAACGGAAACCCTCCAGTGCCCATTAACAGACGTTCACTGAATAACTGTTGATTATTTTCTGCTGGTTTCTCTGCATTTTTTAATGTTTTCCCAGTACATTCTCAGCATGCAGGTCACTATTTTTGGATGCTGAAGGGAATCGTGATGGTTTTCATTCACCTTTAATTGTTACTCTCCTGGTAAAATGTCTCAGTACCCCAATAAAGGTGCAGAAGTTGTCCCACCTGGCCCAGCACATGCAGGGAATGGTTAATTAGCAGTCAGTCGTCACAACAAACAGCCTTTGGTTACACTGGAGAGTAAAAATTATTTCCCTGCACCTCCAGCATCCATATGAATAATGAATCCATTTGCAGGACTGAGCATCAGCTCATGAATGAAACCTCAACCAAGGAGCACTGAGAAATACAACAAAAATTAATCATTGTGAGCTGTTTTCATAAAGTCACAAACTCCGAGCTCAGCGGGGGGACCATCGCTCAAGCCATACAGGAGAATGAGTCTAAGGAAGATTGTCACAAGTTTTCCGCCCTAGCAGAAATGAGAAAGGTTATAAAAAAATCTCTGTTCTCCTTTGCAGACTCTGTTCCCATTTCTACATTTGGGGTATGTGATTACAGCAAACTTCTGAGCTGAAATTAAAGACTTTCTTTAGAATCTCCTGTTTAAAAATGGAACATGGCATCCAGATGAATATTTTCTATCGTATTTTATTGTAAAAAATGTCAGCCAAAAGCTTCAGCCTCACGTAAATAATCACATCGGTTTGTCAAGTATCAGAACTGCTTTAATGCATTCTGCTTTCTTTTTTGAGTATATTAGAGCAACCAAAGCTAGGAAATGATACGTGTAGGATTCCTTGCTAGCAGCAGATCAGAAAAACATCAGATAAAAGTAGCAATATATTCAGTATAAGGAGTTCCTGGAGGTCTGAAAGCTTCCCTGGAGATGGCACCTACGGCTGAGGATGAGCCTGGTTTGCTCCATCCAAACCAGAAGAAGCCCAGAGTTCCCAGCAATGGAGAAGACAAGTGAAAAGCTCTTTTTCCTGGAGGGAACTCCAGCACAAGGTAATTCCAATGCCTCTTCCCAAATTCTTTTCTGTTGGAGAAAGCTTATGGGGAAGAGCCAAAGACAAAGAGATGGGAATGCTGCTGGCAGGCAGGGAGAGGCCAGGCTGGGAGCTGAGTGTTCCCAGGATGAGGACACGGGGTGTTGCCCGTGTCCCAGGCAGCTAAGGGGACCTGGGAGGTGCCACCCAGGAGTTCCCTCAGCTGAACTGCTCTTAGGGAAGGACACACAGGATGAGCTGGGATCTCTTCCGACCTGGAAGCTGCTGTCTATAGTGATGAGGCCAGTTTGGGATAGTTCTTACACTGCTCCTGGGAATGTCCTCAGTCCTCGTGGATGGAGGAGTTGGACTCAGTGCCACTTGGGGGTCCTTTCCAGCTCAGGATCTCCTGTGATTCCATGCAGTGTTACTACTTTGGGTTGACCCTCACACCAAATCATCCCTGCTGGAGTGGTCTGGAAGTAACCAAGCTATAAACTGCCATTTATTCTCCTGACAAAGGTTTTGGTCTGGCTCAAATGGCAGGGCTAAGATTTAGGGAGGAGAAGGGGCTCCTGTCCTTCAGTGGTTGGGAGCTAGGGCAGGTCCTTCACCACTGTGCAGATCTGTCACTGTCACACCAATGGAGAAGTGCCTGGGTATGTCCTGCCCCCACTGCCCTGACAGGCACAGGCAGCTGTTTGGTTTTCCCCAAAACAAGTGCTGAAGTCTCTGCCCACTCTCAGAAATTCAGCAATACAGAGAGCTCTCCTCTTTTGACTGGGATGGGATGACAATTCTCTGTTGCAACCCTGCTGACCATCAGGCAGGGTTACCACATCAGAACCCCGGGGGATGAATGCAGAGCAGCCTTCCCAAAGAGCCCATAGATCTCTTGGACACGGAACACCCCACATCCCTCTGCCTCTGGGGTCACTGCCCGCAACTCTTTGGCCACCACAGCAGCCACAAACCACAGAGCAGAGTTGTGCTTTTCTCCTTCACTGGCCACTCTCTGCCGTGCCAGCCCAGGGCCACCCAGGGAAGGGACTCCACCCATCCTCTGGGCAGCTGTGCCAGTGCCTGACCACCCTTTCCAGGAGAGAAATTTTCCCAATATCCACCCTGAGCCTCCCCTGGCCCAGCCTGAGGCCGTTCCCTCTCCTCCTGTCCCTGTTCCCTGGGAGCAGAGCCCGACCCCCCCGGCTGTCCCCTCCTGTCAGGAGCTGTGCAGAGCCAGAAGGGCCCCCCTGAGCCTCCTTTGCTCCAGGCTGAGCCCCTTTCCAGCTCCCTCAGCCCCTGCTGGGGCTCCAGACCCTTCCCCAGCTCCATTCCCTGCCCTGGACGTGTATTGCTGAGCCGTGCCTGGATTCGGCTCAATTCATTCAGTTCCTACCCCTGCATCCTCCAGAATAACGCTCCTTTCTCATCATTCCCACACCACCCTGGCTTTGGATCATCTGCAGCAGCCAAAATGAGGAATATTGGCAACAGAAGTGATGTGAAAGTGCCGGACTCGCTGCATCTCTTTGCCTGAGAGCCCCAAACCCATAACAGACCCTGCCCGGGAGGGAGAAGGGGGGACCTCAGCCCAGCCTACCACCCCAGGCTGTTGAACCTGGAGTAAATTGTGTGTATTACTACTTTTTCTTTCCTAATTCTTACCTCTTGTGCAGCTGGAGCAGGGGGTGATACCTGGGAACAACAACCTGGAAATAACCAGCATTGGGATTTAACCAATTGCTGGCGATTTAAGTGGCACTTGAGCGAGGTCAGCTGAGGCAGACTTAAACTTGCAGGTTTCCAGGCAGGAGCTGTAGTGAAGGAAAACCCTGGGGAGTTCAGCAGGATCCCAAGAAAAGAGTTGAGTGTGCGTATCCAGTCCAGTGAGGCACAGCCAAGTGAGGAAGGTGAGGGGTACAAAGCATCTGGGGGAGCTTATCCTCCTGGGAAAGTAATTTCCAGTGTGCCAACAGCTCCCTGTGGGGCTGCCTTCATCATCACAGGGACTCTGATGGACCCTGGGAAAACTGGGGATGCTCCCTTGAAGTTTCTGCCAGAGGGAATTAGGATCATGGACGCACACGGGAGCCAGCACAGCTCCCACCACCAGGCACTGCTGGGAACCCACGGGGCAGTGCTGGTATGCTGCTGATGTTTGGTGTCACACTGGAGTTACATCCCCTGAAATAACATGGAAAAACTCTCACATGGCATCCTGGAGTTCAGCATAGCCCAGAACCTCCTTCCCCTGCCTGTCTGGGGTTGGACCCCCTGGAGCACTGGGTCCAGCCCTGGAGTCCCAGAGCAGGAAGGAATCTGTTGGAGACTTGGAGACCGTCCAGAGGAGGCCAGGGAGCTGCTCCAAAGGCTGGAGCCCCTCTGCCCTGGAGCCAGGCTGGGACAGCTGGGGGTGTTCACCTGGAGAAGAGAAGGCTCCAGGGACACCTCAGAGCCCCTTCCAGGGCCTAAAGGGGCTCCAGGAGAGCTGGAGAGGGACTGGGGACAAGGCATGGAGGGACAGGACACAGGGAACGGCTTCCCACGGCCAGAGGGCAGGGATATTAGGACGGAAATGTTCCCTGGAAGGGTGGGGAGGTCTTAAGATGAGCTCTAAGGTCCCTTCCAACCCAAAGCACTCTGAGTCTTTGATATGATCCCATGAATGTGGACCATGACAGGAAGAGGAAAAGCTGGGTCCAGAGGGATGGATTTTAAGCCAGGAATGAGTTGGTGCCTTTGCAGGAGGGTACCCACCTAGAGACCGCCCGTGGTAGCACAGCAGCACCAGGGTCTGATGCCAAGGTTGATCCCCAATCAGTGCAATAAATGGAACCCATCAACCACAGAACTTGGGGTCACCCCAGAACCTCACAAGATGTTGCCCCTATCACTGTCCAACTCCCAGGAATACCTCCTGGGAATCCTGGGAACCTCAGGAGCCTGGAGCTGAGCCACAGAAGGCATCCAACAGATGGAGATGCCTGATTCCCACACTACCACTTCTCGTGTGTCCCAAAGAGGAACTGTCACCATTTCAGACCAGTGACAGTCCAGCCTCCTCTTTCTGTCCCATCCAGCAGCAGGAAGACACTGGAGTTCTGGCTCAAGCAGCTGCAGGTCTGTCACTACTTCCTGTACTGTGTGACATTCCCAAGTATTTTTTGACCCAAGGATGGGGCTTCCTTGGGAATTGGATGTTTTCAGCACCCACTCTGGGCACAGGCAGCTCACTAGGTTAAACTCCAGCACCCAAGGCCATGCCAATGGCTAATGAAGCATTAGAGGTGGTGTCCCTTTCCAGGGGAAAGAAGCAGGATACGTATGCTAATGAATGTATTCCCAAGATGCTCCTACCTGGAATTCCAGCATCTGCAGGTACCTCGAGGCAGGGGTGGATGTTGCTCCTCAGGGCCCCAGGCCTATGCAGGAAGGAATGGCCCAGATTTGAGGAGTGGGTGGGATGTGGGAAGTCAGTGTCAGAACAACCTAACCAGTGCTTCCATAGCTGCCCACAGCTAGAAAATAATCCAGTACTGTTAACTTTTATTTGCTAAAATATAATTTTTGGAAAAAAAACCCCCAAACATGAAAACTCTTATTTGGTGAGAACATGACAGCACAAAACAACTCTTTTTGAAATGTCACCAGGTAGAGAAGCAGAATTGCAAACTGCCAACATTCCGCATGCAGCACCGTGCCTGAGCCCACACACCAGGACTGCCTCGCTCACAGACAACACAGGACAACAACAGGAGCTAAATGAGGATAAATTACATCAGAAGCACAATGTTTACAAGGGCTGGTAATTCACCCCCAGCAGCAAATTACTTCTACAGCAAGAATCTGCTTTTCATGGGCTTGGCTGTTGTGAATGAGGGAGTCTCCATTGGAATGCAGATGAGATTTACCTTGGAATGGTTTAGTTGCCCACAGAGACGGGAGAGAGGATGGATGGATGGATGGATGGATGGATGGATGGATGGATGGATGGATGGATGGATGATGGATGGATGGATGGATGGATGGA
>VYXF01009115.1:0-38125 GCA_013397295.1 Polioptila caerulea | reverse complement strand
TGGATGATGGATGGATGGAGGGTGGATGGATGGATGCATGGATGGATGATGGATGGATGGATGGATGGATGGATGGATGGATGGATGGATGGATGGATGGATGGGCAGGCAGACACACAGGTAAGGAGATACTTAAACTAACATCTGTCTTTCTTTTAAGTGAAGGTATTTACAGAGGACTTTTAGGGAATTGTATTATACAAAAAATGTAGAATTATACTCAGCAGTTTCATTTGGTAATTGAACCAATTACAAAGGTGAAAAAATCCCAGCCATGGCTGTCCTGGAGTGAGGTGCTCTAACAGAATGAGGCATTTGCAGAAAACACAAACACAACTTTCTTCTCACCTTCCAATTAAAATTACTCTGAAAGCCCCAAGCTGCTCCACTTGCAACTCAGCACAAAAGTGGGCTCATCCCAACTAGGAAACTGTCAGAAATCCTTCATTGACAACATAAAAAACTCCCACTAAAAGAGCAACAAGTGGCTCAGCAAATCAGAGGTCACTGCAGAAAGCCAACATCCGGCTCTTGCAGCCTCAAAATTGGTTATCCACAAACTAGCAACATATGGAGGTACTTCATTAGAATTTGAGAAATTATCCAGCAAATAATTTGATTGTTTTAGAAACTTTGCAAAGAAGTTCGCAGAAAGATGTTGACAGTGCTGGGATTTGTTCTTTCCATAGAACAAATTTCTGAATTGGGATCAAGAAGAATTTGGGAAGATGGGCAGGGAGGTAGAAGAAAGAGGAAAAGCGGCTCTCACACTGCTCCTGAAGGACATAGTAAATGGTGGGATGGACAGACAATCAAAGGCACCTGGGAAGTGACAACTGCCCTTCTAAAAGGGAGATCAGCAGGTTGGACCATGGATGTGTCAGGCAATGTATTCATGCAATGCCAGACCTCCAAGTTCATCCAGTCCACCCCCTGCCATGTGCAGGGACACCTCCCACTGTCGCAGGCTGCTCCAAGCCCCAATGTCCAGCCTGGCCTTGGGCCCTGCCAGGGATCCAGGGGCAGCCACAGCTGCTCTGGGCACCCTGTGCCAGGGCCTGCCCACCCTCCCACAGCTACTATCCATCACGGCTCCCATCTTCAGGCAGGGGTTTTTCCCAGTTGTTGCTGGTCAGTATCTTGGCTCAGGGTGGTCCCAGCCCAGCAGAGCTGCTCCTCACAGGCCCTGCTCTGAATTTGGGTGGTGCGTGCACCAGCCCGCCCACAGCTGATTCCAAGCTTGGCTGTCAGCTGGCAAAGCACCATAATAGGACAGTGTAACAAGACCTTGCTTTAATTTTATCTCCTAGTTTTGTTAACTGTGTAAAACAGCTCTGGTTGGAAAGCATATGGTGCAGTATAAAAATCTTTATAGGATGAATTACAGCAACTTCACGCAGAAGATGGAGAAGGATTTAGAAAAGCATTTAGCAGATTTTAATAGAAAATATCAAAGCCCTCATTGGCTGTTAGACCAGGATTTCAGAGTGGCAGCTACTGCTTTTAATTTTATACCCACACAGACACCTGTGTTTCCCACAGCAGGTTGTCTCTTGAGACCCGGGGGTGGATCCCTCTGGGGTGGTGGCATTGTGCTGCATGTCTCAATACAAGTGCCACAGTTGGACTCAGACTGTGCAATCTGATCTCTTCATCAATTTCCAGGGATGGGATGTAAATAACTTTGCTGTGTACATGGGATCAATGGGGATGGAGCAGGGGTGTCGACACTCAGCTTTATGAGCCTCATTCATTGCAGCAAATGATGATCAACACAAGAGAACTTCAATCAAAACCACATCAATTAATAATTGCTTTGCAGCTTCTGTCCTTTTCTGTCATTTCAGCTCTTTGGTAGATGAAGTTCATCCCCTCCCAGCTCTCAGGCTGCGGCTGATTGCCCAGGCAAGTGGAGCAGAGACTGGATTAGAGGAGGCTCCACAGCTCTGCACAAACTGCAGGTTCTTTATCTGGGCCACTAATAGCAAGTTCATAAAATTGAAAGGGTTGTCAGCAGTTGCTTATTGATAGTCCCAGATGAAAACCACAGAACCTGGTTAAAAAGCTGTATTAAGACTGTTAAAGACATAAGAATTACGCAGGGCAAATTTGGCTTCATTGGACTTTGTGTCAGGCTCTTGTGAAGAAATAAACAACACTGCAAAACAGCAAAAAAAGGACTTAAAGTGGAAATGATAGGGAACAGAGATATGTATATATAAAGTGCTGAAGCCTAGATAAGAAAGAGGAATTCTTTGTAACATTCACCGTACAAGAGGCTGGCTCTGTGCCCCCCCTTTGTGCTGGGTGCAGGGCACAGGCTGGGCCATACAGGTGCTCAGGGACCAGCTCCCATCTCTCCACGGGGACTGGTCACCCCACATTTCACCAGTGCTGCAGGCTGAAATGTGGGTCCACACCAGAGCTGCTTGGACCACTCGGTTCTGCGGGGCTTTCAGGACCTTGGACGGTCCATCCCAGGCATTGCAGCCAAGGCAAGGCCCACAGCAGCACCATCCTGCAAGTGAAGCTCCCCAGGGTGACCCCAAGTCACGGTGCATGAATTACAGACTCAGTTAAGCTGGAAAAGGCCTCCCAGACCATCAATTCCAGCCTGGGACTGAACATCTGGTCAACTCAACCGGAGCACCGAGCACCACATCCACTTGGTCCTTGGACACCTGCAAGGATGGGGATTCCAAATTCCCTGGGGAGGCCCTGCCAAGGCCTGACCACCCTTTCCAGGGAGAAATTTTCCCCAATATCCACCCTGAGCCTCCCCTGGCCCAGCCTGAGGCCATGCCCTCTCCTCCTGTCCCTGTTCCCTGGGAGCAGAGCCCGACCCCCCAGTTGTCCCCTCCTGTCAGGGAGTTTTGAAGGCGCCCCCTGAACCTCCTTTTCTCCAGGCAGCAACTGGGGACATGGTGGTGAGCAGAGCTGTGAGGCTGCACATCGCTCAGGTCTGTAGCACAGAAGGAGGTGGAACAGTCACCAGGATTCTGTTTTCAGTGGGGCTCAGTGTGGTCCAAACAGGTCTGAAGCCAAACAGCCCAGAGAGGCCGGGCTACCCCTCAGCTCTCTTAGCACCAGCCCTCCACACTCTGCTTCAGCACAGCCTCTTCAAAGCTCAGCTCCTACGCTCGGGTATGGAATTCCCATCCGTGCCTTGGCCCCTTCCCCTGCCCAGGGCTGATGATGGCAGCACATCCCCATGGTAGGACCAGCACATGGGGCAACCCCAGCCTGGTGCTGAGGCAGCAGAACAAGGGAAATCTGCCTGAGGAAACCCCCAGCTCTGAATGGAGAGTGGGTCTGAGGGTGCAGCAACCTTTTCCTAGAAAATCCACAGAGAGAAAGAAAGGCAGTATAGCCTGAATTAATTATTTCATGCAGATGATTCATTTCTCTCTAATTATACATGAGCTTCTAAACACAAATGTCAGTTAAAATGTTATAGTTCTCCTGCAGCTGTCATTCATGTGCTGGTAAAGAGATCAAGGCCAGAGCTATTAAAAACCTTGGGAGTGAAAGGAAGTGAAAAGGAGTCCTTGGTGGAGTGAAATTAAAGCAGGAGTTTGCCCTGAGCATTTTAGGCCCACAGAGCTCTCACTTGTATTCCAAACCCATACTACTCCCAGCAGGCAGCCAAGGGCCTTTAGGGCCAGTTTTTCATTTCTGAAAATGCTGTGGTGCACACAGAGCCCCTGCCACCCTGAGGGGGTGTGGGGAGAAAGACAGAAGCTGCTGCTGGCTGCCCCTAGTACACAAAAAGGAAATGGAGAAAAACTGGAAAAAATCCCAGTCCTGTGTGAGTGGTCACAGGAGAGTCCTAGCCTGAGGAATGGCTGGTGATTGCAGGGAGTGGACATCTGACCAAGGGGAACACAGAACCATGGAATGGTTTGGGTGAGAAGGGACCCTAAAGCCCATCAACTCCATCCCTTGCCATGGGCAGGGGCATCTCCCACTATCCCAGGCTGCTCCAAGCCCCAATGTCCAACCTGGCCTTGGACACTGCCAGGGATCCAGGGGCAGCCACAGCTGCTCTGGGCACCCTGTGCCAGGGCCTGCCCACCCTCCCAGGGAACAATTCCTGCCCAATATCCCATCCAGCCCTGCCCTCTGGCAGTGGGAAGCCATTCCCTGTGTCCTGTCCCTCCACCCTTGTCCCATGTCCCTCTCCAGCTCTCCTGGAGCCCCTTTAGGCCCTGGAAGGGGCTCTGAGGTCCCCCATGAGCCTTCTCTTATCCAGACTGAATAATTCCAATTCTCTCTGCCTTAAGAGTTTATCTTGATTTACTTCTCATTAAAATTCTTGGGTAAATTAACATTGTTTGGTTCAGCATTTTGACACTTTTAGATGAGAAGTCTCTGCACACAGGGAGGCTCCTCATGGACTGCTTTCCCTACAAAGTTTGCCCTGAACAGAGTCATGAGTCACTCTCACAGTGGGGCCAGGAGCCTCATGCCACCCCTTGTGCCGCACTGGATGAAGGCACACACATTGTCAGGGTGTTCCCTGTGCTGATTAGAGGGTAGAACAAAAAGAAGGAAGCTGTCAGAGAAAACGTGATGGGAAAAAACTGCTTTACCTGTTGAGCTAAGGGAATTGTCCTTGCAGGTTTATATTCCAGAGCTCCCTCAGCAGCAGCTCCCAGTGACCATCACAGGCTTTCCCCTGGGGTTGTCCTGGTGCTCTCCTGCAGCACAGCCTGGCAGGATAGAAGGGTCACCCAGCAAGACCACTGGGTCATGTCCAGGTTCTCTCCATGGAGCTTGGACCTTTGGGTTGTTGAGGATTTTCTTTGCCTCTTTCTAGCAACCTCTTCAGCTCACCCAGAGCTGCCACCTGGCACTTTGTGTCCGATGCTGTCAGCCCTGGCCAGCTCCAGACACAGAGTGTCAGCAGGGGCTGCCCCAGGGAGCGGCACCACCCAGGGTGCAGCGATAACGCAGCTCAGGCCTTATCCAAGGGCTGGTGAGGGGTCCAGGAGCAAAGCAAAGATGAGAGAGGGACCTTCTGTATGCAGTTCTCAGAATGGGTTTTATTCCGAGAGAGGACAGTGACAGAAGACTCTGAAGCACTGCTGTGCAGGGGTTTTATACAGCAATAAACAACCAATTGGGATTTACGGGGGTGGGAATGCCAATAATGTGCCAAAACCAACCTGGGTAGATGGGAGGAGACGAGGGGGTCACAAGCCCCAATGGAACATCGAGGTTTGGGTAACACCCCGACACGCCCCAGGGGTTGGACACAGAGATTATTGGACAAAATATGAATTGACAGGGAAGGTGCTGGAATACGGGGCAGGATGACAATGATAGACAGGGAAGGGACTGGAAGAAAAGGTGTGGAAATACCATGTAGGGTAATAACTGGGGTTTGACATTCTGTGGATTGACATAGAACATTCTATAACAAAGGGAAGGTACAACTTAGGAATAAACCAATCTGGGAAAGCGTGGGGGAACACCGGGACAAACCATTAACAACTGAAAATCTGAATTATTAACAAAACATGCACTGCAACAGCCACCCCCAGTCCATATTCCGAGGGTGCAGGAGGCTCTTTCCAGCAGCATTCCCAGCACTGTGAGCAGCTGTGGCACAGCCTCTCCTGTGGGGTGTCTGGGCTGTGTCCTGGCGCAGCTGAGAACACCCAGGAGGGGGAAAACCTCAGGAGGAAGAGGACCTTGCCTGGGGCTTCAGCTCTCCAGAGAGAGCCCCTCTGCATGTGGTGGATGGCCATGGTCACCTGTAGCAATGTCCAAGCAGGAGTCCAGCACTGCACTTGGACATGGACTTGTTTGCTACCCTCAAATCCATCTTTCTAGAGAGCTGCCCAGCAGAAAGCAACCGGGGATGCCGGTGACAGCGGCTGAACATGAGCCCAGGGGTGCCCAGGTGGCCAAGAGGCCAAGGGCCCTGGGCTGTGCCAGCCCTGGGGTGGCAGCAGGAGCAGGGCAGTGCCCGGCCCCTGTGCTGGCACTGCTGGGGCACCTCCAGTGCTGGGGCAGCTCTGGGACCCTCCTGACAAGAGAGACCTGCAGGGGCTGGAGCGTGTCCAGGGCAGGGAACAGAGCTGGGAAGGGAATGGAGCCCCAGGAGCAGCTGAGGGAGCTGGGAAGGGGCTCAGCCTGGAGCAAAGGAGGCTCAGGGGGGCCCTTCTGGCTCTGCACAGCTCCTGACAGGAGGGGACAGCCGGGGGGGTCGGGCTGTGCTCCCAGGGAACAGGGACAGGAGGAGAGGGAACGGCCTCAGGCTGGGCCAGGGGAGGCTCAGGGCAGACATGAGGAGGAGTTTCTGCATAGAAAGGAGGGGCTAGGCAATGGCAGGGAATGCCCAGGGAGGTTTGGAGTCCCTATCCTTGGAAGTGTCCAAGGAAGGCCTGGATGGGGCATTCAGTGCTCTGGTCTAGTGACAAGGTGGGGATCAGGCACAGCTTGGACTCAATGGTCTGGGCTGGCTTTTCCAACCTTAATAATTCCATTATTCTTGATTCTTTCCATCTGAGCACCATCTCCTGGGTACCAGCAGCACCTGCAGCAGCTCCCAGTCACTGAAGCCCCTGTGGCCCTTCCCTGAGGGCAGCAGAGCTCTCTTCAGGCAGGGGTTGTGCCATGAGCACAGCCCAAAGTTACAGCTTGCTTGTTCCATTCTTCAAACCTTGCCTTGGCCGAATGTGCCCAAACACCCTGGGTTAGACACAAACCCTTCAGTGAAAGCTGCTGGAGCAGATGATGGCTCTGCTACCTCCTGTTCCACAGGCTCAGGAACATCTCAGCTGTTAACTCTGCAGCGCATGAGCATTTGGAGTTTACAGTTATTTTATTTTTTGAGGACAGATGGCAGACAGCTCTGTAGCAGAGGGGCAGATGGCTGTGCACCTTTGAGCAAAACAAAACAAAACAAAAACCCAGAGAAACTGCATGGTTAAGCTGTAGAGTAAGTGGGCTCTGCTCCTCCTCTCAGACACAGCACATGGGCCCAGCCACATCCTTGTGACTCATCTCCCACACGCAGGTGAGAGCAGGAGGGGGCCCCTGGGCTTTAATAAAGCATCATACACACAGAAAGAAACTTCAATTGTGCTGCTTGAGATGGATCTGAGTGTAGGGAAGCCATGGCCCAGGGGAGAACAGCTAGCACTGGCTCAGGTGGATGATTGCTCTCCTTTCTCAGCAAGGGAAAGCAGCTCAAGTCCTCCTGCCCAGGAGGGACATCTGTCCCACCAGTGTGGAAGGAACATTCCTGCCCATTGGCAGCCCATGGAAAAGGGCACAGTGGCTGCTCCTACTCTCAGGTGACATTGGCAGGACCTGGAACAGAACGGATCCCTCCTGAACCTCATCTTGACCTTTAGGCAATGCTTCCTCATGCATAAAGGCACCCATGGCTCTGGCAGGAGAAATCCGGGGGGTTTTGTGTCTCCCATACTGGGGACCAATCTGTGAGGTACAGGTTGGAGGAAACAGGCGGGAACACTCAGTCAGAATAAATATCTGCTCCTCTTTACATTAAATGCACAAGGCTATCCAGTTAAATGTTGAGAGGTCCCATCTATTATCTAGTGAAACAAAATGACTCAAATTTAAGCCTTCTTACTTCATGCAAATTGTGCTAACAAACTCAAAATGTGGAATTCTCCAAGCCTAGAGAAGCAGGACCTTGAGAAATTCAAGCAGAGATTTTCAAGGAAGCCTTTCCACAGGAGAGAAAGGCACATGAGAGACAAAGCTGAATAACTACTGATACACACTTCCATGTCATACAACATTATGTGGCTAAAAACCTCTGGATTTTGATTTGACATCATGCTCCTCCAAGAAATATTAACTTTTAATATTTAAAACATCATTTTAAAAGAGCAAGAAGAAGGTCAGACCCACAAAAGAGATATTCCTCTTGCTCTCCAACAAATTAAACATCAGAATTATCAAGCCAGTATTAGGAAGCCTATATGTTGAGGCATTGTGGACTATTTTTCCCCAAACAATTTCCTTTCTATCTGCCCTGAATGTTTGTTTTCCCTCTTGGCTTTCATTTTATAATTAGTCTCTCTGGACAGAAAGTGAATCTTTAACTGACTTGCTTACGGAGAAGTAATTGTCAGCTAACCCTCCTTCTTTGGGGAGGTTTAATGCCAGGCTGCATCCTGCACTCAGTCAAACCCCCATAAACTCTTGTCCAGGCACCAGGAAATGCCCACAGTGTCAAACAGCTGCCAACTCTGACAGCTCCTGGCAGGAGCTGCTGAGTGGCAGAGCCCAGGGCTGTTCTCCAGCAGTGATCTGTGCCCAAAGGAGCAGGAGCACAGCTCATCCTGCTGGATTCACTGTCTCACACTGCTTCAACTGGTTACTAATCACACTTCTTTTGAATTTTTTTAAAATAAAAGGTAAAATAGACTAATGGACTGGAATTCATGAAGTATGACTGGAAAGTGGATGAAATATGAAACAGGATGAAAAATGAACATTTAAATCATAGAAGCATGGAGTTTTTAAGGTTGAAAAATATTCTTATGTTCATCAAGTCCAACCATCAGCCCAGCACCACCACATTCACCACTAACCCATGTCCCCAAGTGCCACATCCACACTTCCAGGGATGGGGAATCCACCACTGCTCTGGGCAGCCTGTGCCAATGCTTTACAACTGTTTATGTGAAAAAAAAATTCCCTGATACCCAGTCTAAACCTCTCCTAGTGCAATTCGAGGCCATTTCCTCTCGTCCTGTTGTTTGTTTCCTGGGAGAAGAGGCTGATTCAGAACCAATGTGAAATTTATACCAGTGTCTCACCAGTTCAGGAACCAGAGTGTTGCTATCAGAAGCACAAGGTCCCATTGGGAGTAAATCACTACAGGTGCACCCTGGTCACTGCTGTTGTGAATCCTAGTTAATAACTCCATTAATGGCCTGGGACAGGGTGCCCCATCAGCCAGCCAGTCTGGGATGACACCAGCTTAGAGCAGGCTGACACCCCAGATGGTGGTGGGGATGCTTGTGGGCCATTCAAGGGCCCTCAGCAGCTTGAAGAGCTGAGCAGAGAGGAATCTTATGAAGGAATCTCAAGGGAGATGCAAACCCCTGCTCCTGGGGAGAAATAACTCCAGGCAGCAGCACAGGCTAGGGCCCAGCCATCTCTGCTGGGAAGGACCATGGGGCTCTGGTGGATCTCAGGCCCACCATGACTTGGGGATGCAACCTCGCAGTGCTGGAGGTCAAAGTCTGTCCTTGGGCTCTGTTGGACAGAGCACAGCTAGCAGCTCAGGGGAAGTTATCCTTCCCTCTGCTGAGCACTGGAGAGGCCACATTTGGAGTTCTGGGCCCAGTTCTGTACCCCCTGGAACAAGAAAAATATGGATTTATTGGATCGAATCCAGCAAAAGCCCATTAAGTTGATTAAAAGGTCTTTTTTTAATTGTGAAGAAGGTCAAGCATGGCTTACCCAGAGAGGCTGTGGACTCTACAGCTTGTAGGTATCCAAAACCTTAATGGTCCTGGGCAACCTGCTCAGGGGAACCTACTCAAGCAAGGCTTGGACTGGAGCATCTCCAAATACAGTTTCAGCCTGAGAGATTCTGTGATTCTGTGGTAGATTTGGCTACTAAGGATCCTGAGCTCCTCCTGCCTTGTGCAAGGATAAGTCTGGTCAAATTTGAGAAGCCAGACTGAGAACAAACACTGTTGTGTTATGGCAGAGGCCGTCAGAAATAATAACCTGGCTGATTCCATTAGGAAATCCTTTATTTTGGGAAGGGAGTATATAACTTCATAAAATAAGAAAACATTTGATCATCAAAGGATTCTTAGAAAGAATGTGAACTTGCTTGCACTGAGTAAAACTGATTTTTAGCCTGGGTTCATGAAGAACAAAGACTGCCAGGATCACATGGGCTCCTCCGCCAGCCCCTCCGCCTGAGTGAGCTCAGGCACGTTAGGAAGTGAGGAGAGGTCTCAGAGACAGGAGGTGTCCCAACAACCTGCAGCTGAGGAACAGAATTCGATGCTGTTGGTTCTTCTCTGTGGGAAGAGCAGGGACAGCTCAGGCCTGGCCTGCTCAGAGAGGCCAAGGCTGATTTATAACACAGGTCCAGCCTGGCCATGGAGCAGCTCATGGTATCCCTGCTCCCTGGGACAGGAGCCAGGGAACGGCTGGAGCTGGGCCAGGGCAGGCTCAGGCTGCAGATCAGGGCAAGGTTCTTCCCCCAGAGGGTGCTGGGCACTGGCCAGGCTGCCCAGGGAATGGGCATGGCCCCGAGGCTGCCAGAGCTCCAGGAGAGTTTGGACAGCGCTGCCAGGGATGGCCAGGGGGGGATTGCGGGGAGAGTCTGGGCAGGGCCAGGAGCTGAATCAATGATCCCTGTGGGGCTCTCCCAGCTCAGGATATTCTGTGATTCTTTGATTTGAGGTGGTAGAGGTGTTTTCAGACAAGCCCAAGAGAAATGACCAGGAGCTGAGGTTCCTCCAGGGGATTCAGGGGTTCTGAAGAGGAACTGGAAATGCAGTCTCACAGAATAATAGAATTAAAAAGTTGGAAAAGACCTCCAAGACCATCAAGCCCAACTACAAGCACAGAAGTTCATCATGGCTGTGCTTTATCATTTGTGTGCCCATTTCATGTGCCCTGTTTGCTTCCAGGATGCCCCAGTCCCACCAGGGCCACACCCAGACACGGTGACAAAAGGCAGCCACAGACACAGCTGACCTTGCTCGGCCAACAGTGGGACCAGGGAGGGCAGAAGGGTGGTGAGCCAGCTCCAGGGTGGACCCAAGCTGCCCTTTCCCATGGAGGGCATGGAGAGGCTGAGCAGCTCAGGACTGCTGTGGAGTCAGTGCAGCACACCAACCCAAGCAGGGCCAAGGAATCAACCTGTGAGCAGAGGCTCTTTCATGGGTAATTACAGAGGAAAATGCTCCACCCCCTTCGTTTTTTTTCTCACCTGGGAGGGGTGGACACTCCCTCCCCACCTGAACTGTAATTCCTGCTCCAGAGGGCTCCTGCTTTCCCCTTCCAAACCCAGAGCAAACACCAGTTGCCCAGAGCAGGAGCTTTAAATTCTGTCTCAATTCCCTAAAATCTCCAGTGGTTTTAAAAACTGAACTGGCCAAAATTTCATGTTGGGGAAAAAAATCCTCTGTGATTGAAGATATATTTAAAATTAGAGGATAGGATGGAATTTAAATCAATCTATATGTACCCATGGGTCAGTCTTCATTCAAAATCATTCTGAGTCTGAGAAGTAGCTGAGAATTAGGAGCAATGTACAGTTAAAATGAGTCCCTACAGGTTTTGGGGTTTAGTTGGATTGGTTGGTTGGTTTTGGGTTGGGCTTTGTTGTTGTTGTTTTGGGGGTGGTGCGCCCGTTTTTGGGGGTTTTGTTTGTTTGTTTTGGGGTTTGGGGGTTTTTTGGTTTGGTTTGGTTTTGGTTTGTTGAGGCTGTTTTTTGTGTGTTGGGGAGTTGTTTGTTTGGGGAGGGTTTTTTCCTTCTCTGGAAGAGGTTTTCAGGATCAAGAGATAAAATCATTCGTGCATTGGAAATCCAGCCAGGACAATATTTTGGCTGTGATTTCATTCCTTTTGCCATTTAAAGAATTACCCATTTTTGTCTCAGGATCCTTTTGCCTCCTTTCTGACCATGGAATATACTACTCAATAATAGTGTTTTGTTCTAAGGGTTGGTTACTTATTCACCTGGGAAATAGAAAAAATGCATAATGCAAATGCTCTTTCTAATGGGAATGAATCAATGGATTGCTAATATCTGGAATTTTAATAATACTATGGAAAGATGGTTAAAATTTGGATTGAATTTAGGACAAGTGCTGGATCTGTGAGGTTTTATACTCTGCATTGTATCAATTTTACAAATAACACATTTTTGGATTAGAAAGAAAAATCAAATTAAATGTTTTTCACTGACCTATTAGAACAGAAGGAATAACTTTTCTCCCCATAATTTTTCTCAGGACTCATTTCCACATCCTTTCATGGAGGAGAAAAAAATATTTAGCAATGTAGGGCCTGCCTGCCTCCCGTTTCAGCACAAATAAAAAGGCAGGAAGCAAAAGTTGTTCAGTAAACATCAGAACTAAATTCTATTTTTATAGGTAGCATCTAATCCCTCCTTACCTGTGTCTCGCTGGATTTTCCTCATGTTCCCCTGATATTTCTCTTCTGACAGAGCTTCCAAATCCCTGCACAGCCCTGACCCTTCCCAAACCTATCCATGCTTGAACCCAGCCTAGAGGACAAAGGAGGGAGCAATAATTGAGTGCACACTGCAGCTTTTTAACCAAGAACTGAACTTTCAGATCCTGTCCTGCCTCAAAATGCTTTGATATCAATAAAACAGTTTGAAAAGGGTGGGGGTTTTTGAGGAGTGGTGTCAAAGTAGGAGGGAGTGATACGGAAAGAGCGTAGAAATGGGCAGATAGTCTGGGAAAGGGATGATAAAAGGAATTTCCTTTCATTAGGAAACAGGCTGGAAAGGGAGGAAAAATAATTAAACCCCATAAATTTAAAGACCTAATTTAAAAAGTTATAAAAAATCAAATAACAAAAAAAGAATATTAAAAGTTAAAAACTACACACTTTAATCTATACCAAAATTTGGGGTTTAAACCTCCTGCTGAAAAAGAAGTTCTTATTGGGCCAGGAGCTGGACTGGATGGTCCTTGTGGGTCCATTCCAACCCAGTATGTTCTGTGATGATATTGTAAAATAGTATTTTACGGAACTGAGGGGGTAGGGATGGGGAGAGAGGAGAGAATGGGAGGGGGAGGAAAGATGCTGAAAAAACCCATTATTTTTCCAATAAGAAGCATTTATATCCAAAAAAATATACCTTTCTCTTTGAAGCACAGAGCATGGACCAGTCTGGACCTGGGACATTTCAGTCCCAGGGGGAAGTTACCCATATTTTGTTGTTAAATTCATTATCATTATTATTGTTTATTATTATTACAGATTTCAGCTCCAGAGGGGATTTGGAAGGGGCTGAGCTGTTCCCTCCCCTGCAGTGACTGGAGCTGATGGTGATGGAGACCCAGAGCCACAGGAGTCACGCGGGGGTTAACTGAACCCAGCTCTAACCCAGTCCTTCAGCTGGAGAAATGTGCTCCCAAACTTGCCATTTTGCTGCTGCCCAGGAGGAATCCCATGGTCCAATCCCCTCCAAGTCAGCGAAATTCAGTGGTGGGAAGTTTGCTTTAGAAGCTCCTTTCTGAAATAGAATTCTGCCCCTCTGGCAGGGGAGCAGAGGCCAGGAGCTGCCGAGGGGTCCCAAACGCCAGCTGGTCCCAGCAGGCAGTGACTCTGTATCCCCTTGTCTCTCCTGTCAGTCTGGAGAGCCAGCTGGGGAGCTGGGAACTGCCCTTCGGTGAGGGGCCAGGGGATGAAACAGCAATTCTGACAGGCAGTAGCTGGGGAAGACACGCTCCCCACATGCTCAGGAGGCAGCAGAGCAGAGCATTTTTGCTTTACAGGTTTAAGGAAGATGTGGAAAGGAGAATCTGTCAAAGGCTTCAAATCCAAAAAGCCAAAAGTGTTTGGGCATCTTTCTAGCCAAGCTCTCTTTATGGTCAGAGAGGGAATCCAGTGGGAACAGTGGTTCTTCTTTCACCTACACGGAAAAATAAATTTTTAAATGTATAAATAAATAAAAACAAAAGGGAAAAAAATAAAATGCAACCACAAACCACTTTTGTGGCAAGGCTGGATAAAGGTGTACAGGTCAGAGCTAAGAATAGGAGCAGCTGCTGTGTGTGGATTTAAACAGTGAAAAGGTCTGAGGCAGGAAATCAGGACACTTGCTGAGAGCCTCCAGGTGGTCCAGACTTCAGACACAGGCAGGGAGACAGAAAAGTGTTTGGAAAGGAGCTGAAGCAGGGCTGCAAGGATAGAGCCCTGTGGATGATGCCGAACAGAAGGAAGCAAGGAACCCCAGAGAGGAAAGATAAATGCAGGAGAAAGCTCCGAAGTGTGTGCAGGAAATAATAAAATGCAAATTTCCCCATAAATAAAAGTGAGGACAGTTTGGGAAAGAACTCATCCAACCCAGCAGTCAGCCAAGAAGAGGGAAAGGCAACCAAGCAGGGAAGGGGAGAGGCTGCAAGAACTGCAAGGCAGAAAATTAAAGCTTCCCAGCCTGGTGTGAGTGCAGAGAAGGAGCAAAGTCCTCAGCCAGCTTGGTCCTTGGGAGCTCAGGAGTGCCAGGGCAGCAGAGACAACACTTGTCCAGCAGAGACAGCACTTGTCCAGCACTACCAGGGGAGCTGCAAATAAACCCTGAATAATTCCAGGGAGCTGCAGGGAGGGACACAGCAGCACAGTGAGGGACAGAGCAGCCCAGTGAGGACACGGGGAGCATTCTCAGTGCCACGGCAAGGAGGGAGAGACCACAGAGCTCCTTCAGCTGCTCAAAGCAGAGCCAGAGCACTGAGGGCATTATGTGGATTTTCCAAGAGGTTCCACTGGCTTATTGCTTACTAGAAAGGCAGCAGTGCTGGGAGGGCAGAGAAGAACTTCGTGGGATACCTGAGTCCTCAGGTTTGAAGTGGGGTCTAACCCAGAGCCAGCTCACAGTATGAGACCCACTGAGATGGCAGAGTTGTCCCCATGTCCCCTCCACCCCATCACACACCCTGAATCTGCCCAAAGCTCGTGGGTTCCACTGCAAGGGACCTCGGGGGGTTTGATCCCCTGCCTGACTCTGCTCTGCTCTACTCCATCAGTGTCCATCTCACTGCCAGGGCTCCCCTGCACACCTCCAGGTTTCACCCAGACCTGAGAAGCTCAGGTGACACCACTGTGTTGTAGTTGCTGTTCTCAGTAAATTTGTAGCTCTTCAGGAACCACATCCACAGCTTTAGTTTTATTTTTCCATCAGCTGATTGAGACCTCGAGCCAGTCCTGTCCAAATCACTGCTAACCCTGTGCATGGCTGGTTGCCCCAAAAGTGATGTGGGCGTCAATCCCTTCTCCCTGACAAGTGCCAGGACAAGAAGAAATGTCCTCAAGTCACACAAGGGGAGGTTTAGATTGTATGTTAAAGAAGATTTATTCTCTGAAATGGTTGGCAAGTCACACGTTCCCCAGGGCAGTGCGGAGCACTCTGGTAATGTTCAAAACCATGTGGATGTGGCACGTGGGGACATAGTAGAGTGGTGAACACTGTGATGGTGCTGGGTTGACATTGGACTTGGTGACCTTAGAGGGCTCTTCCAACCATAACTATTCTGTCATTCTGTGAAATCCCACAGGTTGATTTAGCAGATTATTAAACATCAAGAACTTAATGTGTTTCTTGTCAAGTTAAACTCCAAACTCTGGCCCTCATGGTGTGCCCAGGCACTGAGGCCTCCAGGTTGAAAAGCAAACTGCTCCTTCACTCAGATGGAATTCTCCTGTGTCACCCATCCAGGATCTCCCCCTTCTCTGGATGCTCCTGGCCCTGTCATCAGTGAGACCAGGGCCTGTTTTGACACTCTCTGCCAACATTTGCAGCCCAGCCATGTGCTGCCCCCCTGCACAAACCCTGGATTTTAGGCAGCACCCTCTATACAAGGCCCTTCCTTGGGGGCTCATGCTCCCCCCAGCCTGTCCAGCTGGCTCCATTCCAGCAGCCTGCTTTGGCCAACAGAAGGGACACCTGCAGGAAATCACCTCCACAAGCTGATTAACATTCTCAATCAGCACTAACCCCATCCACACCAGCCACTCAGACAGCTCTGTCCATGTGCACACCAGTTCTCTCAGGAGGAGGCTCCCACAGGCACTCCCATGTGCCTACTTTCCAACCCCAGCACTGTTTGTATCAAGCCAGAAATGCAGAGGAGCACTTCCCTGTCTAGATCTCTCCTTCCCTGACTTTGCAGTAGCCAGTTGATCAGCAAAATACTTTTATGGCCAATGGGAGGAGCAGAGGACAGAGAAGATTTGTGCTCTTTAACTGCCAATGGATGCAGAAAAGGAGACAACAGCTGAAGGAGGGTAGGTTTGGACTGGATATTGGTCAGGAATTGTTCCCTGGGAGGGTGGGCAGGCCCTGGCACAGGGTGCCCAGAGCAGCTGTGGCTGCCCCTGGATCCCTGGCAGTGTCCAAGGCCAGGTTGGCCACTGGGGCTTGGAGCAGCCTGGGACAGTGGGAGGTGTCCCTGCCCATGGCAGGGTTGGCACTGGATGGGTTTTAAGGTCCCTTCCCACCCAACCCATTCCATGGATCTGTGATCCCATGAACATGTGGACAGATGCTCTCCAGAGCATCAGAGATGCTTTACTCTGCAGAACCAAAAACCCAGCCATGCAGTAAGTGCACAGTGCAAGACTTTGCAGATTCCCTCTCATGTATTTTTCTGCCATCCTCACCCTCAGGTTTCTTCTCAGAGTTTGCTCAATGCGGTCATGGGGTGTGATCGTGCAGGCCAAACCTGCTCTGTGTGCTTGGCTGGTGTGGAGCCTCAAGCTTTGGCTCAGCCTGCAGCTGTCACAGTGTCCAAACCGGTCAGAGTCTGGGCAGGAAAAGATCAGATGTAAAAGGGGAGAAAAGGATCAGTAATGAAGATGGTTTAGGTGGAGCAGCACCTCGTGGGCACACATCCCTGAGGGCTCTGCTGGCCCCAGTGCTGGGTTCAGGGGTTTGTGGATTCCTCACACCATTGCAGGGTTCAGTTTGGTGGAGAATGGCACGGTTAGAGGGAACCTACTCACCTGGGCACCAGCTTTAGCTAGAAGGAGGTTTCTAAAGGCTTTTAGAGCTTTCCACCTTCCACCAGTGTCTCCCTCTCTGAGAGCTTCTCTACCTTTCAATTTCATTGACTGGTTTTCCTCAACAATATCCTGCCCTTGTCCAAGAGACTGGAAAATCTTTACGATGTTAGAAACCTTCTCCCACACAAGGCCTGTGTGGGAGAAAGAACAGCCCAAGCTGTACCTCAGGCTTCTCTAAAAGATAGAGGTTTGACCCTTAACCATCCTGCACATGTTTCTTGTGCCTTTGTAAATCCCTTCTCAACCCTTTCTTCTTCCCAGCCTGGAAACCAGCACTGGACCGTGTGTGATGCACCCTGTGCAGTTGTGACAGGACCCCAATTTAGACACAGCTTTGAGGTGTCTCTGCCTTGCGTTTTTCCCCAAATGAGCTCCCCAAAGAAGATCAGTGGGTTCTAGAGACAGGTATTATTTATAACCTGCATTAACTTTACACAGAAAGAAAAATCAAAGTGACAGAATAGAATTAGATCAGATAGAACAGACATAAAAAGGCTCATTAACAGATCTCCCCCGCCTGCAGAGCCCTTGCAAGTGGCTCCAGCTTTCCAGGCTCCCTTTTAGCCAATTCAGACTTCCTGAGCAGCAGCAGACTCTGCACAGTCTTGGGAAGTTTCCTTCCTGGAAGTTTTATCCACAGATAATTCAGATTATGGTTCTCTGGATGTCTGGCTGTTAATACTGCAGCCCTTTTGGGGCTTCTTTATGCTCTTCCTTCTGCCTTGCTGGTCTGAAATGCCTCTGCCTAAGCTGATCTTGGGACAGGAGTGATTTCCTCTCTCCTGTGGGGTCCATTTAACCATAGCATCCTTCCTGCAGAAGAGCAAGACACACATAAGGAACAAGCCAAGCAGGCAAATTCTGCTGCTCCAGGAGGAATGGCCGAGCCCTGCAGCTGCCCCATGGGTGTGGTGCCATGGAGAGAGGATGTGCCTTATTTAACTCAGCTGGCAACACTGAAACCTGTGCTGCTATTCCTTAGCCACAGAATCACAGGAAAATTAAGGCTGGAAAAGACCTCTAAGATCACCAAGTCCAACCAAGGTGTCCTAGAGCATCCACCTTGCTCAGGGCACTTCTCTTGGGTGAATCAACCATATTAACCTCATCTTTCTCCAGCATTAAGGAAAAGGGCTGGACACAAGAGTGACCTGTGCCAGCTCATGTGGTGCTGCCCAGGGAGCTCAGGGCAGATGTTTTCTGTCACCAGCCCAAGGATCTCTGACAGTCACTGTGCCATGGCACACCCCTCCCTCCCCACAGTGTGACTGATCCCTGGTACAGCTGACAGAAATATTAGTTTAAAATATCTGCTCAATGGAAAATTGATGTTTTGTCAAAACAAGAAACCTCTGTGGGAAGTTTTCAATTTGTGCTTTCACATTTTTCATGGAAAACAAGATAGGGACTGGAAATGGGAATGATTTGAAAAATGAGATGTTATTCTTCTGACTAACTAGGGGGGCTGGTTTAGCTGTCCCAGTGCCTGGCACCTGCCCCAGACTTTGTCCTTGTCCCCAGCATGACCCTGCATGGACAGACATCACATGACTGTCACGATCTGCTAGGACAAGCGGGGGTCGTGATGGTTCATTTCACTGATTTCAGAGCAGGAAAGCCACACAGCAAAGGGGACTTCCAGCTTAATCACAGCACAGCAGTACACTTTTATTATTTAGTTTATTTTATTATTTATTTTATTTATTNAGCGAGTGGCATCTGGCCAAGAGGTAACCAGGTAACAATGTTTAATCTGCGCCTTGCTCCAAGCATATCAGGTACATTATGAGAAGCAGGTGTGCTCGCCAGGCCCTGCCTGGAGCAGCTGCCATGGGGGGACACTGAGTGCCTGCAAACATCTGGGCGAGCATCTCCCCTGAGCAGGCCAGAGCCCCTGTCCAAAGCAAATGGTCTCAGACTCCGTCCTTTCGACAGTCGTGAGGCAAATGAGGGAACCCTGGGACCATCTCTTACAATGACAAGAGAGTGAAAGGATGTCACGTAAGCCTGCAAGGGAATTTGGGGCTCCTGGTCAGCAAAGTAAGGAGGAGAGCGGTCACCCCATGTGTCTGTGGACAGGAGTGGGCACATGTGAACCACTGCCCACCCTGCAGCACTCTGCCCAGAGAAGAGGGAGGTTTTACCATCCATGGACACATTTAGGACTAAATGGGAGAACAGGGAAAAGAAAAGCCAATCCAGACATTTACAGCTCAATACCTGTCACAGCCCAGGGCCCTGTTTGGCCCTTTTAGAGACAGAAGCAGAATGTGGAGGGAAAACCCTCATGTCTGCTCTGGAACAGGGAGTACAGCAAGCTCTGCAGATACAGAGACAGCTGAGAGATACAGAAATAGGTATAGAAATAGGTATAGAAATAGATATACACATACACATACACATACATATACATATACATATACATATACATATACATAGACATATACATATACATATACATAGACATATACATATACATATACATAGACATATACATATACATATACACACATACATATACAACCCAGGAGGAACAGGATCACCTGTGGGGTCTGAGGTGGATATTAAAGGGTAGAATGAGAGGAAGAATTTGGGGATTATGAATTGGTTTTGTCCTGCTCTGCTGTGTGCCAGGTGTTGCTGCACATGGAGGAAGAAGAGATACAGGCTGGTGCATGGGGGCTGATCCCATATCCAATATCCCATTTCCCATATCCCTTATCTCATACATCTCCTCTCACCTGTGCTCTTTCTGGGGATCTGTGGTGCAGTCCCCTCCAGCCTCTGGGTATCTGCACCACTGGACCCAATATAAAAACTCAAACATTCAGTCCTGTCCCCCGCCCTGAGTTTTGGGGCTGACTTTGCAACAGAATGCTAAAAATATAGCAAACAAACAGAACCAAGAAACCAATTGTTTTTTCCCCTGTTTCAAAATCTTGTAGTTGTGCTGCAACAGCAATTCCAAACCTCTCCAAGGCCAGAGGCTTAAAATGTTCCTCTGTGAAATCCAACCTGAGAACCACAATTCCCAGCCGGACACCAGATCCTGGTGCCCTGACAGGAATCTCACCCATGACAAGACTTGTGACTGGATCCTGGGAGGTGGCACTGACATCTCTGAATTACCAAATGTGCCTGGCTTTGGTAGGGAGAGCCTGGGGCCTCTTTTCTCTTCCACTCAGCACCTGCAGGACACTCTGGGCACTCTCAGGAATCTCCTGCTCTCTCCTTCTCCAGCCAAAGAACACAAACATCAGCCCCATCTCCCCCCGCTTTCCCTGCAGACTGGGAGGCTTTTATCCACCCGACTGCCTTCCCAGGGGATGAATATTTTAAAACACTCCTTTTTTCTAGTTTATATAAAATATATAAAAAGTTAAGTATGTGTCAAAGTGTCCTTTTGATGTTTTCTCTCCTTCTACATGCTGGGCTTGAGCTCAATGACTGATGCAGGGGAGTCTCTGTGTGCATGCCACGTCTGGGGACACTGGGGGAGGCAGCCCTGGGCTGACCAAGCCCAGGAAGGTGAGGTGGTGTCCCTCTCTCCATCTTGACAGCTTCTCAGAGCTGATGGATAATTCATTTCTCATCCATCTCTAGTGATTTGTTTATCAGACTGCTGGCTCACAGGAATGAAGAGCTGTAAATTACCAGTAGCAGTGCTGGAAGTGGCCACAATCCAGGGGCTGGGATCCGGCTCTGGAACACCATCTGTGTTCCACTGCTCCTGCTGGGAACCCACAGCTGCTGCCTGTGCCTCTCTAGCCTGGCTCCTGAAGGGAAACTACGGAAGAGATGACACTAAATACAATCACTCCAGGATTTCTAGGAAAGCAGTCCCAGAGACCTGGCTCCCAGAAGGGAGTGACCTCACAGCTAAGGTTGGATGTGCAGACCTGGATCCTCAGGACACATTGATTCCTTCCTGTCCCAGCTGATGAGGCATGAACCTCTCCTCTGGAGCTGGAAACTTGTTAACACACTTTTTTCCTCTTCCTTGGTAGTACAACTTTAGGCCCTGTTCTTATTCATAAAAAAAGACTCATCAAAGGCAAATGTAAAGAGCAGCTGAGGCAGTACAACAAAAAGAGAGATACTCGGAGGTGCTCCCTGCACCTCATTTGCTCTCACAAGCTCCCAGTGCTCCTTTGCGGGGCGACTCCTCCTTCATCCTGACTCCTCCTGCAGATTTCCACCTCCTGCCTCCACATCACTCCAGCAGCACCTTCTCATCTCCCTCTTCAGTGTTTTCTTGCCTTCTCCCAGAATGAAGTGTCTAGTCTTTCCCAAAGGAGTGATGTTTTTCACTCTTTTTGCTGTTACTTCATCTTTCTCCCAGCCCTTCCAGCCTCTAACATCAAGGCTTTCTGCAGTGTGTTTCTCTCCCCTAGCCCTGGTTCCTGGCACACCTTGATCTGCTGCCTCTGCTGCCACCTTCTTGTAGCCAAAGCTCCAGGCCTCTTCTTCCTCCCACTGCTCCTTTGCTTTTGGCTGCTTGGAGATATCCTTGATCTTATCACACCCTCCCAAAATGAGATGGAGATTATGATCTGCAGTGCCAAATGGGGTGAGCCAGGTCAGCAATCCCAGGGTGGCAGGAGAGGCCTGGAGCAGGACCTGCATTCAGTGGGAGCAATGCAGCTCTGAAATGCCCCACTGAGCAGGGGAGGACTCAGACACACCCTCCCACAGAACCACTCTCTGGTAGAACCTGCACAAACGTGTTTCCTTCTGGCCTTGGACCCCAAAGTCACTGTCCTGGCTGAGCATCAGGACTGAACCAGGCCGTGCAGCACAGGAGAGTTCATGGCCACAGAGGTGCTGAGCAATACCCAAAGCTGTCCCTCTGCTGCGCTGAACCCAGAAGGGCAGAGCCGCTTCCAGGCCCAGCTCCAGACTGCTTGGACAGCTCCCCAGAGTGGGCTCCATGCAGAGTCATCTGCCAAAAGCAAAGGATGGCCATGGCAGAGGCCCCTCATTCCCAGCATGGCCTCTGGGAAAGCCAGCAGTGACACACCCACTCGTGACCCAAATGCAGGGTCACCCTAGAGTGGCACTGTGAGGGTCCCATGGGCACCCCGTGGCTTTTCTGCACAGCTCCAAACCTCCCGCCTGCCTGGCTCTCACAGAAACATTTCTTTACAGCTCATTAAAGGCAGCAGCTGTTGATCATCTGAAGATCTCTCAGCTCTGCTGAAGGTGGATGGTGGCTATTTATTTGCAGCATAATTTCTTTTAAAAAATGCAGTCACTTAAAAAAAAAAGGGGGGGGCGGGAAGCGGTCCCTTTAAAGATTCCAAACCTTTTCCTCCTCAAAATGTTTGATGGGTCTGACTATTCCCTGGCTTCTCCTCCTCGGATCAAAGCCTCCAGCTCATGCTGGAAGGATGGTATTTCCAAAGAACCTCCCCCAGAAGGAACCTGCTCACCCAGCAAAGAAGCACAGGGACTTCTTGGCTTCACCACAGCATCATTAAAGGCTGAATAAAGCAAAGGCCAAATCTTTGCTATCCAGCCATTTTTTGTTTTAACTGCTTTATTAACTTGACCACTAAAAAATTCATTACATCTAAAGTTTAATGAGAAATTAAATGGATGGATTGGCTGCTAAACAGCCTGTGTGCGGGTGTGAGCACTGCCAGAGGGGCTGTGGGCTAATGAAATGTTTAATGCTGAGGACTGCAGCAAGCTTGGGCGCAACAGATGCCGGCTTGGGGATATAAATAAGTGCAGTGATATAAGCTCAAGTTCTCTTGACACTCTGCTGAAACCCTCCTCCTCTCGCAAAAAGCTTCAAACTTCTCAGCTTTTTCCTGAGTTGAAGGCTGAGCTCATATAACACTAGATCTTCCTCCTCCACCATCTGCACGAGGGGTCAGCCCTGGCCAGGGATGGATTTCCTCTCATCACCAGCTCAGCTGATTCTGATTCTGTGATTCAGTGACTGTGATTCTGTGACCAAACTCAGCTGCTGGAAAACAGCTGATCCCTTAGTATTTGCTGGGGAAATTCTGCCAGTGTTCAGGCTGACCAAGAAATTCCACCTGGATGCCTGCAATGCCCTCTTGCAAACCTTTTGGGCAAATTTTCACACATTTTGGGAGCTTCAGGATAGGAGATCTGAACCCTGGGCATGGGGGACCATGCCTGCCTGCATTTCCTGAAGGAAAACAAGTACTTAGGTTCAAAGCAAGATGCTGGGAACCACATGTAATTCAGACCCAGGGATAGTCAAAATGAAGCAAAAATCCAAGGCATTACCCCAAAACACTTCCATATTGAGCACAGGCACCAGGAAGGTCACAGGTACCTCAGGAAGAGGCGTAGAAGCAGCATCTTTCCTGGAGCTGGGTGATAACCAGGACATGTCCTCAGATCAGATCACAGAAACACGGAGTCAACAGAATGATTAAGGTTGGAAAAAACCTCAAAGATCATCAAGTCCAACCATCAAAAATCAAGGCAATCCCAGGGAAAGGAGGTGGATCCTTGTGATCTCATCACTTTCATGCAGACTTGTCATTGTACCCCATATCTTGTGAATCCTGAGCAGCTCCGTGCAGATCACCTGCAGGAAGATGTTCCCAAGGAATACGTTTGAGGGTAAAGGATCGCAGGCTCAGCGGACTGCTCTGCTTTTTGCAGGGTTCTTTCCAGGAGTGAGGACCTGGCTGTGCCCTGAGGTGTGTCCATGTCCTGGCATGACCCTCTGTGGACTGCTCAGTTCTGATCTGTCTTCTCTGGGGCATCCTGCTTCAGGGATGCTCAGACAGGACTCTCCCCTACCCAGCCTGGCCAAGGGCAGAGCCCTGTGCAGGGGTGCAGGGATTGTGCTGGGGTGCTCTTGTCCTTCTGACCTCAGTACATCTCTGCTATATGCACTGCTGGCTGTACAGGGAGTGTCAGGCTGCCAGAACCTTGGCCCATCAGATGTGACAAGTTGCCAGCAGTGTGACTGGGTAGCAGGGCTGTGGTCAGGGCCAAGAGAATCCCAGAGTCACCGAATCCCAGTATGGAATGGGTTGACAGGGACCTCAGAGCTGCTCTCGTTTCACCCTCTGCCATGGGCAGAGATATTTTCCACTAGACCAGGCTGCTCCAAGCCCTGTCCAACCTGGCCCTGAGGAGTCACCCAGGCTGATATTCACCCCCTGCTTCCTGACACAGGGGTAGTCCTGGTGAGGCAGAGCAGGGATTCCCTGCTGTTTGCAGAAGGGAGGTTGCCTTTGGAAGCAGCACAGGGGTTGGATCTCTCCCATTGCAATTCCTTAATTTTCTGTAATATTGGCTAGCAGGCTTGGAGCCAAAGGCAAATTCCCCACATTCCCACTGGCATTCTCCAAATCAGGACATGCCCGGCGCGTTCATAACTCGAAGAGGGAGGGATCGTATTCTTGCCTTTAATCATCACCTGATGGTGAAGAAGCTTTTGATGGTGAGCTCTTGAGAGGAGCAGAGAACTGGGGCAAGAGCCCTCCCCACTCTCAGCCTGGAAGGTATTTGAATATTTCATGATGAGGTTTTTCTCCCACTTGTTTGTTTGGAAGCAGAAGCACATGTTCGGACAGAGACTGAGGACTGATGATCAAACACTTTCCATTGCCTCGTGCTCCCAAATTACTTTTCCCCCTCAGCAGACACATGGGACAGGAGTCCAGCACAGAGCAGAAGATGCTGTCAGAACAGGATGGGCTCAGGTTATTCCTTCATGTCCCATGGCATTATCAGAAGATGCCTTGGAGCCACGATTGTTCCACATTCCTGAAATGAACGGAGAAAGAACGCACTGATCTTCACCCTGACTCCTGAGTGGGGTCTCAAAATATAAATGTGCAAAAAAATCATCATAAGGCAGGGGTGTTTCTTAAGGGATGAAAATGAGAGTACCTCTTAGCCCTACAACTTAACCTTTTACAATAATCTGAAAAAGAGAGTATCATAGAATCGTAGAATGACAGGATGTTCTGGGTTGGAAAGGACTATAAAAATGTTGTTCCTCCCCCTACCATGGATAAGGACCCCTTCCACTGGACCAGATTGTTCCAGGCCTTTTCCAAGCTGGCCTTGGGCACCATCCTTGCCAAAGTACACAGCCAGCAGACTGAGCAGAAGGGCTGGGTAAACACAGCAACCCCAAAAGTTTCGTAGTGAGCCTGTGAAAGTGGCCAGATGTAAAAGGACTCACATAGGAATTAATAACTCCAGCTGAGAATATCGGGGGGTGTAGGAGTGGGGAGTTCCTCTTTGGGGGCCACATTTTAGGGAGAAGATGGGGCAAGCAACAAGTTCAGAGTGATTTCAGCACATCAAGCCAAAGAGACAAATAACTACTCCAAATTACTGAGGAAAGGGCTCTGAGTTTATCACTGCTAGAATAGCGAGTCCCGCACCAGGATCACACCAATAAACCCAAGAAGGCACAGGAGGGAATCAGGAAAATGGGTGGCAGACTCTCACTCTGCTTCATTTATCAGGGAGAAGGTCAAGAGTGACTGGATCATTATCTGCATCTGCTGCTCAGGGAGCAGAAATCCAATAGCCCTGAGCTCTTCAAACCAGCCTGGATCTAAGGAGATACAAAGCGGTGCCACCCTGCACTGAGTATAGGGCACAGAGGTCTTAACAGGGAGATTTGGAACTAATTTACTGAGGATTGGGTGGGATTCGCCTACACCACACACGTTAAATTAAAGCATTCTACCTAAGAGATACTGACTCGAAGCAAGGACTTGCTTGAGGGTAACGAGCTGTTTTCTGGAAACCAGACTGAAGAGCTCATCTAGGAATGGCAAATGCATCCATCTCCATGGGGCAGGTTAGTCTGCAGTTTTTCTCACATCCTGCTCTTCTCCATGGGCACTTAGGGCCTGTTCAAAACACTGACCTCTCTTCATACCAGTACCCCTTCCCATAGCCCTGCTCAACTGCTGTGAGGTGGGGAATATTCAGTGTTTGAGTAGGAATGGACTGAGGCAGGGGATGCACAGTGACAGACACATGTCTATGCTAAGGGATGGGGGAGAGAGCACAGCCCTTGCTGTCCTCCCTCCACACTTCTCCTCCCTCTGGAGGCCCAAACTGACCCACCAGGAGCACACTTCATTTCTTTAATCTGGTACTTTGGCAGACAAAGTGGTTTGGATGTTCCAAGGGTCCGGCCTTGAAATGCCTGCTGTCTCTGTGTGAGCCACAGGAACACCTGGCAAGGGACAGGCCAAACCCCTTCCCCCATTTGGAGGAGAAACACAAAGTGGCTCCCACAAAGCAAACACTGGGGCAGGGGGCATTCGAGGAAGCCACAGGGCCCTCAGTTTGACTGACCACCTCAGCTCAGAAATCACCCTCCTTCCCTGCTCTCAGGAGGCAGGGAGATGTGGTGGGTCTGTCCATTGAGCAGATCTGGCACCATATGGCCAGAAGAGTTGCTGCTCCACATGTACACACACGCTCAGAGCTAACTTTGGCTCCCAAAAGGCTCCCCAGACCTTTCTGTGAGATTTTCCAGCAGCCCCAGGTGGGCAGGGACAATGAGTCACTGCTGGGAGCAGTGTGCACAGAACATGTGATGCCTGCTAGCTCTGCAAAAAGCTTCAGGAGTGTTAATCCTTAGAAATCAGAGAGCTGGTGTCTTTTGAGAAAACCCAGCTCTTGAGGAAAGGCAGGAAGGAAAGGCCTGGGAAGCAAAGCTCCTCATCAGGAGTTATGGATTTCCCCCACTACTGCTGATGTGTCATCCCAAAACCTGCATGAAGACAGAGATTTCTGCAGCTCATTATCTCACTGGATCAGAAAGATCACATCAGCCCTGCCCAGACACAGCTTCTCTGCATGCTCTGGGTGTTCACAAAACTCTCCTCGACATCAAGAAATCACATCAGGTTCCTGCATCATGGCCAAGCCTTCTCCTCATGACTGGGTGGGTGCAGACAGGCTCCTCTGGCTGCTTCCCTTCTGGCAATGCCATCCCTCTACTCTTCTCCAGAGCTTCTGGTCCCCCTGACCTGCAGCAGCTCCGGGGAGATCCCACCTTTGGTGACACTGGACTGAGCTGTCTTGCCTCAGGATGTGTTACAGTCACAGCTGGAGTCTGCCTGGATTTGGCATCTGCACAGTCACCACTGCTGTGGGGGAGCACAGATGGTCACAGAGGTTGGCTGGAGCATGACTGAAGGTCTCCTTCCAACATTTTTCCTATTTTGTTCTCCTGCTGGGCTTGGCATACCATGAGTGAGGTGCACAGAAGTGAGAGCACCCCTCCCTCCCTCCCAGAAAGGAGCCACACCAGGGCCCAGGAGCTGCCTTTGAGCTCAGTGCACGTATGAGAGCAGAGCCCAGACAGCAGCAGGCTCCTCAAGATGTGCTGTGGGTTTCTTATGAGCAGATGCAGCTCTGAGATGCAGGGACTGGCAGTAAAGTCTTTACAGTTTTGCCTTTGCCAGCCCAAAGAAATCTGTCCTAAGAGACCACTCAAGGGACCAGCAAAATAATTGCATCTGTTTGAGACAGATCAGGCAGGTAGGAGCCTTTGGAGGTGCTTGGGGACAGCCCCTACAGGCAGTAGGTTGCTTATAAAAGGTTTAGCCCTGGTGCAATTTGTTCATGGCCTGTTAGTTTAGGGGAAGCCTTGGGAATGATGAAGCATTAATTGCTTCTCAGCTGCTCTGCTCCTGTCTTTTCTCCATCTGCTGATGAAGTCATCCTCAGCCACATGCTTCAGGAGTCTCCTTCAGCTGCTTCGCCCATGTTTTCATCCACACATCCCATGCCTTGCCAGATTGATGCTCCACCACCCTCTCCTGCCTCTTCCTTTGCACACAGTTCCTGTGAGAACCAGCTAATGATTTCTACCTCAGCCAGGAGCAAATCCATAAACACTCTGGAGCCATGGGATGCTGCAGCCCCTCAGCCTTGCCCCTGTCTCTACCCTTGCTGGTGTTTCCCTCCGAAAGGAGCTGCAAAGAAACAGTCAGAGTCCCCAGCCTCATGTTTGAGCAGTGCCATGAGATTGTCCTGCCATCACAGGAACAGTCACACAGTGATGGGAAGCCACTGTTTGGGTTCACAGTGCCAGCTGGGAGTGGTTTAGAGCAGGCCACATGATTGACCAGATCACTTTTGCCATAGTCCAGAGCAAGCCAGGAGTGCAAAGCCATAAATGACCAAAAGCCTCCATTCTGGCAGTTGCAGAGCATCCCTGGGTTCCTGGCAGGAGGGAGACAGACAAAGCCAAAGGATCCCACTGCCAGACCAGCCTCACTCACGTGTTCCTAACCCATGGATAGCAGAGGTCTCCAAGGATGGGGCTGAGACATACAAGGTACAGGGAAATCAGAGAGCCCAGGAAGCTCCTGGCACTGATGGGAAGGGGGAGTGCATCCAGCAGCTTTGGCAGAGCTCATACCACCCTGGAGGGCAAGAGCCTGAGCTGGGACAAGGACACACCAGAGCCAGAATGGTGGCAAAGGGTGAGCCCGGGTCTGCTGGATCAGGACCTCCAGCATTAACACTAATGCAGCAGCTCCTGCTGGCTTGGATTCACTTGATTAAGTAATTAATGTGTGTTGGGCAGAGAGGAGATGGCATTTCCCTGTGGCTTCTCTCTCCAGGGCTCCATGGCTGACAGGAGGGGTAGGGAGTTGTTTGCTCCCTCTTAATCCCCCTTTCTGAGGGTTTCCCTTCCACAGGCTGAGATCAAGGGGTTCGTGGATGCCTCTGCCCACGCCTCTGCTCCCCAAGGACAGCAGCCCCCGCTTAAACAGCTCTGCTGCCTTGCACTTCATATCTTTGATCTCAGATTTAAATACAGCTGCCCATAAAGGGAATGGGAATGGTTCCCAGATGATTTCTGATTTCCAGTCTCTCCATCCTCCCAAATAATACTAGCAAAGTATCAGATTTTGGAAAATTAACCATTGTCTTGGCTAGTTAAAAATAAATGGTGGGGGGGAGTAAAAGAAGTAAATAAATTCTCAAGAAAAATTAACTTCAGGTTATTTTTCACTGTTTTTTTATTACAGCATTGTTTGAAATTAAACTTCAAGCTGGCCTACCTCTGCATATTGCACCTCCACTTTTAATCATGGCAGCAAAGGAGAAGCTCGTAATCCTGATGGATTTCTCCCACAAACTCGTCATCTTTCCAGAGACGTCGCTCCTGCCACCTCCTCTCCCCGACCCTGCGTGCACGATGAGTATTTCTGGTTCCCCACATTTACAGCCTGGCATTTAGCTGCATTCAACCAGGGGCTTTTTTATCACCTCCAATTTGCTAAGTGATATAAACACCACCACCTGATTACTCCGCTCTTGCCATTATTTACTGCTCCAGGAGTCTCTCAGTGTCATCTTCAAACTTTATCAGTAATGATTTTCTGTTTTCTTCCAGATCACTGCTAAAGATGCCGAGCAGCTCGGCAGCCTGGGGAGATACCTGTGGGACCCAATTAGGAGTGACTATGCTAAAGGCTGATGGAGAGCCAATGATTCCATCCCAGATCTAGCAGTTAGCCAGTTTTTAAACCCAGCCTAATAATGCCAAAGCCATTTGTTAAGTACTTATAAAAACAAAACCACAGCAAGACTGCCCAGATTAACTCTTGACAACCTCAGCTGTGAAACTTCAGTGCACTGGGTAAAAAATAAACCACAGAAGTGACAGCAACCATGTCAGTCCTGATATGACCTTCACAGGCAGTTGGTCTCAGCTCCATTCACAGCCCTGGGGGGGTCAGGTCTCTCATTCTGTTTCTGCTAAAGAGGATTTGTCTCCCAATACCCGAGAAGAGGCTGGGATAAGGCAGGAGAGGGAAAAAGGCACCTTCAGCCTCTGCTGCTCTCTTGTTCCCACTAAGCTGATACAGAGCTCCAGAGGCCCTTGGAAATGATGTTGAATCTCTAAGAAATGTCTGCTCTCCTTCATCTCTCCCATCACAAAAGGAACACAGGCCTTGGATCATCTGTTTATTAAAATATTTTAACTGGGAAAACAAGTCAGGGGAGGGAGAGGGTTAATTAAATTAATGGCCTCTCTAAAAAGAGGCAATTAGGGTATTGATTGCAAGAAGTGCCAAGTTAATTGGGCATGTGACACATTGACATTTTTCACAATCAATAAACCTGCAACACCTTCAAAGAAATCTTGAGCAGTGTGCGACCATATCAGGGTCAAAAATGCAATAAATTTCTTGAGCTGATTATAATTGTTGGTTTCTTTCATGTTTTCTTAATACTGAAAGCTGTCTGACAGGGCAGCTCTTTCCCCATGTGGCTTTAATAAAAGGCTTTGATGGAGCCAATGCAAGCTTTCTCTCTTTTTTTTTCAAGAAGAAATCATGTCAGCTTCAGTCAGCTTCGCCTTTCCGTTCTCTGACAAGCACTGGGAAGAAAGAGTCTGGAGAGGACTGGGAGAAGCCAATTAATAGGGATAGAGGAGGGATAGCAGAGCACCCGGCAGTGACGCTCTGAAGACAGGCTGGAGCCTGGAGCCTGCTCCGGATCCTGCCCGGCAGGACATCGTGTGTGCTGGGAAGAGCCTCCCTAACAAAAGATCAACCAGCCCTTCCCTGCCTTCCTTTGTCTCGTCTGCTGCTCCAAAGCAGCGCTGATGCTTGCCACGAGGCTGTTTGGAATGAGCATCCATCCATCCCCCCAGACCAGCCCGGGCTGCGCTGACAGCCAGGGCTAGAGGGAGCAGCCAGGAGAGGCTCTCTTGGCTCCCAAGGCAGCAGGGATTGAGGCACACGGAGTGTCCAGCTGATCCCTCGGGACACAGGATGAGCTCTGAGCGCAGGGGCTGGTGAAGAATGTGACACAAGCATCAGGGATGCTCCTGCGAAAGTCCGAGGGGAGAGGTGAACAGAGAACCCTCGGGGTCCTGACAAGAGAGGAGGGTTTGGATCAGAAATTCCTCCCTGTGAGGCCCTGGCACAGGGTGCCCACAGAAGCTGTGGCTGCCCCTGGACCCCTGGAAGTGTCCAAGGCCAGGCTGGATGGGGCTTGGAGCACCCTGGGACAGTGGAAGGTGTCCTTGCCCTTAGGAGAGGGTGGCACTGAATAGGATCTAAGGTCACTCCCAGCCCAAACCATTCTGCAATTTCATGGTTCTGTGACACCCTGCTGTGGGGCACAAGTATCTTTGTATCTATACTGGAGCTGCACTGCAAACTGGTTCTCCTCCCCTGAGCTCCGCTTCCCCCCTTTTGCTGCTCCTTGCTCTGGGGTTGCCCCTCTGAGTGTATTATTTCAAGGTGCTTCAGGGAGATGGCACCAAGAGCTCCCAGCCGGACAAAGTTCATCTGTCTTGTGGCACATGTCTGTACTGACTGGGTTGGACCTTCCCGGTCCCTGCCCATGCCCATTCCCATTGTCAGTGCTTTCTGTGTACCAGTATGATGTAAAAAAATAAATCTCACATTATCGGTGACACTTCACACAGAAGAAATTTGAAATCACATTCCATGGCTCTCCTGTCCTGGGAAGGAAGGGAGTTGGAGCTGGCATCAGGCAGGAGTGGGGGGCAGGAGGCGTTTCAGCTCCCAGAGGCTCCAAGGAGACCAAACCCAGGTCTTACCTCTGGGCCAAATGCAGAAGGGAGTGAACGCTGCTTTCTGCCCAAGGGTGAAGCTCTGGTGCTGCTTTGTCTCCCTTGGGAGCTTTGCTACAGTGTTTGAGAGCCGTACTCAGTTCTTTAGAGCTGGACACCAGAACCACGCTCATATTTGAGAGCAACCCTTGCCTGGGCATGTGTCGAGGCCCAGGCCCTGACTGGAGGTGCCCCGTGCCTGCTGCCCACTGGGTGCTAAAACCTTTGAAAGTGTCCAACCAACTGCTGAGTCCCAGAGGTTGCCTGTGCACAGCATTACTGTGAATTCAGTGTTGGAAATATGCACCTAGACTGGATTAACTGAAAACTCAGCTTTTTGCCCTTTAAATTGTTTCAGTAAGTTGACCTGGGCACTTGTCCCACATTAACAGGATTTTTCCCATGGATAAGCTGATTCCTATGCCCCTGCTGCTAACATTTGTGACTCAAATTTCATTGCCTGTGCAGTGGTATATTATTCCCAAATAAATCAAGGAACTACTGTGCATTTGCAGATACATCTGCATGGCTGTGACCAAGCACAAACCCCTCGACTGTTCATCACTTGTTGTCTGCTTCAACCTTACACAAGGCTACACTCTGTAATTAACTTGTCCAATTAGAACTTGACAGGGTCCACAAAAGCCAAGTCCTGCCTGTGCCCCCAGCCCACATGTTGCCTCATTAGCAGCATCACCTGGACCAGCTCCTCTCAGACAGTGGCTGCACCCTTTTTTCCAGGCTCAGTGGGTTTTTTGCCCTGGACAGTGACATCTTTCCACAGGATTAATGCTGAGAACCATCACCTCATTACAATCAACATTGCTGCCTTATCTCAGAAAAACTGGAGGAAAATTAGCTTGCTCCTAGGAGACATGGGCTTAAACCAGACAGGCTCTCTGCTGCCCTTGTCCATGCTGGAGACAAAGTCAACAGAGAAAATTCCAGGGGCTGTCAGGGAAAGCTTTCCAAAGGCTTGTGGTGAGAGTGGTTATCTTCCTCCTCTGCCCCTAGCCTGGGGTGATTGGCAGAGTCCCTGGAACAGGGGTACATCCCATGACTCCAGAGGGAGGATGCAGGCATGATTCTCCATCACCCCATGGTCATCACTCACCACAGGGTGGCCAGAGCTCCGAACACTGGGAGAGCAGCCAGAGCTCCCCAGCCCCTGCACCCACTGCAGAAAATGAAGACCCTTGAAAAAAATTCCCAAATAAATGTATCCAGCTTAATGCACCAGCTGGGCCTGAAGATGCTTCCCAAACCTTGAGCCAAGGGCAATGTCCTGCAGACATTGCCCTTCATGAAGAAGCTGTTGGAGAGGCAGGAGGGCAGCTCTGCTCGGGATGTCTGAGGCACTGATGGGACAAAACACACACTGAACTGCAGGCAGGGCCAAGCCGAAAGGTATTTTCAAACTGGAGTTAATGGACATAAAAAACCACAGCACCACCTTTCATAAGCACATGGAGTCCAAAACACAATAACAGTCAGGGGAAAAAGAAAAGAAAATGAAAAGGAGGGGAAGAGGAAAAAAAGGAGGAAAAAAGGAAAATTTTATTCTAGACATACTCCTTACACCCAAAATTCAAGAACAGCAGTTAAATACAAAATCTGCAGGTAGTGCCCAAAAAGCTGGCAGGGGCCAGGTCTCTTCAGTGATAATGCTTAATTAATGCAGAGGTTTAAATGACCTGTGCCTTGTTCATGGAGAATGCCTCTGGTCCTTCCTCCTCACCATCAATCCATCATCCAGGCACCCTTAGGATGAAATCTATGAGCTTGAAAAAAGGCTAAAAAAGGGCCTCCTATTTCTCAAACCACCAGGAAGATGGAAACTTTCCACCCTGGCCACCGTTTCCAATTAAAAGTTTCATTAATTCCAGGGAAGGAAAGACTTCCTTGGGGAAGTCTCCTGACTCCAGCACTATTACATGTTTTCATTAATGATCCAGATGATGGAGGAAATAGCTGGCTTATTTCATTTACTGGGTAGTACTAAGTTTTGATATAACACGTGTAGACAGAAGGACAGGATTCAAATTCCAAATCTCTCCATGAATTGAAGAAAATTTGGTTCAAAAATTGCAGGATGCAGTGAGGAAGAAGAGCGAGTGTTCAGCTGCTGACAGGAAGGTTGCTTGGAGGTCTCTCTGGGAGAAAATGAGTCAACAGGACAAAGCAGAGCCAAAAAAAGCACATTTCATCGTGGAGTCATGCACAGGCGTATCACTTGTAAAGAAATACACTCTTCCTCCTGCTCTGGCAGCAGCTGGAATAAATTTTCTTTTGAGAAAGCAAAAGGTCATTTGGAGGGTGTTCAAAAGAGAGTGGGAAGAATTGCCTTCGATCAGGGAAACTGGTCCCAACAGGCAAGACTGGAGTGTTTAGGCAGGACAGAACACAAGCCAAGGAGGAGATGAAGAAATCTTTGTGAAGGAAAGGAAAGCAAAGTTTGTTCCCCACAGCAGGTAAGAACAGAAGCCATGGGGTTAAAGGTACCTTTGCAGGTCAGATATCAGGAAAACACAGCTGTCCAGGAGGCAAGGAATGGGCATAGAGTGTTTGGGAAGGTCAGAGCAGCCCTTTCACTGGTCGGTTTTAAGATCACAGTAGGAAAAGGCCTATTAAGAATGGCCAAAGTGGAGCTGATCCTGCCTGAGACAGAGGTGGGCCACAAGTGTTATTCCTAGCCCCAAATCCTCTGAGGAAACAGAGCATTCATAGAATTGCAGAAACCCAGGATGATTTGGGTTGGAAGGGACCTTAAAATCCATTCTCTGTCACCCTCTGCCATGGGCAGGGACACCTTCCACTGTCCCAGGTTGCTCCAAAGCCCTTCCAGCCTGGCCTTGGACACTGCCATAGATCCAGGGGCAGCCACAGCTGCGCTGGGCACCCTTGCCAGGGCCTCTCCACCCTCCCCGGGAACAATTCCTTCCCAATATCTGGTCTAATCTTAATCTCTTTCAGTTTGAAGCATCTGAGTGGTGGATTACAGAATTTGTAGTGTATTCTCCTGGGAATGTTCCTGTTGGACTGAAGAGAGATAAGGCAATAGAGCATCATAGCAAAAGCTTTGCTATGAGGAGTGAACATCTCCAACAAGCCTAACACATCCTATAGAGCCCAGGCACCCCATGGAGTCTGTGGCCTGGCATCTACACCTCTACTTGGATCAGTTCAGGATGCCTCTTTGGAGAGTAGGGCATCATTTTCAGACAGCAAAGAATCCAATTATTCACATCTGTCAGCAAAAAACATGACACAGTTTTCACAAAATGTTTATTTGTAAACCAGACTGATTTCAGTGGAAAGTATGTAAAACTTAACCAGCTCTTCGAGAAATGTGTTATTTTCACCACAGTCCTGAAATGTTATACTGATGCACCATTGCCACATTTCCATATCAGCTTCTGTCGTTTTTTCCATTGCTTAATGGCACAGAGCACAAGCACAAGATGCATATGTAGTGCACCTGGGATTGAATTTGTGGCCCTTGGAGACAGATGTTTCAAAATAATTCTTATCAGCTGCCTGGTGTAATGATTGTGAACACAGACATTCCTCCCTGTAAGGGAGGTAATGCCCTGGCACAGGGTGCCCAGAGAAGCTGTGGCTTCCCCTGGATCCCTGGGAATGTCCAAGGCCAGGTTGGATGGGGGTTGAAGCACCCTGGGATAGTGAAAGGTGTCCCTGCCCAAGGCAGGGGGTGGCACTGGATGGGCTTTAGGGTCATTCCAACCCAAACAATTCTGTGATTTTATGATTCATGGGTTCATTTATTTATAACTCTGCTTTTGTTGTACAACTCACACAAGAAGAGGAATCCACCACAGGCTCACAGTGGTGAAACACAGGAGGTGAGCTCTAGCACATTTTACAAAGTTCTTCTTAGTGCTGCTGAACTGTTACTTGCCTCCTAACCCTAATTAGTAATCCAACACTAATCAGTTCTCATCACCCTAAAGTTCCCAGAGAGATTTTCTTCCAGCCATGAAAAGCTCTTCCACAAAATCTGGAGTATCTCAGAGGGCCAGGCATGGCAGTGAAGAGCCTGTGGCTGTCTCATTGTTCAGGGCTGATGGAGAGTAACGATGAATGTGAGGTTCCTCACCCTCACCTCCTGCAAGTGGCACTGGCAGGGCAGAGAGAGCAGGAGAGTCTGCCCTGGCAGCTCCAGAGGACTCCTTGAAGACTGGGGGATGATACCCAGCAGAAGTTTGTGCTCAATGTGTTATGGATAAAGTGTATCAAATTCGTTCATTTAATAAAGGAATATAGTTTTAATATGTTGTAACCATATATAAGTAAGATATTGTGTGTTGTAATCCTATCTGAGGCTTAGCTGGCTGCACAGCAGAGCCACCCCCACCCTGTAATCACCCACTAAGTATGAAAACTGCCCAAGCAAGGGAGGCTATTGTACCGAGCAGGAGGAGTCGGGGCCCACCTAGGAGACGATTCCTCGAAGGGAAATTGATATACATCTGGAGGTAAAATCAGAAGATTCATCATCGAACTCAAATGCAAAAGAGTGTCCACAGGGAATTGATATAATCACGCATGGACTCAATGAAATGTAAAAGATTTCCCGGAGAAGGAGAATACAGGAAGGAGAAGATCCAGGAAGAATTAAACAAGATATTTAGACCATACAGAAATTCAAACTAACCCCGGAGCCAGCATTGTCTCAACACCAGACCGCAGAAGATGACGTCTGAATATTCCAGGAGGGAGAAAGAGACAAAAGAACTTTGGCCCTGGGCTAAATAAACTGTATAAAACCTGAACACTGAGACCAGAAAATTGTGAACCCCACCGGACTGCTGTGACAGGGGCAGGGGTCCTGGTTCACCCAATGCTCAAGCATTGTCCTACCTTCTTGTGGTCTGAAATTCTGTGATTCGATTCGCTAAATAAATCCTGCTCATTTTTTTTCCTAATTTGGCTCTCACAAATTTATTGATTTGGCCTGATTGAATCACCATCTATAACACATGGGAGCAAATTTTCCATCCAGAGATGGACCAAATACCTGGGCAGGAGGAGATCTGGGTGAGCTTTGTGAGTCTTCCTGGAGCCTTCCTCCAGGAGGGAACAGAACTGGCCCAGACAGGGATGCATGGATGGTGACCCAGGATGACACAAGCTCCAGCAGGACAAGGACATCAGAAACACACACCATCAAGGGACTGGCGTGAACAGAACCCTGGCACCTGTGTGCCCAGCACTGGTCTGGTCTGTCCCTGCCAGCCAGCACTGCCAAGGGGACAGGAGGGGCTGACTCGGCATCGCAATTGTCCTCAGAGACACACCATGAGAGGGACTCCAAGTGACAGCCTGTTTGGGCAGGACAGATTGGCTGCAGAGGCCATGCACCCCCATTCCCATCTCTGTGCCACGCTGGAGATGTGTCCTGTCTCATCTATACAGAATGCCAGGGGTGATCTGAAAACTGCAAAGTTAAAAGCACGAGGGGATGTTTGTGTAAGAAACTCCTCTTATGTGATTTATAAAGTGTGGTGACAGGCTTGAGAATAATGCAGTGATTTAAAAAAAAGCTTTAAATAGCAGAGGTGACATTTCCCAAAGGAGTCCTGTTTACATGGCTCGATGAGAGTGTTCACTGCCTCAGCCCCGTCAGTCATGTGAGTAAATGGGGTGTCCCAGGTGGTGCCCAGGCAGCCTCAGCACAGTCACAAGGAGCCTTGTAATGAAAATCTCAGGTTATAGGATGCATTTTGTACTGGAAAGGGCTCCATTATAATGAATTTCTGGAGGACAGGTGTCCAATGAAGGCTGCAATCTTTCCAGCAGAGGACTAGTGCCAAAGTATCTTCTTAAACAAAGAGTGAGACAAGACAAGAATTAGGAGAAATTCCAGAGATCAGAATCATAGAATCATGGAATGGTTTGGGTGGGAAGGGACCTAAAAGCCCACCTCATTCCACCCCTGCCATGGGCAGGGACAACTTCCACTAGCCCAGGCTGCTCCAAGCCCCAATGTCCAGCCTGGCCTTGGACACTGCCAGGGATCCAGGAACAGCCGCAACTTCTCTGAGCACCCTGTGCCAGGGCCTCCCCACCCTCACAGGGAACAATTCCTTCCCAGTATCCAATCCAAACCTCCCTTCCAGTTTGAAGCCATTCCCTGTGTCCTGTCCCTCCATGCCCTTGTAAATAGTCCCTCTCCACCTTTCCTATCAGCTCCTTTAGGCACTGGAAGGCCACAGTTCGGTGACCCCAAAGCTTCTCTTTTCCAGGCTAAGCTCTCCCGATTCTCTCAGCCTTTCCTCTCAGCAGAGCTGCTCCATTCCTCTCATCATCTTGGTGCCTCCTCTGGACTGCCTCCAGCAGGTCTATGTCCTTCCTGTGCTGGGCCCCAGGGCTGGGGCAGCTCTGTGGATGGGGTCTCAACAGAGTGGGGCAGAGGCGCAGAATGCCCCTCTCCCCTACTGCCCACACTGGGGGCTCAACCCAGGGCACGGGGATTTGGGATCCCACCATCCACAGCTGGGGTGTGTCCAGCCTCTCATCCACCTCTCAAGTCCCTCTTGGCAGGGCTGCTCCATCCCTTCATCCCCAGCTTGGATTGATGGGTGCAGCCCTGAGACAGACTGGGCTGGGCTGTGACTGATGGCTCAAGACTGTCCCATCCCAGTAACTGGAGCTGTCCAAGCCAGGGCTGCTGGTTCTGAGGGCTCAAACTATCCCCACTGCTCTCCTCGTGATGCAAGCAGCCCACAGGTGCAGAGGGGC
>VYXF01009114.1:13855-100017 GCA_013397295.1 Polioptila caerulea | reverse complement strand
GAAAAAGAAGAAAAGAAAGAAAAGAGTTATGTTACAGCTAGTATCTTACTATTTTCATCACCATTAAACACAGTAGGAACATCCTGCCATTCTTACTCCATTGCCTCACCATAAGGTACACCTCATGTCTAATTATTCATTCTTTATTATGTTTGCATAAAGAAACACACCTACTTCTTTATCGAAAATTAATATTCAAAATCAGCATAGATTGTGAATAAGTGCACAGTACCAGGGACATTCATGTCTGAACTGCTCACATAGCCTGCTTTAGTTTTGTTAGTAATTTACTTAGTTACACCATAAGAGTCTCAATTTCACAGATTTCTTCATGACTGGTCATTTTTGTTGGGGTTCAGAAAAATTTCCCAAAATTTTTCTCCCATTTTCTGCAGTTCTTTCATCCATTATACTGCAGGCAAAAGCCTCTAAAACCCTCTTACCTTTTCTTAACCTTACAGGATAGTTTAAAGTAAAAGAAGAAAAGAAGAGAGACAGGCACTCTCCTGTTGATAGAATGTCATTTCAGAAGTCCTTCTGTGCTTCCTACTTTAGTCTGAGTACAGCAGTTCAGCAACTTTGCCTGAAGTTAAAAAAAAACAAAGCTAGAATGAAACATGGAGGTTGGAAAGGATCACTCTGCATTCTTTGAGCACAAAAATTGGTGTTAAATTCCAGCTCTTGTTTTGTCATGCAAGGACAGACACAGTCACAGTAAAAATTCAAAAGAGAAACACTCAAGTAGAAACATAGCCCTGTGTTTCTAGACCAAAGGTGTTCAGGTATGTTTATATGCTGACCAATGAATTCAGAAGTCAATGTTCAAGGTTTGCTACTCAGAGAGTATACAAAGAATCCCTTGCATGCTCAAGCAACGCTAAACAATACTGGAGGGACGGCACATCCCTCAGATGGACACATTTTAGGCAGCTATTTCTAAATAATATCGTTTCTTTAACCAATAACATGTAGGCAGGAAGACATTTGATTAAGAAGTGTATTAATTTCATCATAAAATCCACCTGTGTAAAGAGGTGGTAGACAGTTCATCACCCAAACATAATTTTTTCCTGGTGTCCCTCTCTATCTCTACATTTTTAAGACATAGCAAGGTCTAAAGTTACCAAAACAATCTATGCAATGGAAATCAGACTACCTCAGACTGAGACCGTGCTACACTGAAGTCTGGAGACATCCACCCACACCCCCTCACCATACACACACATTATCATTGCTATCATGTAAAAGGTGCTGCTAGCTCATCACCCCTTAGTTTCTGACACTACTCTGTAAAATATAGAAGAACTTCTGGTCCCTGACCAGATGTCTTAAAACAGGCCACAAGAGTGCCCCAGAAAAAAGAATATCTTTCCTCAAAATTTCCTAAATACTTTCCTCAAAAATCACCCAGACTCACGTTAAGAATGTCAGATAACAGCATTGTGGTAGATCCAGCATCAAAAGAGGAATAGACAAATGTGCACAAGGTCTAAACAGAGGACTTCATCAGTCAGAAGTACATCCCACAACAAAAAGGCAGGCAGTGCTGATGATGCACGTTCTGAACTTCAACAAATTTGTCCATGAGCCAGCAATGTGCCCTGGTGGCAAAGGGGGCCAGTGATAACCTCAGGTGCATTAGGAACAGCATTGGCAGTAGGTTGAGTGAGGTGGTCCTGAGCCTCTGCTGAGACCTGATGAGGCCACATCTGGAGTGCTGTGTCCAGTTCTGGATTCCTCAGTACAACAGAAACATGGAGTTCCCTCAGTGAGTCCAACAGAGGGTTACAAGGATGAGAATTGGGGCTGTTGAGCCTTGAGAATAAACTGAGAAAGGACCTCATCAGTGTATATAATATCTGAAGGGAGGATGCCAAGGACATGGAGAACAAGAGATAATGAGCAGGAACTGATGCCCAAGAAGTTTCATCTGAATGTGAGAAAGAACTTCTTTACCGTGTGAGTGACTGTGCAATGGAATAGGTTACCCACAGAGGTTGTGGAGTCTTCCTCACTGGAGATATTCAAGAGCTGTCTGGACACAATCGTATGCAAAGTGTACCACGATAAACCTGCTGGAGCAGGGGGTTGGACCAGATAACTCACTGTTGTCCCTTCCAATCTTAAACACCTTCTGTGATTTTGTGATTCTGTGATTCTGTGAACACTATTTGTTGAACCCTGAAATCCCTACAGGTGCTCACTGCAGCCAAGAAAGCCAGAAGTAGCAAATGTTTAGATAGAGCCAGACAATCTTTCATCTGAATTAAAATTTTGCTATCCTTTTCCTATGAGGGAAGGGAAAGGACCTGCTTGACCAGTTCAAGTATCCTGCCCTCCACAGATGGCCAAGATCTAAATGGAGGTATATGGTCATGAATCTGAGTAACCAGTTGCAGGCAGTTCCATTCAAATAAGAGTAGCCCTGAATTTGCTGTCAACCCTAAGAGCAAGCACACTTGTACATCCACTACATCTGAATTTTCCTTATTTTTTTTTGAGTCTTTCATTGTTTAGAGATATCCACCATAGGGGGTCTGGACCTTTTAAAAAGAGGATATGATGGCTAGATGCTAAAGACTGGAATGAGAATGTTGAGCTCCCACTTTAACTGTCCAGGAGGAACACACAATAAAAAATGGGGCTCCAGAGTGCCACGCACTGTCCTGGCCCAGATTTAGGTAGTTTGTACTAGACCCACTGATCTGTACATAGAAGACAGTCAAATCCTTAATCCCCACCTGGCTCTGAATAATGTATTTACATTGTGTACGGACTAGGCATCGTTCTGTGCTTTGCCACTTCATTCATGAGTATAGCAGCGGTGAAGACACGGATTTTTCTTCCTGCCTTTTATATACCCACCCTGCAAATGCAGACACACACAGACACCACACACACACCCCCTCACATGTATAAACAAATCTGCACAGGTACACAGCCACATAAAAATTCACAGTAAGGCTCACAATCAAACAGAAAATTTGCAAACGCTCTGAGCGTAACACGCAGGCTAACTAGACACACAACAAAAGACTCCTGAACCTTTATCAAATACAAATTAACAGGAATACATTTGAATTGTTAAGCCGAGCGTCGCCTCCCAGCGCGGCTCGGGGCGGGCGCCTCCGCGCCGCACGGACCGGAAACCTATTGCTGCAGCGCCACCTCGTGGTGAGCGGCGGGCGGCGCAGCGGCCCCGGGGAGCGCGCCCGGGGGCAGCGGGGGCGGCCCGGCCGCCGCTGCCGCGACCCCGCCGCTGCCTCCCGCTGCTCCCAGCGGGAACGAGCCGTGCCGCGGCCCTTTGCAACCGGAACACATGCTCTGTTCTCGGGATCAAAGCTGAGAGGCTGCTCGCGTCTGTTTGTTCATCAGGTGAGGCAGCTCTCTCGGAGAACAGCGCCTTCTAATACTGGCAGGATCATCCATCTAAACAAGAGATAAAGCTGCCAAAATCGTATGTGTTTATAATCGAAAGGCGTCTGGATTTTCATATTCATTCAGAATTTTCACATTCATTCAGAATTTTCACAGGGTCACGGAATGGGTAAGATTTAAAGAGGCCACAGTTCTGGTCCAACCTCCCTGCTTCCATCAAGGCCATCCTAGAGCACATGGCACTGGATTGGTATCCAGGTCAGTCTTGAATATCTCCAGTGAAGGACACTCTACAGCCTCTCTGGGCAACCTATCCCAGTGTATGGTCACCTGCACAGGAAAGTTGTTTCTCCTATTCAGGTAGAACTTCCCATGCATCAGTTTCTGCCCATTGCCTCTTGTCCTGTTGCCTGGCACCACCGAGCAGAGCCTGGATCCATCTCCTTTACTCCCACCCTTCAGATACTTAGACACATTGATGAAATAATGAGGTCCTATGACCTCTGCCAGATTAAAGATATGGGAATTTACTGTGTCCACCCTTTATTTGTATTCATTTGTGCTTCTGTAATAAAATTTATTGTTTTAAAGTTCTTTCCAGACACTCACATGTTGGTATTGTTCATGCAGTTAGACATGAGTGATTCCAGGGCATGGTTACCAAAACCCCTCTGTGCCTCAGTTTCTTTACCTTTGCATGACATTCCCAAGTTGACAAAATATGAGAATCATGCTGTCATATGAATACATCATCTCTTCCCAGCAGACACAGAAGGTAACTTTGGACAGCTGTAGGCAGGAAAAAACAGAACAAATCCAAACCAAGCCCCTAACCCTTTCAATGTGTAGGGCTGTCACACCTTTCCTGAAAGACAGTGAATGTTATGGCATGTTCACACCTGAACACCTTGATTTTTATTTTGTATTATTCACTTTCTAATTATTTTCTTTCAGCTTCTTTACTAGCAGTCCATGTTTCATTGTGGCCCATTAAAAACATCAATCTTTTCCAAATCTGAGCACACCCTGAGGCCCACTGTGCAAGCAGCATCATTTGCTTCTGTATTTTTGCCAAGTTGCTCCACTGCCCAGTGTCCCTGCTCCACATGGGACACCTAGAACTCACCTTACATTTGAGGGGCTTTAAACCACTGGCAGTGAGGCCCAGGGTTTGACTGGAAAACACTCCAGCACTGCTGCCAGAGAGGCAACCTGATGCTGCTTCCTCCTACTAGAGGAGGTGAGAGAAAAGCAAGATCTTGAAAACAGAAGAGGCATTAATGGAGAACACTCTGAAGATGGGCTGGGCTATACTGTTTCTGCTTAATTATAGCATATCCAAAGATTAGTCTTAAAGCAGCAGTATAAAAAAATTCATCACACAAATAATTTGGTTCATTCCAAAAACTGTAGTATACGCTCCGTATGGTAGACAGAATAATTGTGATTCTGTGCACATTCTTGCAGAAATGGTTGTTACCATATGGAGTAAAGATTAAAAAAAAAAAAAAAACAAAACAGTACTGAAAATATTTAGTTGAAATTGAGGCTTGTAAGTTTTCCTGTGGCTGTTAATGGGACAGTTCACAAATCTAAATTCACAGATCCTAATTCAGTGTATCAATATATATTTGGAGAACTGTGGCTCTACACAAGCAATAGAGGGAAGGGATCCATCTACCAGAATGATTTACTTCAATATTTGTATCTAATCTAGTTTGTTTCTCTTGAAAATATAAATACTTTTTTCCAAAGAAGAAACCCAAAAGGTGCATAATGATACCACTAAATTCATGGTAACTATACAGGGTAAATTAGGCAGAAAACATAAAGGCCAAACACTGTACACAGTAATTAAGCTCAATATTACAGGGCTGTACTGTAATAATTACAGCCAGCATTGCATGCACACTCTGATAATTCACTTAAATTGCCTTCCAAACATGCCAAGAAAATCTCTTTTGCCCAGGGAGCAAAAAAAGATTTAAAAAAAATCAAAGAGAAAGAAAAGTAAATTTGTTCTTTTTATTTTGAAAACTATGATTTTTCCTTTTTCTGGCTTGTTTCATCTAGGAAAAAAAAAAAAAGAAAAATAAAAACCAAAACACACAAAAAAACCACCTATAAATAGAGCATTTAGAATTTGCTGTTGTCTTTCTACTAAAGCTTTTAAATTTAAGGAATAATAGATGCCTGTCTAGACAACCCTAAAATTGTTTTAGTTACTGATGTATGGATGACTGATAAATGTCATCTTTTCTGCCTGCAGTGCGTTTTCCATCCAGTCTAGTGACATTTGTCTATAGCTGACCTGAGTCTGCATTTTTCATTTGCATTAAGCATTTAAATTTTACAACTCTGGAGCTTCAGGATTCACTGTTTACCAGAAAATACAATACTATTCTCTCCTCCCCCCTCCACCCCAAAGGAGAGATGCTTTCTTTGCTTGTCACATGGCCATTTTTAATTAAACCAGCAGGGAAGATTCTAATCAGACAAAGGCAATGGAATTTGCTTCATACCTTTCCAAGTGAAATAATTATTAATTCCCTAGTTTCACATTTCTCATACAGATAAAATGAAACATGCAGCATGGGCAATGAAAGGAAGTTTCTATTTAAATATGGACACGTCTTCTGAAACAATGCAAAAGATAGTTAAGTATTTCATGGTAAATGACAAAAACAGGGGGATGTGGAAATTAATAGGTTTACCAATTACTTTTAAAATATGCTTTATGCTATTAATGTCTTCAGGCATGTAATTGCAAGATGGTAGAATTACCTCATAGACAGATATCCATTACAAGACAGATCACTGCATTTTTACACACTTCTGCTGAGAAATGTTTGTTGCTGACTGCTTTGCAATACAGGAGATTCTGATATTTCACTCTGTGAACTGTGCTCTTCAAGCCACCATTGCTCAAACAAGGCACGATTTTTGAAATATATTACCTCAAAGGACTGAACTCAATGGAAAATCTTTGCAATCTGTAAGTGGTTCCCTGATTTTCACCATGGCTTGTTTTTCAATGGCCATGCAAATCCCAAATTTCAATAGCAAGCTTTTGCTATTCACAGGCTTTTTTAAGGTTTCAGCTTCTTAAAGTCACCAAAATAAAATTCCATGGAAATTATTGTTTTCTATGAAAATGTTTGGCAACAAAGCCTGAATCCTTTTTGTCATAAATATTCAATATTATTTTTTCTACCAGTACTTTTGCAACTGTAGCCAAGGTAAGAGCTGGGGGGCAATGCTTTGCTTTTTTGTTGAACTGACAACAAAATGGCTTGGCTGGGAGGCCTGTAGCAGGGTGTCCACCTTTGCATACACAGACAGTGCCATTAAACCCAGTGGATTTGCATACATCCTATTAAGGTTGCCCATAAGTAGTCCACAATAGACTTTTTGTTCTACTGATTAAGGGAATGTTCCCTACAACAAAACCCTTGGGCAAGTATTTTCCCCTGCTTACTGGTACCAGCACATTTCCTCACAGCTTTGGGAAAGTCTCACTCCTATATACCATTTATTTCAACAGCTTTCTGAAAAGGTTTCTCTATGGTGTAAGCCTGTCAGGACTTTTCAGATGATACAGAGAAAACCAACTATTTTTTCTATGCCTACCCTACCTGTGGCAGAAGTGCATCAATGCAAGGCAGAAGCAGGGGTTTGTACCTGTCCCTGTGTTAGCTAAATCTCACCCTACCTCCTACAAGACTCCCTGTAGTTCCCTTGGTCTCGGCAAATTTTCTCTTGGCATTTTCGTATCAGGCTACACCTCATCTGTTCCCATTCTGCAGAGCTGGTTTTATTATTTTCACCTCTCTAGCACAAACCAGCACAGAAAAACATCGACTATCAAGCACCCTCACCAGTCACAGCTACAGTGGGAACAAGAGTTCGGGGCATGTATATTATTTTACCCACTGCTGCTAAAAGTACCTCTAGATCCTAAAAACCAGAACTGAACTGAAGTAGTTGCTGGGCTCTTTAACAAGCATAGAAGATGCAATTTTAAAATGGGTCTTTGATCCAGGTGTAGACAAATATCTCCAGCCCCCAAAAAACTAAGCCAAGTCAAGAAAGCATATGCTCTGAGTGCAGAGGAAGTTGTAGCAAAACGAAAACAGAAAACAGTTAACCTCCACCTTGTCTATAAATCAGAGCAACAGATGTAAAAGTAAGTGTACATTTGGAACCTACTGACCCAGAACACCAGCTCTGAACTTCTGTTTTCTCTCCTCTCCTATATGACTCCATCCTGTGATTTTTGCTCAGAGGCACAGAGGACATAGTTTTGTTCTTTTGCAAAATTCACTGAGAAACATTTTTGCCTTGTCTTCTAAAGCATTTTTTTTCCTCAAGAGAGTTGAGGAAAGTTGTCATCCCATAGGACAACATACAGTATTCAGACAATTTAAGCCACATGGTGCTCTTAAATGCAGGAATAAGGTATTGCCAGACTTGAAGGAAAAAAAAATCCCACAATAATGCAAAATCACTCTAGGATTGGCCTAAGCGCTCTCTCATCAACATTCAGCAGCAGTTCAAAAGCAAAGAGGAGAAATAAAACACCCCACAGACACATGAGACAGAAAAAAGATAAAAGGTGTCCTGAATGAAGAAAAATGTGTTATTTCTTCACTGAGCTGTGGATTAAGCAGAGGAAAGGGGCTCTGACATGGCCTGCAGCTCTTTGTTTATACGAACATTCTTCCAGTGATCTGAACCAACATCAGGTGGGAGCACATCGCTACTCCCCCTCTACTTTCAGCACTCTGGCTCCTGCACAGACTTAGAGAGCTACAAGGTACAAATTTGAGTGAAAAGGGTACAAAGAAATTTATTTCAATACTTCATGCACAATCTTCAAATTCAATACCAGGATACACACTAGAGTTTTGCAGGCTCACATCATCAAGGTCCCAATCCTGCAGTTAAGCCTCTATGAGCAGCCCTTTGTGGTCCATCCCAACTTTAGGAACACAGAGACCTATAGAAAGCTGAAAAGAGTAGCAAGAAGAGTTCAGACACTGATTTGACAGCTAAAGCAGTAGGTCTATAAAAAAAACCAAAATATAAAATATTTATATAATTATATAATTATGTAAGTATATAATTATATACATAGTTACTTATGTACAATATATATATGTATATAAAAATAAACTGAAAACTGGAAAAGCTCTTAAAAGCCTTCATTTATTTCGTTTCTTTAGAGAAGTTTTCTCAAAATTCTATATCCTTTTTAGAAGACTAAGAAGTTAATTTTTCTTTCTGAGGCTGGTACACTATATTGCAAACTAAACTCTTTACTTTTCACAAAAAGTGTAAAAATTGTCTTTCTATGGCATAAAAATTCTTCTTTTGTAAAAGCAGAGCCTTATCAGAAGATTTTGGTCTTAGAATCCAGCTTATATAGGGGGGAGTAAATTTTGTAAAAGAACAGTAGTGTTAAAATGAAAGTAAAAGCAAATGCACCTCTTTATGGATCTGATTTTATATCACTTCCACAGGCTGGAAATGATCTTTCTGAAACTGCATGTGTTGCACCAATACAAAAATGATCCAAGTTTGGCCATCCAAGCTTTTCAAGAGGAAAGGAATGAACGTGTGTTCTCCAACAAAGGTGCAGATAATTCTCTTTCCTTGGGCTTTTTTGTTGTTGTTCCAACAGCTGAAGAAGGTAATTATTAGGACTGTCCTCTATATATAAATTTCTGTTTATAATTTTTGTTTATTTGTCTATTTTTAAGTTACCCTTCTATTTCACTTGCTTTTATCAATAGAGTTTGCTTGACATCTGCAGGGTGATTCTTCATGAATTTCTACATACTATGCATCCATTTATGTATATAATGTGGCATTTAAATACAGAAATAATTCCACACTGGAGAAGATTGCATCCACCAAATATTTACCTGGGAGATATAGGAAGCTAGACAGATGGATATTTGGAAATGACATTAAAGGAAGGACAAGTTTGAAAATTGCTTGATCTATACAATACAGCAATGGAGAGAAGAACTGAAAAATTCTATATCCTATAGGGATAAGGATAAATATGGGTCAATGATGAGAATTCAATTGCCATAATAAAAAAGGTGCAAATGAGAAATCATATCTTTCATACACGGGAAACAATTGACTTTATATCCAATGGCTAGTGTTTAAAATAAAAAACAAAGCTATAAAACCAGAAAAATATCATGAAAATAAGAATAAACAGTCATGTCCCACTGTGTGCAACTGCTGTGTGTGCCCATTTTGCATCTGCAAATTCCTGCCTGTGCCCAAACCCATCACTGGAGCTGGTCCACACAGCTTTTTTAACTCATTTCTAGCAGCACTAATATTTAGTAGATAACTGCACTTAACTACTGCTTATTTTCAGATGTCTTCAAGGGCTATGGAAGTTGCATGGACTAAATGTTCTCTGTTTGCAGATAGGGAAACTGGGACCTTCAGAGAGCATAATTTCCTATGGTCCCTTGGGTACTCAGGGAGGCCCTGGGCCCCCTTAAGAGTGGGCAATATTCAAGCCCTCTCTCTTGGGAAAAGCCTAGTCCCTATCCTCATATGGGAAGATCATACAAGGGTTTTATGCCACAAAATGGAAAAGAGCTCGAAACAGTTCCTGCCGGGCAAGGCGGCACAAGCCTCTTGGTTCTGGGGGGTGGAGTGCTGTCCCTGCAAGCTGTGATGCTTCACACAGTGTTTGTCCATGGCTGGGTGTCCTCACCCTTCCCTGGGTGACCCCACTGTTTGGTTTCCACATTGGACCCCAGCATTAGATGTGACCTCTAATAAAATCCTTCACACCATATGGTCTCTACCTGAGAGCTCTAGCTAGAAAAATGACTTCCTCTACATTTTTTAACTCTCACTCCAGGCACTGTTCTTTTCTTTCAGATAAATTTCTTTGCATCCCTCTTGCTCGACTGCATGACTGTAAAACATCTCTGTCTTCAAGAGTGTGTCTTTCCTGCCATCGTATGAATCAGATGTATAAAACATGAGTCTTCCTTCTCAGCATGGGAGACTGTTGGTACAGACTCCATTACAATACAGCATCAATAACAATCCTTTTCATGTTCATCATATCAAATTCAGAACTTTATAACTTCTTGACATATTTCTTTTGCAGTCTGAATTTACCTGATTGTTACTGTTGATTCTTCCTAAAATAAAATTATTAAGGCTTTAAGAGTTTTCCAGATATTTCAAAGAGTTAGCTGAAAGAAACATAAAAAGAAAAAAAAAAAAGGGGGCCCCAAATTTTAATTTTGAAGAGATCGAGAAACATATGGATTTTGAAAACAGTAGAATTTTGGCCTAAGTGAGGAGCTGTGCATAAATTAGTCTCCTTACTGGACATTAAAAGAATAAAAATATTTGTTAGGTTTTTAAACTTTTAAACTGTTCATGACTGTGGGGGAGGGGAGTGCATGCATAGTAAAAGGCCTCTAATGTATAAAACTTTCACACTAACAAGTCTTCTTATAAAAGACAATACAGGATCTCATATTGAATGAGGTTCACCAATCTCATGTGAGATCATGGTAGTATTTTTTTTCCTTATCTCCTCCTTCCCAAATGGTGTAGTTAAGTACTCCACAGACTTCTAAGATGTAATTTTTATGTGAAACTATTTGAAGATTCTAACTTCAAAAATCTTGACGAGATGAAAGATATTAAAGAAATAAAAGGTTGTAAAGGTTATTTGGAGGTTTAAGGTAGGTCAGCTGGGGAAAAGTTGTTAAACTGCTAATTTGAGCTAATTCTCAGTTGTCTTTTACATAGTAAAGTCGCACGTGCTTCATGATAAAAAGCAAGAGGCATGTAAGTGCCATCAAGTTGAGTTCAAAAATATTTACAATTATTTTGCACTGGAGTATACAGCTAAAGGAAATTCAATACAACAGAAACAAGTCCCCTATCTCTATCTTGCAAGAGCCCTTAGCAAGGTGTGTGCTACATGAGACCTTTGTTTATTTGGGACACACTGTAAAAAGCAAGGACAAAAGTCAAGTGGTTCTAGTCAGCTGGAAAATGGGATTACCTGTTGAAACTATACTTTTTTTGGTTATTGCTTTCACAGTCCTTTGTTTCCTATTTGAAACAAGGCAGCAGTAGTTGCTCATGGCTTTAGTTTCTGCTTGAACTGTTTCTGCCTGCTAGTAGCATATTACAGTTTGCAGTAGTCCAGAAAACCTAAAAGTCTAGCTACGAGTGACTCCCCAGTCTTTCATGTTTTATTTTCGTCAGCAATATATGTTCAATTCTGTTGTGTTGGGGGGCTTTCTTTCTGATGTTTTTTGTTTGTTTGTTTTGCTATGGGATCATACCAGTCTTGCTTTCCCTTCCCAGTTTAACATGACAGCCAGGGAGCTCTACTTTCACCTCCCCAGAATAGCAGAAAATGAAGTCTCTTCCACCCAGCAGAGAATACGTCACTGCCTCGACTGCAGAGTCAATGGGAAATTTTACACTGACTCCATCAAGGTCTAAAGCCCACACGTTAACCAATCTGCATTTTACCTCTGTCTAGGTTCTTAAATATTCTTAACAACATTGCATGGTAGTGAGCAAAGCCCTCAAGTAGCATTTAAAAGTAGTAAGATTTGATTATATTTTTTTCTGTGAAAACTGTGCATCCTTCTTACAACTCAAATGCGAGTTAATGTCACTTCACGGAAAAGAAGGGAACCAGATCATTCAAATTACATGATTGTTGATGGATTAATTTGTGACAGAAGAAAGTGAAAGTAAGGTGGTGACAAGGGGATTAGTTAACAAGATGCAGTAAGAATGCTAGGAGAGCTGCACTTGTTTTACAAATACACTAGACTTTTTGAAGATATTGCCAGCATGACAGATAAAGGGAATGTAGCTGCATTATATATTTAAATTTTCCAAAGGCATTGGAAAAGATACTGCACAAATGGCTTATTTTGAAAATAAAAGCCCATGTGATGAAGAGAAAGCTGCAAAATGAATTAAAATGTAAGAAGAAAGGAGGGGGAGGAAAGGAATAATGAATATAATGCACTTAAAATGGAAGGTATTCTCTTGAGAAGTATCACAGTGCTCTGCAGGCTTAAACCAGGGTATCTGAACCTTGTTATTTAATTTATATAATGCTTTGCTTATAGACTCTTATTTGACTAAATTGATGAAAATACTTTATGGGATGCAGATGTAATTTTTTACCTTGTTTATAGTATTTATACTATATTCAAAGTGTGAAGCTTCTTTGATTTCACAGAGATGGAAGAAGAGGTTACAATAGCCTTTTCATTACAAAGACCACATGCTTAATTGTTATAGAAATCCTTTCCTCACACAGAAATTTTTTTCTGTAGTATCTCTGCTATGGCTCTTCTTACACTGAAAACCTGAAACCTCTAGAAAAGAGGTAACCCAGAGGTGTTTCTTTTCAAATAGTTTCTCTTTTCAGCCTTTTTAAATCATTGGCTCACTACCTTCATGAGCTACTGTGTTATTAGATACCCTTGCACAGATTTTAAATGGTCCCATTACCTGCAATTTTATTATTGCACTGGTAGAATGTGAGACGCACCAATATCCCATTCTTTATAGACAAGGGAAAAATGACAGAGAGAAACTTAAATGTTTGTCCTCTTAAAAGTAATAAGAGGCATTGCAAAATTTAAGACATCATGTATTCAAAACCCCAGTCATTAACCCACCATGAGACTCGTGAACCTAAACTCAGTTTGTCCTTTTGCAAAGGAAATGACAGAAAGAGCATAGAGTAAATTGAAGTCTATAGCATTCACACAGAGGTAGGCCTGCATTCAAGTTCTGCTGCTGCTGGAGCTAGACCAAGAATTTCCCTCATAGCTCTGACAGTCCCCATGTGAATACCTTAATTGCAAAACACTTGAAATGTAAATTTATCTTATTGGTGTTACTCGGTGCCTTATAAATGTTGTAGTAAGTAAAAAGGAGGTGTCTCTTTCTTCTAGCACTATTCATCTATCACATGGTTGCACTTGTGTTAGATCACTGCAGTGACAAAGGCAGAACAGGGATCTGAATCCAGTTTTGTCCACCCCAAGGAAAGGGGGTACTCAGGGCACGTACTCAGCCTTGAGTAAAAAATGTTTGCAGGAGACCTGTGTTTCAGAGATGTCCTTCATTAACCCCAATTTTAAGCAATGTGTTTCTTCTGGGCAAGTGTCCATCTGTCCATATCCTCCTACATGGCTGTGGATAGTGATATAGAGGATAGTACCTAAGAACCATCTCAAGCCTATTTTGAGGAAAAAATGGAGAAGCTAAATCCATTGCTCCTAAGTTCATAGTCTGTGTATAAAACATTCTTTTGCTCACATAAAGAGCATGATATGATACTTCTTGTCATTAGCCACAATCCAATTTTGCTCCTGCCACATCAAAATTTTGATATTTTACCATCTTTTCACAATTTTTAGGTAATTTTGTTTCCTTTGTAGCCACAGTTTTGAAGAAAATGCTGACATTCACTGAGGAATATAGTAAAGGTTTTTGGTTTCATGGTGGCACTTGCAGAGAAGTAACATTTACAGAGAATAACATTTCAGAGGACATTGAATCAGGTGAAGTGTGGTTTCCTAAGAGGGGTGGAACTTCCAATCTTCTGCTTCCAGCCATGTTTCTTTAAGTGAGATCAGTGGAGATGATTAAATTCTCTGGGCCTTGATCCAATAGAAAAACTCTATTGTTGAACAAACCTGTGGCAGACATTATGAACAGCCACTGTGTCAAGGATGTTCTTGCCAGTCCAGTTCAGGATAAAATATTCAGCACATCTGAAATTTAAAATGCTTAATTCTTCTCAAATCAAATACAACATGCAGACACTAAGAAATTTCTTGGAAAGCAAATGGTGCCTAAAGCAAATTTTTAATATGTCTACGGTCAAGATTTACTGCTTGCTAAGGGAATATGGACTTTTCTTTTCCAACTTCTTTTTTGTTGATATCCAGGCATCTGCAAAATCCTTTGAAGGACAAGAAATTGTGGAATTTGTGGAAATTGTGGAACCTCGGCTCAGAAATTATGANACTTTTCCAACTTCTTTTTTGTTGATATCCAGGCATCTGCAAAATCCTTTGAAGGACAAGAAATTGTGGAAATACTTTGGCTCAGAAATTGTGAAGGGATAATTTGATATATGAAAGATTGCAACTTATTATATATTTTGGATTTTATTTTATTTTACAATTGATACAGGATATGCTGTTACTTTAGGTTCTTAACAATTTCTGAGATTTAGCTTTAAAATTCATTAATTGAAGCATACAGGCTGCATGAAGGCATTCTTTAATTTGTACTCCATCTCCAAATAAATGTACCTGTAGTTGAGAGAAAGAGAAAATGTACATATGGTCCTTAGCAAGCTTCTAATTTGTTTTGAAGTAGTTTTTTACTGTGGCCATTAGGAAGACATGGTTCTACTCTGCTATGCACAATTATATTAATACCAACAACATTCATCAGGGCATGAATTAAAGTGAAAAAAAAAACCCTGTGTAAAACCCAACAATGATTGGAAGGGAAAATATCAGGAAATTAATAGAAGTGAATTCTTGAGACAATAAGACAATTGAGAAGACATTTCTCTCCTTGAATTCCCTGATCTGCCTTCAAGGTCATTTGCGCATAATGTCAATGGATTGATCTTCCTTTAATGAAGATTATCATTCTCATCAGCATGATTTGAGGAACAGTCACAACACCAAACTGCAAACTAGAGAAGAAAGTGTTGTTGATCATCATGTGTACCTAGAAATTAAGAAGAAACAGAAATTTCAAAAAGACTTAAAATCCAACCAGCAGAAAAAACAAACATACAGCTGCATGTCTACTGGATGGCACACAGTGTATTTTGATTCATTCATTGTTTCTCTCTCCTTTCCAGCTCCAGAAAGCCTCAAGGTGCCATGATTTCTGTGAACCTGTTCTACTCTGCACTGAGGATAGGCACAGGCTTAATATAGCACAGACTTTGCATAGATCATCAGAAATCTACTGAAGGAAAACTGAAAACTTGAGAGAAGACAGGCTAAACCCTCAGAAGAAGAACTGGAAGGAAACCATTCACCCAAAGGCTTTCTCTAAAGACTTGATAGTGAAAGAATTAAAAAAAAAAAAAAAGGCTGGTGTTGGAGTGTTGCTTGTGGAATCTTTCTCCTGTTCTGGATTATTGGCTCTGTACTTGATGCTCCTGGCCTTCACACATATTTTAATTGCCTTGTTGTAGTCCACTGGAATTTTAGGACTGAGAATCCAAACTTCAGGTCAATGAAGGCTCTTTGGTAACAAGCTGAAAACGTGCACCACACAGCAGACAGTATATAGGTGTAGCAGTTTCATCAGCTTTTATTTTGGAACTTGGGAAGCATATTAGGTATGAAATGACTTTGCTGTTCAGGAAAACATTAAGTACTGAATAGCAAAAGAAACAGGATTGGCTAATTTTAACATTGGTATAGATGTAAAATTGTTGATGCTGGCTTATTGCTACAGGGCGGTGTTAGCTGTCAGATCCTATTGATTTCAGCTTAGATGTCTTAATTAGTCAATCCTATTGATTTCGATGAGGATGTCATGAAAAGTAATTACTCTACATTCAGCATAGTCATTTTTCTATTTCAGCATCTTTTCTCCTTCAAAAATCAGACTTCCTAAATTGCTAATAGCACTAATACCAAGAAGACAGCCAGATTATTTGGTGTAAGAATCAAAACTAGACTCCCAAGACCACTTATCATCATTTTGACAGTATTTGAAACAGACCACCAGAGCTACATTCAAAACTGTCAAAAAAAGTTGTGTTTCAATACTGCTTCTTCCCCAAGGTCTGATTACAGTTTGGTATTCTTAACTTATTGAATTTTCCCTCAAGTAGTCTCTGTGCCTGAAAATTGTTGAGCTGTTCCATCATATTAGTAAGAAGTGCTTGTTCTAGTAGTGTACAGCAGGGACAACAAAGCTCAAACAGTGCTATGTCACCTCATTCATTTTTCCACACTTCTCACTTATTTATTTCATGTCTGACATCTTCTCTAAGTCTTTGTATGATCAAAGTCAGGAAAGCTAGCTTTTGGTGCACTATGGATCAAAGGGTATTTTTATCAAAAAAGATTGCATTTGGCTAAAATCAATATACATATTTATAACACATTTCAGTTTAGTCTCAAATGTTGTTTAGGTCATGCTTTAATTTAAAATTAATCACATTTTACAGACAAAAGACCACAAGTACAAGACTTAATTTGTAGACTAATGCTAACCACTCTAGAATGTGAATATATTTATACAGACTGAAAGAAAAGTTCTTTAGAACCAGAACAGCAGGGAAAATGGTTTCTGCAGCTTTTATTTAAATAATAAATAAAGAAATGCATACATACACACATACATAAATAAATATATTAAAGCTAGCAATCCATCAAAAGTACCAAAGGTCTTCAAAAAGTATTTTTAATTTACCTAAGCAGAGCACAAAATTTGACAACACAATGGCCCTATCCATGTGATTCTTCCCAAGAAACACAAAATTAACAAAAACTTTTAGCTTTTCTCTTTCACTGACCCTGTCCAAAAGCATTCTAACTAAGGCTGGCTGTCTATCAGCAGTTTTCCAATGTGATTACCAAAAGTAGATCCTGAGTTTTAAGAGCTGAGAAGATTATTTTAGGGTCTAGGAATACTACTTTTGGAAGGAGAATTTCACAGATATGAACATATTTATGAACTAAAAGAAGAAACCTGACATTTGACAACAAAAAATGGAGTCTATAGTTCAACAATTTATTGCCCATTCCTAAACAAATTTTTTCCCCCCATATTGTTGATATTGGGGAAAGTAACAGAATAAAAAATGGGTGGAGAAAATCAGAAAAAATGTTTCTTGACTGACTAGCTCACTGCAAAAGACCATTCTCTGCATAGATATGAGGTTCCTTGCTTGTTGTCTCACCAGTTCTTGGAGCACAATTGAAATAAAAACTCATCATCACCTGCTATAAGTCCAGAAGCAGCACTGGTGAGCTGCAAGGCTACTTCAGATACTCTTCTTGCAGTGTACCTGCTTGTCTTGAGAAATGAAGGATGAAACAGACTAAAGAGATCCCTTGTAGCTTATATCTAGGACATTGTGATCTTGTGCACATGACCTGCTTTCACTGAAAAGTAGTATTTATTTTTACTAGTAATTTATACAACAGAATGAGCTGAAGACAGTTCATAGACAAATTTCCAACACAAGAAGAGAAAACACTGTATTAAAACCTTCTTCATTTAGATTGGATTCTGAGAATTTAAGAGGGTAGTTGACGATTCATGTAATGGTGCTAAATGCATATCAAAGATTCTGGGAATCACGTAATTTACAATATCTGCAAAGACAGTGAACATACTGCAAAGCCTGTTGGATTGGTTTTATACCAGGAGTAATTGTCTATATAAACCTGTGCCACATCTTCTGTAATAAATAGTAGTTTATCACAGAACTGAGATTGCTTTCTTAAAGTATAAATTTTTATAAAGTCACTGTTAAAGCATCATTTATTTCAATGTTTTAATGTGATGTTATGTAATTGCATTACTATTCTATTATAAATTGGAAATTTCCTGGTGTGGTGTATTCCACTTGCTTCAATGTGTATATTTCCCTCTTGAAATCAGGTGACTTTTGTTTTTCAGACCTTCTGAGCACCTACTGCCTGCTGAGATGGGCAGGAATGGAAGTACCATTTCCTCAGAACCCCAGAAATAAAGGAAAAAAACCCAAGGAAAGAAACCAATATAAAACAACACCAAGAATATCTATGGGAATTCAGTTCTGAGAGAAATTTAAAAGAACTGGTGTTTTGGCTGGGATTTCATAATTTAATATTCTATACATTTATTTTGTGATACTTTCTCTGAAGGTCATTTTTGAATCTTGCTATATTTGTACACTATTGCTGTATCAGCTTTTTCTTCTGTGAGGTGTCAAATCTGCCCCTTTCTCTTTGTCCCTGAAATGTTCAGATTTGACCCCAAAGTCTAAGTTGTGGAAGCTGGCCAGGAAATTCAATGATACAATAAAGTAATTCTTGGTGAACTTTTTGACTTTAATTTAAAAAAAAAAATTGTATCTATTTTTTTATTCAGCTTCAACAAGTGAAGCATAATGTGGTCACTTAGATCTTCACAGACACTGTGACTGCTGTATTTGTAGTGTGAAAGATCTAATAACTAAGAAAGAATTTTTTACATTTCAATATACCCTCCTGAATACCAAGAGTATTGTTTTATATCTTTGCAAAAAAACACGTTATAGGAATGAAAGATCTCTCTGCAAAATGAGTAGGCCAGAAGGAGGTTTCTTTGTATTACCTCCTATGTTCCTTCCAGATGATCTTCACAAATTTGAGTTTAGTTCAGTGTGCAAATTAAGGTAATAGTCTATAGAGTGCTAAACTTTTGTGATTTTGAGGGGGAAAAAATAATGCCTTCAGGTGACATACTAAGCTGGAGTTTCTGTGGAAGAAAGATGACACATTTATCTTACTTTGGATGTCTAAGTTAATGTATATGTAAGATGCAAAGTGATACTGTGAGAGGCAGCTTCTTCCTAAAACTGATGAAACACCTGGAAAAATTCAATGTTTGTTATATAATTGACAGAGAACCAAGAAATTGAATCTGCTAAGAATTCCCAAGACATTGTGCCAGTTTTTATGTGCATACAGCAGTTGATCAATGCAATATAAAAATACATAAATATATAACTCTCATGTGTATGTACCATAATCTTGTGCTTTATTTAAATCAGCTTACAAATAGAAACATTTAAAATAAATGAATGTCTAAAAATTTTGCAACAGAATCTTTCCTGTCAAAAAATATAATTCTGAAGGATCTGAGTAACAATATACATCACAACTCAATTTTTTTTAGCAATCTCAGATTTTTACTTCTCTTTTTCTTTTTTCAAACTAAAGTGAATTGGAGCTATGGGTTATTTTGTCCACTGTATGGACAATGTGTATAAGCATTATGTTCTAGAAATATGGCATCTCAATTCCTTAAATGTCTCCTCCACAAATCTCTGGCCTGGGGAGTTTTAATGATATTTTTGGGTTGTAACAGAAAAAAAAAATAGATTGACCATCTGACATCTTAACATGAATGAGTCAAAGATCAGAAGCAGCAAATTAAGAAATATCCGTATTATCTTTGATCAGAACACTATTATGAAAAATGGGGACTGTGAGTGAGAGGTGGCTTTTTAATGAGCAAAGTTTGAGAAAAATACTGTAGAAATGTAGGCAGGGGCTGTATGCATCCCACAGGTCCTGGACTTCCCTATTGTTACAGTTACACCAGTTTCAAAAAACTTCTAGGAATATATTATACAAAGTTTGAAGAACAACTGTGCCTTGCATAAGGGCTCTGGGTGCTGGGCTGCAGCAAGGTCTGACATTGCATGGCCCCTGCACTGCCACAGCCCTCCCCACCTGTGGGACCCCCCAAAGATGCTGGCCAGCCAGGCAGGCACCCAAGGAGCATGCTGAGCCCCAGAGATGAAAAGTGGCCATCACACAGAGAGAGATGGGATGGGAGAAAAATGTGTTTACAGAATATCCTGCTCTCATGAGCAATTCCTCTTTTCCTCAGGGAAAACTTGTTTTAGTTTTACTGCCATAGGTTACAAGGATAATAAATACAGATTTCTTCCTCTCCCCTAAACATATTTTCATATCACCAAGAAACTTGAGAACTGTTTTCTTGCTCATCCTTTCAACTGTGCTAAAATTCTCTTGTTCATTCCCATTTATCCTTTTTGCCTTTTACTGAGAGAAAAAGAAACCAAACCTGTTTATTACCTTCACCTTTATAACTTTTGACTTAATAGAGTAAAAAAGTTTTTTGGATGACCAAATATATTTCTACTTTTCTTTTCCACTGTTTTATTAGCATGCTCCGGAGTGCTTTGGTATATAAAGCTTTGATTCATCAGATCACTCAATCTCAAGTTTAAATCTTTTTGAAACACACAATTAGATGGGTGTTCTACTGAGGCAGTTCTTCAAGATGTGATTTTCTTTTATGAAAGTGATATGAGTTATAATAAAATGAAGGGATCATCGAACTGGTTCAAAATTGCTCATTTAATTTCTGTGGGTTTTTTTTTTCCTTTACTGTGTCTGGTAAGATTAATGTACTTGTAAGTCTCAATATAATTTTATACAGTTTATTCAGAAGAAAAACATATATTGTCTCTGTCAGTTGTGTAAGACCTAATGTAAAGAACAGATTCTCATTGTTATGGCCCAAGTATCTTAATGTCAATGTGTTATTGACCTCAATGTGTATATTTTGCAGTTGATGTAATCTTTAGTTTGCCTTCATCACATCTCTGAGAAACACATGCAAACTAGACTTGTTCAGTCATTTAGCATGTGTGGCCAGATGATTCTCTGACTTCTGTCCTCTAGAGGAGGAATAAACAATCTGGTCTGTTGTGTTCCCTGGGGCATGTCCAGCTCCTATTAACCCCTGGAGGGTGAGATGAACTTGCTTTGGAGCTCAGCCTCATATGGAAGGCTCATGCTGAAGTTCACACTGAAGCTGGCAGAATGCGTGAGGCCAAATACAGTATTGCACACATCTAGCTCTATTTCATAGTACTTTGAAGGTCTGGCTAGAAATAAAAATATTTCCCACTCACAGAAAATATATGCAGGCCTGTAAGGCTTAGGAGATCGCAGTAAGTTTTTGGTACTGAGGTGGTCTTGGTTTGCAAGTGTATCAGCCCTGGAGACAAACTGGCTCCAGACCATACCCTCTCCTGATGCATTTGTAATTGCAACAAGTGACAGATTCACAGCAGTGCTCTCCTTCCACTAAGAGCTTGCTCTTCATTTTTTTCACAGACTGTTTTGCTGCATACATGTCATATGAGTGCCCTGACTCTTCTTTATGCACTAAATAAAGAAATTAAACAAATAATGAAATGTAAAAAAAAAAAATAAAATCCAAACAAGCAAAAAACAGCTCAGAGAAAGCCTCATCCTATTCAAAGTTAAATCCAAAATTTCTCAGTGCTCATAAATCTTCAAGTCAGATTTTGAATAGGGTTCAAATATCCAATAAGTCTTTCCTCCCAAGGCTAAAAATTGGCTTTCCTTTCTGAAGAAAGAATAGGGAAAGATGCCAGGAAGTTATGAAAATGCTTCTTTAGTTAGTCCCTTCTGTCTAATTATTTCAGCAACTGTCCCCATAGTACTTCTGGAAAGAGAAGGATCTGTGCCAAACATCTTTTTTGGAGGGAAAAAAAGGTGTCCTTTCAGTCAGTATATATTCACTGAAAATACAGCCCCACCAGTCAACTGAATATGTTTTGGAGTGATTCTGGCAGGGATCCTTTAAATCATGTGCCTGTTCCTTTGTTACCTCATCTTTCAAGTATCCTGGTGTTTAGTAGATAGTTATGAAGAAGATCATATACAGTTGTCTGCCCTTTTATTTTTTTTTTTCTATTACTAGCATGAACCAGAACATTTGAACAATGTGCTAGGTTCTGGTTTCTGCCCATTTGCTTTGGTGCCTTGAAGCATTTTGTAGGTTTTTTTTCCTTGAAAAAATAAGCTGCAGGATGATATTTATCCAAGCACACTCCCCTAGCAAATTCAATCAGTACAATTCGCTCTGCAGGCACTTGTTAGTTTTTTGGTGGTGGTGGTCAATTACACAGTGACAATTGTCAGGACACTGGAACAAGACTAAGTTGCCTAACAGGCAGGTCAAATGATATTTTCAGCTGGTAAGTAGTAGAAGCTCAATTAGTACATGAATCATTTAAAACCAAATTGAACAGAACAGTCAATAACATTCTTTTGGGAGTAATCTTGCACTTGCAGAGGGATCTGTCTACTTAGCAAAGCAGCCTCAGGGCTACTCTAACCTTTGCCTGAGGGCTGGTCCCCTCTCAGAAGCCCAGAACAAGGGGAGGGCTTAGGTATCAGTTCTTCTTGCTATGCATTCCCACCCTCCGTTCTCAAATTGAACCATGCACTTAATCATCATCTGACACTATTGGCACTTTGCTCCTTAGATACTTCATTGCTATCCAGCACCTTAAATCAAAAGCCATGGGAATATGAAACCAAGATCATTCATTTTACTATAATTGCAAACCCTTATTTTCTTTTCTGTTTTTTTGTTGGTTTTTATTTTTTTTTTTATTGTAACTTTTGAACTTGCAAAACAAGTGCAATTGGGATGTTAGCAGCAAGCTGAGAACATTCACAGACATCAGATTTAGGCATGTACTTCCTACTTCTAAGCATGATGAAACCTCATACATCCTTAAGTCTCACTAACCTCACCACACTATTTCCAGGTAAATTTATTGCTGTCATCACATTTCATTCTGTATCAGCTTGATTCTAGATTCTAGCAGTTACATCATATTGAGTTATATTTATTTTTAGAACTTACTTACTTCCTCCACCATACCTGAATGCATAGGCCAATTAAGAAATCAGACTCAGGGAAGTGACAAAAAGTCCTCTTAAGATAGCACTGAAAACTTGGTCTACAAAAGAATCCAACACAGGTACTTGTCTGTGCTGCTCAGTGCTGCATTGGTGAAGAACACCAAGTTAGCACAGACATACCTGAAAATGCAAACATGGTTCTAAAATCAGTCTAGCCATGTCAGTGCATTATATCTTTGAGATTATGTTGTCCTGCCACAGGTATGATGCCTGCAGTATGACAGCTAGCATGACAATGAGAGCCCAGAGGAGGTTCAGAAGCCATAGTATCATCCTACAGCATGTAGAAATTGCTGAGCAGTGATTGTTCAGCATCATCAAGTTTTGGAGTGGGATTTCTATAGGCTGTTTTTGCCTGTTCTCCAACATCAGAGCAGGTACAAGGAAAGAATTTTTTACAATGAGGATGGTGAGATACTGGAACAGGTTCCCCAGAAAGGCTGTGGATGACTCCTGTCAGGAAATAATCAAGGTCATGTTGGATGGGCGCTGGGCAACCTGATCTACTGGAAGTTGTCCCTGTTCATTACTGGACCAGATGACCTTCAAAGGTCCCTTCCAACCCAAACCATTATATGATTTTATGACCAAAAAGGAGCTGAGGTGCTAACTTCCATCTTCGAAATTCTATCATGGTCCTATGGAAAAGCTTCTAAATTTTTACTTGCATACATAGGCAGAAGCATCTTAGCTTCAATGGCTCTGAACTCGATCAAATTTCCTCAAGGAGATCCAAAAACCAGAAAAGGGATGAAGAAGAAAGAAAACACCTGTTCTTCATTTTAGTAGCCAGCTCAGTGGTTAGCACACATGTGAATTCCCACATGAGAGATATCTGCACTAAGAACATTTAGCTTCCTAGCTCACTGGCCGCCTGTCAAATTCTCATTCTTGATTTAGGTTCTCTGTCCTTCTCATACTTGAAGACATACTTTAAATGACAACCATGGCTGTCTAGTAAGCTAAATTATGACATTCCTGAGTTACCCAGTAGTATAGGAAGGTTTCATGCTTGTTCCTCAGTAGTTGTTTGCTCAAAGAGACTGAGTGTCTCCATTCAGGATGCATCCTTCCCCAGCACTGGGTGTTTGAGATATGTCAGTCCCTTGTGTTACAGAGAGATTCCGTAGATACGAATTGGGCTAAGGCTTCCACAAGGGAAAATATATCACTGCTACTATAAAGATCTCAACTTACTCTTTTCAGTGATTTATATACTGCTAGTATATAAACCTTTTCGTCCCTATGTGAACTGTAAATGGTAGCTACATTTTTTTCAGATATGACAGACTCATGTAATAGGTTATTTTTTTCCATTAGAACACAAGCCATTAAATCCATTATCCCTTCTGGTTTCTCTGTCAGGGCAATCAGTCTCTTAGCTTTGCTACAGTTATAATGCCACTATTAATTAATCTTATCCTTAATTTATAACTCATATATTTTTTAAAGTAAATGTACAGCTTCTAATGAGCTGGACTGACATATTTTGAGATCAAAGGCACAGATCCTCAGAGATACATGCACACTTAATTACTATTTAGGTAGCCAGCTTCCATTGATTTCTGTAGTATATAGGTGACAAAATATCTTTGAAGATTGGTGCCAAAGTTTAGATTCATGTGTTAGTCATAGCCCAAAGTTCCCATCACTAGATCCATTTTGAGAGGGGTAGTGTCAAAAAGTGTTAGAACACAGTGCAGGGTCTCATAGTCCATTCAGTCTCCAACCTTGCTGCAGGAATATTAGTGCAACTATTTGTGGACACAGTTTTGTGATCAGACAAAAGTTTCTACCCAGCTGGTGGCCAAATATTCAGTTCCAATAGTGCTTCTCACATTGATCATAGATTCATATACTCATTAAGGCAGAAAAAGACCTCCAAGATCATTAAGTCCAGCCTTTGACCAAATACCACCAAGCCCACTAAATCATACAGCAAAACCCCGTTTCTTGTATTTTGAACACTTCCAGGAGCGGTGACTCTACCACTTCCCTGGGAAGCCTGTTTCAGTATTTAACAGTATTTAATAAATACTGTTTCAGTATTTATTTATTCTTCTTTCAGTGAAAAAATTTTTCCTTATGTCCAGCCTGAACCTCACCTTGAGCACCCTGAGGCCATTCCCCTTGTCCTATCACTAGTCGCCTGGTGAAGAGGCCAACCCTACCTCACCACAACTTCCTTTTCTTGTCCAGGCTTAACAATCCCAACTCCTTCATCCTATCCATTCTTTATAAGACTTATGTTCCAGACCCTTCATCAGCTTCATTGCCCTTCTCTGGACACACTCCTGCACCTCAATGACTTTGTTGTAGTGAAGGGCCCAAAACTAAGCACAGGAATTGAGGTGTGCCCCACCAGTGCCAAGTACAGGGGGTGGTTGCTGCCCTGCTCCTGCTGGCCACACTATTTCTGAGCCAGGCCAGGATGCCTTTGGCTGTCTTGGCCTCTTGGGCACACTGCTGGCTCATGTTCATCCAACTGTTGACCAGCACCCCTAGGTGTGGATGGAAAGAGCTACGTTTCCTTCAAAACACATATCCAAGGATTAAAAGCACTACTTTGCATTGGTGATTAATTTTATATTCACAATGATGAGGATTTGGAGGAGCCTTTGTGATTCAGAGAGGACACTTAGCTCAGACTAAACTTGTCTTCTTATGTTATTTCCTGTAGATGGGAGAAAACATCCATGCTGCTGAAAGTGGGTGGGGTATTTTTACAACTGTGGCTGAAGCAGCAATAATTTTTATCATAGGCTGCAACACTGCAATGTTTTCTGTTCCACAGGGTGGCACGCAGTGCACACTGCCTATCCCTAGTGGTACAGCGTGTCACAGTGTGCTCGATTTTAAGTCCACCAGCAGCTCCAATGAAGTCAGCCATGACTCTGAATTTAAGCATTGCTCAAGTGCTCTGTTGGATCAGGTCAGAGTGCTTAGTAGTTTTTTTGAATTTTATCTCAAATGTCTTAGTCTGAAGAGCTCTACCTTATGTTCTGAAGGCAGGTACTTTTATACACTAGGTTATAAGAGTAAATGATTCCCAAATACTCTTAATTTCTAGGAGTCCTATTATCTTTACCCAAGTTGCCTTACTCATACAAAAAAGTGTGACCAAACTGTAAGGTAGACTTGCTATGACCTTTAGTAAAATTTTCCTTTCAATAATACTATAATACTTTGTATTGTGGTATAACATTGCGCTGTAATATTTTTCATATAAAGAAACAAAATGCCCAGTGCATGGATAATAATCATTCCAATGTAGCAGCAGCTTTAGTGGAGGCTGAGCTACCTTTATTCCAGAGAAAAAGAAGCAGAAACTAACTCACTTCCTGCTACAGGGTGGTGTAGCCCTACAGACGTGCTGGAGCAGGCCCTCTGCTGCTCCCTAACATTGGGGTCACCTGTGCCACTTAGCCTCATTACCAGGGAGGACATGAGTCACGTGGGGCTGACCGAGCACTCTCAGTGGTATTCCTCATCATCTGAAATGAAAGAATATTAAAGGAGCTCGACATTTTACTTCAAAGGTCAACAAATAACTCTCAGTGTCTCCATATATAAAGCAAATGACAGCAGACAACAGGCACAGCTTCGGCCTGGCAGTGGTTGCAGTTTAAAACAAAGTGACAGGAAATAATGAGGTTTAAATTGGTGAATTGGTTTGTGTGTACTGGGGATTAACCTGTAATACACAGTGCACCCAAATTACAGAACTTCAGAGATGAGCCACTTAAAAGCATTGTAGCACACACTCTGACTGCCATGATGCCTCATTTACAGAAATACTGCTATACATCTTTTTTCTCCCACAGTCACATCATAAACTAAGACTAAAATCTTAAACTACCTTGCAACAAAATCAAGTGGTATTAGAAGATAAACACGGCCAAAAAACTATTTTAATAAGGTGCATGATAGAGAAAGTAAGATGCATTAGCTAAGATGAGGTTATATATACATGAGTGTTATATTTTTACTAATATGCCAACATCAGTATTTATGAATGAAATGAAGTGCAAAGAGCCAAAGGATGACTTATACATTTGTGCTTTTTAAACAAAAGAATGAGATGAAATAACTGTGCTGTTTGTATCTTTCTGAGCACTCCCCATAGCAATCTAGACGTGGCTTTTGCAGAGAAAATGAGTGGCAGCACATGGACCTTTGTGTCACCATATGTCTCCCTGTGACGTGAGGAACTACCACGCAGCCACTAACGTGTTCAGAGGTCATGTGCAGCAGGTAGTGAATTCAGCAGCAGTGAGTAATAGAAATGACAGGATGCTCTGCATCCTTCTTAATTTGCTGCTGTTTTCTCTCTTCTCCCTTTTCTAGATATTCTAGTAGGCAGAGGGGGTTGCTCCAGGAAACTCAGCCTGAATTCACATGAAATGGGGCTGGCAGTGTGACAACACAAGTGCTGTAAGCTTGATGGGTTCAAGGATTCTCAGGCACAGGATTCAATATAAATTAAGCTGTAAATAAATAAGGACTCTTACTCTGGGAAAGATAAGATTCAGGTGAGAGAGAGGACAGGGCAATGCAATTAATAGTTATTACACTAAATAACCTTTTATCACCAGCAAATTATATTAGGGTTGAAGACAGTAATTTGAGGAAATGATTCTGTTCACATGCTTTAGTTGAAGTGGGTTCCATGAGTCTATTTATTGTGCTGGAAAAGGTAATTTCTTTGGATCTGAGAGTTTCCATGGCTTTGGCTTTTTATTGACCTTTTTATGTCTTCATTCACTGACCCCACCCCCCCAGCAAGCAAAACACAAAGATGACATCTGACTTATCACAGTCAATTCCAAGCATTTAAAATCTGAAAAGAGCACTCAGAATACCAGAAAGATTGACTTGTATAAAAATCATTAAGTTGAATTATTTCCAAATCAAAATAGTAGTCCACCTTATTTTTCTGCATGTAAGTTTAATTGTTTGAGGAGATTCTCCGTTAACCATGGTGCCTTCGAGCTTGCTCTGAACATGACAAAAGAAAGATTCCCTTTCACACATTGATATATCTCCAGAAGCTGAGGCATTGCAAAATGCAATAGCACTGTGTTAGTTCCTGGACTAAGTGCCCTTCTGTGCTCATCAAGTCTTCTTGAATCTCTCTTCTCTAACTGGGTACCCTTGAGACTTACAGCACTATATTTTTAAGGGACTTTTCCCCCCACTATTACCCCTGTCTTCAAAGTGCAAATTTCTCCTTAAGCAGATGTCTCCTTCTATAAGTCAAAAGCTGAAAGCTCCAATGCTGCCTTCCTCATAAACAGGGAGATGGGGATTCCTCTCCTGCCCTCCAGAAGGACATCCCATCCCTCTTTTCATTTTCAAATTATTTGTTGGTTAATGAGCAGCACCTCAGGCTGTCAATCTCTGAAGAGGCACAGTGTCACAAGGACAGAATATCTGCCTCTATGTATTTAATCACACAATGCAATTTTAATCAACCTGCAAAAAAGCCTGCATTAAAATAGAGGACAGATTGTGCTACGGTGAAATTGTGATTTTGATGTTGAGATAAAAAATGGATATTAATGTTCATGTTGCAAAAGAAAAGTGTACTTCACAGTACATATATTAAATATATAAAGTTTGTTATTTTATAGTACATCTGTCTGCATATTTTAGAGTATTGTTCCATTTTATTACATTTCTGATCAAGACTAATGCTCATTAAAAATCTAATATGACAATGAAAAATTTTATATGGAAAATTCTTGTCCTCTATTACAATTGCTATCTGCTTCACTTTTTGGAAACCACAGTAAATGAGACTTGGGCCATGGTAATCTTAATTATATCTCGAAATAGATGATGCTGGAAATATATTGAATAAACTCTTTTGGTGAGATTGCCTTTGCCTCTTAATTCAAACTCTATGTTCATATGCTTACATTATTTAAATTACAAAAGGCAGGCATCTGAAAAACTGGATGCTTTGTTGGGCAGTCATATTCATGAAAATTCATTCAATTGTGAGGAGGTAAAAAAAACGGGATAAAAAACTGGCTGCTGATCAAAATGTAACATAAGCTGCACCATTTCATTTAAGCTGCGAAATGCATAGACTAAAAAAAGACAGTTCAATATGATCTCAAAACTGTGTTCTATGAATTCATCATACTTTTAGCTAGAGAGCAGCTGTAACCCAACCCATTTCCTTGCTTTATTTGAACAAGACAGGTCCATTCTGATAGGTGAAACAAACACTCTGCATTTCAGGTGGCTGATGTGAAAGCCGCATATGAGAACATCACCAGATCCAACACTTTGGTTTTTTCTCCAAAGCCATATTAAAGTGAAATATTGACTCCGAATGCAACTAAAACCCCAACAGAAGTTTTATCTTGTCTCAGTTGGCCTTGTGAGAAGCATGAAACAGAGCATGACATAGCAGGTGATACAACTGGCAAGTTCAGCTGTGTCACATGGAACAAGGTGTGATGGTAAAAGGGGATTGGTGACAGTAAGAACTGCCATGGGCTACATGAAGGGCATTGTTTCACTCCCATGGCATTTCTGCCCAGTGATAAGGAATGTGTTTAAGTAATACTTAGAGGAAGGGTCCCAGAGCTGTGATGCAGAATGTGGCCAGGCCTCCATGTAGAGCAGCCCTGTGAAGAGCCAACAAGTTGCCAGTGGGCATCTGAAGGCATGTTAAGCTGCTGGGATATGTTTCATGAACTGCTTGATAAAAATTGTAAATAAATCAGCTGCTCCGAGTATGAAGTTTGCAATCTACAGGAGATACACTGAACCACAAACCAAACTACACTGAATATATTGAGCAAAGCTGTGTAATCTTATACCTTTATTGAAGAGGTTTTCTTAATCTCTCCATGGAATCAATAGTGTTAGACAATTTTTGTGTGTCTTCTTTCCTTCCTTCTTTCACTGAATTCCCTTGAAAGACTGAACACCTTATTATGTACTCTATGTTTTCCTAACCTATCACAAACTCCTTTAACTTGTTCAGGTAATTTCAGTCCCAGAGATATGTGCAATCTTTATGATTATGCTTCCTTGGAGACCTTCAGTATTCTAAAATTGAAACAGCAACTGTTGTCTGTTTGGTCAACCCACCAACAGACTAGCAAAGGAGGTTAGGTGAGAGGCCAGACCCCAAAATGTCACTGAGCCTAATCAGACATGAGACACTCAGCTGTTCAACTCTTGCTAAATTAAGACTCAAAGACACCAGCCAGTGCTATTCAGATCAAAGCCAAAGACATTTTAAAACTGTGGATTTCTAGGCTTTCTGCTCTAGTCTCAGAGGAGAGTGCTAAACTTTAGATGAAACTACCCCTTGATCAGATCGGCTAAAGAAAAATCTTCAGCACTTGCTGCTGTTTACTTCGTCATGTTAGTCATTGGTGACATTCACCCTTGCAAAAGGAAGAAGTGATGTCAGGCCCAAAATCACTTGGTAATTAAGAGTTCTGCACTGATGCAAGGGTGTCCCATCACAATGTGACATGGAGAAGCTGTCACATCAGGCCTTGGCTATGAGGAGGTGGCAACCCTCTCAGCAGCATCAGTAAATCTAGTATTGATGTGTCATCTTTGACTGACACTAGATAATATCTGTAGCAATCATAGCTCCACCACAAGATTAAGAAATAGAGATCATTGACATAAAAACATTTTTAGACATCTATCTTGATGAGATTTTGCCCATCCTGTTTAGATGGTATTCAAAAGGAAAGTATCATAGTTGGTGATACAAAATGGAAGTTCTCTTTTACTGTCATTATATAAAAATCTCTACATTTCATTATGTCATCAAGTTTCTTACCCTTTAATAGAAACATCTATCATTTTGTTTAGAAATCAGGCAGGCATTTTAATTTTTATGAAATAATTTTTTGAAAATATATTCTGCAATTGAGCATCTTTAATCCCTTCTGCAATCAAATTTAGCTTTTGTCTTCATGGAGGGTTTTCTATTTACACATAAACTACTCAATTAATGAAAATATTTGGATTTGCCACAAGAAAAGAAGGAACCAAAAGAAAGCAGTGATTGATGTCAATCTTGATGACTTCCATCTCCACTATCTTCATATAAGAAAAACAACAGAAGGAAGAGAAGCACAATTGCATCGTTAACATCATAACACTAAATTTGGTGATAAATAATTTTTTCCCATTTCTTGTTTATTCCTAGGGAGAAAAAAGGGAAAGAAAAAAGCTAGTGTATCTGTATAAGGCCAATAGAAAAATGTAAAAATTAATTGCAAACCTATACAGAAGATTTTTGATAGACTTATTAAAATGTTGATCTAAGTATTTCTTTAATATATACTTTAGCATGAGCATCACAAATGGTGGTGCACAACTAGAAATAGTCTGTTGAAGGACATTAAAAAAGTTAGGCCATCACAGACTGACAGATATCCTTGAGGTAAAACCAGAACTTCCAAACATATGAATAAAACAAAAAATTATAACAAATTTTCTTACATTCTGTGAATGTTAAATTTTCTGTCACAGAAGATTCCTAGAGCTCAGTAAATATCTTTGCTCACTTACAGAATTTTTTAGTTGGAGAAATTCTGGATAATAATTAGAACTGAAAGCTAGTTCATCCGTCTCTCTCTGTAAAACATACAGTCCTGATTCACCTCTTGGAGCTACTTGTAAGGCTTGATTGATTGAAATCCTGGAAGAATAGTCAGTCAGCCCTTCACAGCATTGAAGTTGTAAGGGGGTTCCATATTTCCTTCGTTGTAGGCTGAGAAAAAAAAATCTCTTCAGTTCCCTAAAATCATAAGCCTCCTACACCCCAGTCAGCATTCACAAGTAGAGGTTTCCTGCATGTAGAATAATTAGCCAGTGACTCAAGTTCCTCAGAGGGACCAGAAGATCTCCAGCATTCAAAATGGAGTCTTCTTTTCCTCCCAAGGCAGCTTTTCCCTGTAGTTCTGCACTCCAGAGTGCAGCCCATTTGAGCAAAAGTAAGCAGACCAAATCACAGTATTATTACTGCTAACAATAAAACAACAACAAACCAACAAAAAACCCCAAAACCAACCAAACAAACAAACAAAAAAACTCTAAACCCATTTCTATTCAAAATCTAGTAAAGAGACATGCAACTGAACATAATTTCCAAGGCAAAGGAGATACTGGTTATCTAAAAAAATTTATTGTATAGAGTCTTTCTAAGACTTAAAATGACTTTATCAAGTTGTATCTAAATTTTTCTAAATAACAATGTGCTGGAGCAAAGGCAGTGATTTCTTAAGTAATCCCTGTCCAGAAAAAAACTAGCTGTTGAACATATGGTTAATTTTAAACATAGATGGAATTAAGCATGTGCTTCAGTTCTTTTCTGAGTCAGAAATAAAAATTGAAGACCATAGCTATGTAATACTTTGCCATATTACAGCAGAATCAACTGAAATGTTGCCATCATATTCTTTCATATGATTTCAATACCCTGCTTGAGCAGAGGGGGATGGGTAAGGTGACCTCCAGAGGTCCCTTCCAACCTCAGCAATTCTGTGATGCTGTGAACACTGTAGAGATGAAAGCATGTTAATTATACTTATTCATTGTGAAAGGAATTTTCATTGTTTATGTAAATAGTAAAAAAATAATAAAAGGCAAATGTGTCATTTGGATCATTCATTTTTCTTTATTGAGCTTTGATGAAAAACAGTCCATTTGAAATATTTCCAGCAACTATTTCAATTCCAAATGCTCAATACAAAAACTTGGTATCAGAGTTCAAACATATAAAGTTAAAGCTCATCATAATTTAATATTTAACAGCACTAATCATTTCTGATTTTTCATAATTAAGTTTACAAAAATAATGTTACATTTATAAAATAAATCAGCTTTTCCCAATAAATTACAGTGGTGTCCTTATTCAAAAATTTAATATATCATACAAAATAGACAACAGCTCTTTGTCAGATAAAATACTAAAGTATATTTTCCTCCAGTACATTTTGGCAGTGTGTGAAAACATTTTATGGTACACTTCATATCTAAAAGTCACTGTGAAAAATAAACTAAGCTATTATGCACATCTCTTATATAAGGCAAGGGTGGCCAGCTTGGGGACTGATCTTTATACGTGATTATATATTTTTAGTCAGACCAATACTGCCATGTTTATGCAACTGACTTCATTTATCTGACCCAGTAAATTCATGCAGATCCACCTAGGGTCCAACACTCTTTCTATGACAAGTACAAAAAAGTGAGCCAAATCAGTAATCTTTTGGGCTGCTCAGTATCTCTCACACTTGTCTTACCTCTGTGTATCACTGTAAAGCATTGGTGGCCAACTTGTAAAAATAGCACAGTCTGGATACCCTTAAAGTTAATGGCAAAGCTTCAGTACCTTATTCTGTCATAAAAACTCACACTAAAAGGACCTTGTAAAAAGAGCAATGCATTAATAAAAAACCCAAAAGTAAACAGCAAAAAGAAATATTATCTAAAAAGCAAATGGCAAACATTCATAGCTACTGTATACAGACTTTACAAAAGCAACTACTTTAAAATAACAAAGAAACACGTCTACCTGGCAGTAGGTGCATTCTCATTAAAGCCTTTTTGAATGTTCAGGTCAGCTCAGCATTTACTGTGTTGGATTTCCTGCCTACAAAAATGCATTTGAAGAATAATTCCAGATTGAGCAACTTTTATAAGCCAAGGGACTAACAATACCATCCCTGGATGCTGAGATTAATGAAGGTGTCTGGTTCAGGATGATCAACATCTCACCTTGAAGAATTTCTGACTCCACTATTTGTTTAATTTCTGACTCCACTAGTTTTCTCTTTGCAATAGTTTAACAAACTGCAATATATTATTATCTCTTTTTTTTCTGTTTTTCTCTTGCGTATCTTCTGGTAGAAAGTCTATTTCAAAGTACTAAATAATTGCTGTCTGGAATAAATAAAATGTGCAAAGTGGTAATTTTCTTATGATGTTAGTATTGTGTTTACATATGACTTCATATATCATAAAAGATTACTTTCACAAATTGTAACTGAATAGTCAAGTGAGCATGTGTCACAAGGTCCACTTTGTGCAAATTCACAGAGGGTCCAAATCCAGATGGGTTGTTATGCACTCCAGACACAAAGTCTAGTCAATGTTGGATCTCCAGACTGGAAAGGGAGGAAGAGGTGGAGAAAGGGGCTCAGAAAACCAAGTCATCCCATGCTTCTGAAAACTCTTATAAATTGAGAGGATGAGTATGTGAATTTAGAGGGTGTGCTGTCTTCTGGCTTCAAATACCATGGCTCAAACCAGGAACACCCAGAGCTCAACTAAGGCACATTTGCCACTGCAATTAGGAAGTCATACCTCTCCAAACATAGAGCCACTACATTAATCATAACTTTTCTGTAGGTGAGTTTTAATGATTGCTGAAACATGCATTTACCACCCAATTAGACAAATAAACAAAATGGCTACTCTTACACTAGTAAACCAAACATCAAAAGTATACTCCAGCCCTGAGGTCAAATGACATGCTCCTAGTCAGACCTCATTGCAGTCTACAACTTCCTTGTGAGGGCAAGAGGAGGGGCAGGCACTGATCTCTTTTCTGTGGTGACAGTGACAGGATCCAAAGGAATGGCCTGAAATTGTGTTGGGAGGTTTAGGTTCAATATTAGAAAAAGGTTCTTCCCCCAGAGGGTGGCTGGGCACTGGGACAGGCTCCCCAGGGAAGTGGTCACAGCACCAGCCTGGCAGAGTTCAAGAAGTGTTTGGATAACCCTTTCAGGCACAGGGTGGGACCCTTGGGGATGTTCTGTGCAAGGCCAGGAGTTGGACTTGAATTGATCTTTGAGGGTCCCTTCCAACTCATCTTATTCTGGGGTTCTGTGATACTCTCTGCACCCTTAAAGAGAAAGGCTGTGTCCAAAGAACCTGGTGAAAAGTGTCTCTAGACTGGCCTAATTCCTAAAGTGTGCCCATAAATCTTTGGGGAAAGTACTAGTTAGTACAGACCAAAAAGCCTACTAGTCCTTGTTCTAAGTATTTATCAATATAAATGCTTCAGCACTGGCCAATTAACTATATATAGACATAAGATCTATAAATCTTCTATATACAGATTTTAATAAGTCCTCAAGCATATTCACCCAGGCAGGCCTTCTGCTTCACACAAACTGTTAAGCAGAGAGGATTCAATGCTTTTGTAGAAATTTTATTTAAAAGAGATGGTTCTTTCAAATTAGGATTTTTTTAATAGTTGGGTTTTTCTGTCCATTAAGTATGTTTTCCCTTTTTTATCAATTCATGTGCTTTTTTGGAAGCCTAATGTTTTACTATTAGTGGTATCTTGGCTTTTGCCTGAATAACCCACTTTTTCACATCTACAATTCACAGCTAAACAGGCACTAACCAGTTCCATTACAATGAAAAAATTATATACACATCTAAAACAATAATATTAAGACAACAACTAAAACAGGAAATAAAAACATGTATCTGTGCAGTTATAAGATCTAAAAATAATATCTACCTCTATACATACTTGTCAGACTGCAGCATCCACAGTTACAGTTATATGCAGTAGTCAGAACAGCATTACTTTCCAAATCATGAGGTGTTTTAAGGAACACCCACTTAGTAGTGGCTGCTGAGGAAATAATTTCCTTTATCAACCTGAGATTTTAAATGTGCAAGTGTTCTACCAATCTATCTAGTGCATGAAAAGGAAGGGAAGGAAGGGAAGGAAGAGTAAGACAGAGATAAAAATATTATCACAATGGTTTTTGTTTCAAAATAGATTGCTGTGCAATGACTGAAGCCTGATTTGCAGACATTTTGTATTCTTGCCCAGAGCCTTGTGGAGGGGAAGGTAATGGAGTTTCTGGAGTTGCTGAAAAAAAAAACATAGAAATAATTACATATTATTATAGCCTGGTCTACTCAAAATATACATACCAGTGTATTGAAAGGAAGTCCTGTTGCATGCTTGGGAAAGGGAGTGCCTTGACATGATAGGGAAACAGGATATTTTAATGATCAGAATTTTTAGTTTATTAAAGATTGTTCATGTAAAAACAATGATATATCAGAAGGGTGCTGAATTTTTAAAATTAAATTAAATTCAGGTCAAAGTCTATTACTTAACACCATTTATACACATACATTTTTAATGCACAATTATTTTAATTTAAGAATGATGATGAAATCGCCCTATGAACACTGACAGGCCACCACTCTAATTAATATTTTAAAATGAAACAGCGAAGTGTTATGACAGAAGGCTAACTTGCAATTACTTACGTATCTGTTCTGTATGTACAGGAGCAGACATTGAACTTATGAGGACAGTTTGGCCAGTTAATGGATCTTGGGCTAAGTGAGGGTGCATTGGATGATGCAGATGACTGGCATCATTAGAAGTACCTGCAAAGAATAACATGAGCGTATATCAATGCAAAAGAGCATGTTGCTGCCAGTGACTTATACTTCAGTAATTACATTTCCACAGAGTAAATATTTTGATTGGCAATTTGAATAATTGCCCCTGGGTATTCATTAAACAATTTAAGCAGACTCCTAGCATATTAAGCAGTGTGTTTATTTTCACTGTTTTGACTGCAATAACATTGTGTTTCATGAAATATTTCTAAGGTTTCTTTCATCTGCCTAGGGAATTGTTGGACAACCCAGTAGTTACTGAGAAGTACATAGCAAAATCTGTCATCGTAGGACTAAGTTAACAAGATGAATTGCCAAGACAAGAAGGCTTTAGCTAACACAACACAAAATTCAGACAGTGAGTTAGAGTGGTAGCTTAGAACAGGATTCCCTTAACATCTCAACACGCTAAATTCAAAATAATACAAGATGGTAAATTTAACAAATTGTTAGCTTACCTCCCAGTAACATTTCCTGAAGCAAACTGTCAATTTTAACAATTCCAAATAATTTAACCAATTGTATCTGCTCAATCATTTGCCAAGTGATGCTTTGGAGTGTAGGCAGTAGAAGAAGTAGTTCTCCAAATCTTCCTCTGGAGTCATACTGACGGTCATTAATATAATCCTCTAAACTGATTTGGACTTGGAATCGCATATTCTTAATCTTCAATGGATTACTCAAGCCTTTTGCATCTTAAAAAATGACAAAAACCGAAAGTCAAGGCATATTACAATTTGGGAGGAACCTCTCACTATTTTTCATTTTATTCTTTTCCATTCAGCTAGATAGCACAAACAAATGCTACATTAACACAAATTACTTTCAATACAACCACAGGTAAAACAATTGAGAGATATTTTTGTAAAAATACCTGGATCAAAAAACACAATTGCTTTCAAGCAAGCATATTCATTGTCATCTATTTGAATTTCCTGGAAGGGACGAACTAATTCATCCAGAATCCGATTTGCCACTCGGCAGATTTCCATTTCAGTGCTGTTGCGATGAATTATGTAATTGTTGCCTTAGAGAAAAAGAATACCAACATACAAATTAATAGAAACATTTTGATATAACATAACAGATGAAGCCAATTTTCAAAAGTACATTTCATATTGCTTGATCAAGTTAATAATTTTTTAAAGTAATAATTCTCCCTGGCATCCCACACAACTTTTCTTTGCAGAGTATATGTGCAAATTATAGCTGTCATCCAGTAACTAATTTGTATGTATAAGTATGCCAACATGTAGTTACTGATTAGTTCACAGGACCAAGGTTGGTATTTGAATGTACAGGTATGAAGCAAGTTGACATTTATGTTTAAATAATAGATAAATATACTAACAAATTGATCTTAAAATGCCTTCTTCTCTGATTAAAGCAATATATCCAAACTGAATGACAAAGATTTGTCAAAAGATTAGAGGAGATGCTGGAAATGTTTCTTTTTCTAATGGATGTTTCTGTTGTTCCGAATCAAATTTAGTAGAATGGTAAAATTTTCAGTTCAGAATTAATTTTACCAAGAGTTTTATTGGGTTTGGGGTTTTTTTTCCAATATCCACTTTGGAGTTCTCCACTATGGCATCTTAATTCACCTTCTGGAGAACACTAGAAATATTGTAGAGCTTTCAAAAGCCACCATGAAGTTTTTGAAGAAAAATCAATAATTACATCACAAGAGATCCATGTCAAAATAACTCATAAAACAGATACCTGCCTCCAAGTATCAAAAATAAGCCTTGAAGCTTTAAATTGTTTCTTCTTTTGGTACATTTGCTGATGCTCATGACATATAATTTTCTTACTCTTTTTTATCACTGTTTTCCTTATTACCTTATTACTAATCTCAATAAAATTGCTTTTTTGTTTGTTTGTTTCTATTAATTTGGTTAGTGAAACTGTACCTAGGGAAATAACTACCTTAAGAAAGCCATTTGTACAGCTTTCATCTTGAAAGGATTCCTGGTGAGAGAAACACCTTCAGACCAAGCCCTTCTTGTCCTTTTAATGTTTTAATATGTGAAAAAAAAAATTCAAGCTAATTTAGAGCCATGAAAAGGCAGGCCTAAAGAGGCAGGAGAATAAGTAGTAGAAAATGTCCTTGTACCACACCACCAGCGAAGAGACAAGTCTGAGTCCATATTCCATATAGTCTTGCCTCACATCAAAAATATTAGATAACCAACAGACTTTCTCAGGAAACATCCCCAGTGCTGACCATGTCTAATGAGATCCTTTTTGGCAGATTACACTTCAGACTGGCAGAGCACTGTGTCAAACAAGGCTAACAAATGCCTCATCACATCACTCTCCACACAGGCATACATCTCATCTTGCAACTGGGCCTCTCGGTTGCATGAACTGGAAGACATGCTTCCATCAGTGACAACATCCTCTTCCCTTACAGCCTCTTTCCCTTCACATAACCTGGCGTAGGAGCCATTCCAGCTGACCAACAATATGCTCCTGCAGGCGTGTCTCAGCACTGTGCAGTGCCTGCACCCATCTGCCACACGGCAGGAACAGCAGGAATGATGTTTACGTGGTGGCCATGTGGGAACTGTTGAGGAAGCAATGAGAGGGGTCTTGGCAAAGAGAGTTGCAGGGAACAGGCTATCTAATATTATAGCCAATAGAGTCTTCTCTGAGTCTGAAGGACTCTTGAGAAAGCTCCAGATACATGGTTTTCATGAAGACTGAAAGTAGTACATATGCAACAAGCTGGCCGCTCCTTTCCTAAGCAAAGGGGTTCTTATGCTGTTTTTGTGGTGGTGTGGTTTTGTGCCATTTTTTTTAATGGGAAAAGGTGCAGAAAGGACGATAATGTAAGGAGGCAATTGCCAGGAACTCCCTTAAGTTGTGGTTTCTGCTATCCAATAGACCTTTAGCTGTATAAACCCACATGAAACCATCCACCTGCTTTTTCTAGAACAGGCACGTGACATTAAGTCATTAATAGCTATTTAGCACTTGCAGAATGCATTGCTTTGATTGTGCCAGAACGGTTGTCCCACTTATGTGACTACATTGTTGCTAATGCACTATAACATCATCATCAGTAAGTAAAACAAAACCAATATTTACCTAAAAGTAAAATGTCCTTATATGCCATAGACCGTTTTGCTGCTCCAAGCAACAGGTGCTCCCCAGCATGTGCTCTTAGCAAGGCAACCTCATGAAAAAACCAGCAGACTCATTAGATGATAAAGCAGTAAGTTTCAGTAAGAGCAAAAGACAAGAGGATACATATTACTGTGTGTTAGATATGTGTTTAGGACTGTTAGGATTCCATGTAAAATGCAAAGTGAATGTAAAAATCTTAACACCATAAAATCAGCACTTTCTAATTAAACTGTCATCCTCTGTAACTTCTAGCATTTTGTCCAGATTTTAAACATCAGGATCTGAAATATACTTCTCAATAAATACACTACCTTAATTTATTTCCTAGTGTGAATTCGCTTGACAAGGTTTTCTCTGGAATTTTTAGTTGACACCTAAGACTCCAGTGGGCTGGAATGAACTGTTACAGTAAATTTGTTCTATCAGTGTCTCATTTATCTCTTGAACCAAAAAATTATGTGGCACATAAAAGAGCTTTTTCCCAACAAAGCCAGATATGCTAACAGAGCCACTGTTGTCCACAAAGAGGAATCCCAATTTGTACTAGGAAGGAACTTGTGTTTATCAGTTTACTCTTTATCACCTATTTACTTTCCTCTGGTTTTAATGTCTGCTTGAAATTTCAGCAATGGCCTTTATTTCCTCAAGAAACTCATTTCTTGACAAGTAATTCTAATCTAAAACAATCATCTCAGGAGAGGGATAAGGGTACACAGCACCTGAGTAATACTTATCTGTTAAGACTTTTCAGGTTCTCAGTAGAGCTACCTTAGCTCCTTTGGCCTCCTCTGTGCTTTGTAAATCAGGCTGACTCCCAGACCAGGAATCATTTTTTCAAAACCACATGGCTTATTTTATAACTGAATGCACAATGCCCCTTAGAAACTGGTTATCACAAATGAAAAAGTGGGATTTGTTTTATCTCTCAACATCTTTGTCCCTACTTTTCTATGGTACTTAAGGTTTTAGAGTATTTCCCAATATGTACCCCTCAAGCATAGCAGTGGTGTTTTCAGCCTACCATTCTAAGCTTATATTTTATTTTTTTAAATGCAGACAGGAACACTATAAGGATATTTGATACCTTCTCTTTTCCTCCATGCTGTCTAACAATAAAAGCAGCAATAACTTTTGCTTGCTTTTGTTGCCCTTGTGCACCAACAGCATTTAAAATTCTCTTTCCCATGAAAAGAGTTTTAACTTATTAGAATATGTGGAGCTTGTGCACATATGTGCTCTGTGGGACTGCAAAGACATCATGTAACTCTTTTCTTGGGGAGTCTCCTGTGGCATGGAACACATCCATATTCCTGAGTAATGATATAAGAGGGAATGATTCAGTTCAAAACCAAGGATGACCTAACACTTGCATGATTTTGTTAAAAAAATGAGAGACTGAAGAACCAAAAAGAAGGATTTACACAATTCTAGTTCACAGAGAGATTTTAAAGATGAATCAGATTTTGGTGTGGAATCGAGAGATCCCAAGCAATGAATTAATCTCCTTCTGAGGCTGCTTCTCAGAGAACTGATCACCACCATGTGGAGATACTGGTTCTGGATTTGCCAGCACAACCTACTCTGAAAGCCAGTGATATATTAGGATATATTACAGATCTGATGATAGATCAGACCTCTGTCATAAAAACCCTCATGAATTTTCAAGATTTGGTGCTTTTTCCCCCTATATTTATTATATACAATATAATTTTATTACATAGCATTGTATGAAAGATTATTTGCTATGGATTGATATCAGTATGTTGGGGATTTGTTTGAGATTCTAATTGTTTTTGGTTTTTGTAAGTAGAGAAGACTTGCATCAAACCAAATAACATGCTATCTTAAAATTTATTATAATGAAATGTGAACATGAAATAAGTACTTTTTAAGGTCAGAAAAAAATTCTGCTTCCAAAACACTACAGAAAGAACAAAACACTAAAAAACATGCTGCTTTGCTGCTTCTTTTTGTTCATGTTTTTTCTGTTGTGGTGGTGTTATTTCAAAATTTAAAAAGAAGAAATTAAGAGGGTGGGTCTAGTCTACTCAGCTCCATTTGTACAGACAGAAAAGAATGAGTGCTTCATCATGACATTTAAATATCACAAGAACAACAGAGCAGTAATTAGAGTTTTCTCTTTGGTCTCCTCTTATACCTGGTCATCGAGTGGTAGTTCACAGAAGCCTGGAATATATTTAGCCCATTCCACCAGGACTAAAAGTTGTTGCTTCATAGATTCACAGACATCACTAATACCAGCAATTTTCTTAACATTTATATCAGTGCTAGCACCAGGACTGGAGACTGAGATCTGGCCATAATGAGAGAAAAAAATGAACTATGTTAAATTTCATATAATTTTATTTTCACTAGTTAACAGCATATTTAAGAAAAAATCACAGCAGTAATTGCAGATACTCTTGAGAAATTCCTTGACCATATGGATCATTATCCTGCATGTAAATTATAAATTTTACTTTCTCATTGTTACTAGAATGCATTACAATATGCTAAAACTTTAACTAATCATATCATGATACAGTATCTTCTCATTCCAAAATATTATTTTTAAACATACAAGAGCTCTTTTCATTTGTAGAAGGGAGGTGTTTTGGTTTTTTTCCTTTAGAATGGTTGACATTTACATCATTTCAGAAAAAAAGAAGAGCTCCTAGTGACATGCAGTAATATTAAAGGATAGAGATATTAAGAGAAAGAGAATGATAAAGGGGTAGCATGTTCTTCTAGTGTAAAGATAAGTATCATTAACTTCAGAAGGTAAAACAGGGGGATTTTAGTGCCTGGAGGAGAATGGTTTGTAATGATGAAGCAGCAGTACAGGCAGAGGCCTGAGATGTTTCAGAGGAAATGTAAAAGATATGAGTGTGCATTAGACCACCTGCAGGGAACAGTGTTCTGTGAAATGGCAAGAGAGCAATATCTTTCTGTGCCTGAAGCTGGGGCACTTCTACTGAGCCAAATCCTGAAATTCTTAATGACTTTTCAAGAAAAAGAACAAAAACCAGGCTTTCTCTTAAGCCAAGTGGAAAAGCCAACTTAAGATAAAGCCAAACCCAGGAAGGTAAGGTCAGTTTATAGTTGCTATCATACTAGGAAAGCAAAAAGAAAAAGGAAGCAGAAAAGGGGGGGGGGAAGAAAGGAAAAAAGGAAACAAAATGAAAAAGAAAGAAAAAGAAGAAGAAGAAGAAGAANAAAAGAAAAAGAAAAAGAAAAAGAAAAAGAAAAAGAAAAAGAAAAAGAAAAAGAAAAAAGAAAAAGAAAAAGAAAAGAAAAAGAAAAAGAAAAAGAAAAAGAAAAAGAAAAAGAAAAAGAAAAAGAGAAAAAGAGAAAAAGATCACTGTAGAAGGCCTACGATACTGACTTTCCCCTTATGTTTTATTACTAAAAGTATACTTGGGAAATTATGTAGCATGATTATCTTCCCTAGGAAAAGAAATTGTTTGGTCTTCCAATACCACGTTCCTACACTTTTCAGGTGGGGGAATGTATTTAGTTTTACTCCTAACAGTTCCTCTTCATCCATATAAAACCCCACAGTAGGATCTGTGGTGAAATCCCTATCCTTGGGTAATCAAAAGAAGTTGAACTTCTGAACTGAGGCTCTGTGCTTCCTATATAATTCGGTAGTGTAAAACACTGAAAACAGCTTAGATATTTATGTCAGTTAACCAGCTGAACAGTTCTCAGGGAAATACAGCAGCTAGGCAGGTGAAAAATTCCTCAGACACAATTCAAAGGCTATCGTGTAGGAAAAAGGTAGGAGGTATTGCCTCTTTGTAGACAGAGAATGTGTGAAATCCATGCTATAATCATGAATCCATTTCTGGCATCTTCTCTACAAAAAGGAGGTTGAAAATTCTGATATTCATTGAGGTGAGAGCTACCAGAGTGATTCAGTCTAGAAAACCTTCAGTACAGAAAGACAGTAAAGAAATTCAATACATTTCATTTTCTTCCAGAAGAGTAAAAGGGGTCTTGATCATGATTCAAAGGTACAAAGAAGAGATTTCAGATAATAGGTGGCACTCTTCTATCTGAAAATGAGACCAACCATGCACCAACTAGAAGATAATACAAGCAGGTAAAGAAGAGGTAGATTGTTTAACTGCTACGCATACTGACTCATGCAGATAATACATTGTCCTTCCCTTAATATATTTTAATCAAAGCTGCGCATTTTTATAAATTACATCTTACATTACAAACTACAATCTCCATGCTGAGATTACTTGGTGAACTGCTGGGGATTTGTGGGATGACTCCCATGGAGTTCATTATGAACACCTAGGATTGCATCTCTTGACAAGGATATGAAGCTATGAATTTTTCAATTTCTATTTCTCTATCGCTTTAATCTGCCTTTCATTTATGGGGAACAACACAGGACTCACTGACTTGATAGAATCATAGACTAGCACAGGTTAGGAGAGACCTTAAAAGATCATCTAATCCAATCTTTTATGGGAAAAGAATCCTAGAGATTATCTAACACCCTGTCCAATTGCATCTTTAAAATTTTCAGTGATGAAGATTCCACCACATCCCTAGAAAGGTTGCTCCAGTAATTGCTTGTTCTTACTGTAAAAAATTTCTTTTTATATTGAGGTGAAATCTTTCCAGTGTAACTTGTACCCATTAATGATATTAATAACAAAATAACTCTGTATCCCAGTTTTTCTGAAAACCTTCAGGGACAGATGCCATTACTCGTAGGAGAGTCCAACATGCCCTTTTCATATTTACATAATCCTGGAAGCCTCTCCCAGGTCTGTGTGAGAAAAAATATACTTAGTCAATTCCCCCCTGTAAGGGATCTTAAGGAACAAAATAACTAATTTTCCCTATTTAATATGAACATTTCAAAAGAGATAAAAATATCTAATTTTTGCTTATTTAATATGAACATTCAAAAGAGATGAATGACACCCTCTTCCTCATTTCACAGCTGAAGTACCTGGATAATGATTTGGGACACTATCACATCCTCTAAGTCTCTTCTCAGGACTGAACTCATCTTACAGATCTAGTCAATTGAGGAAAAAACAAGTACTTTTACGACTTCTTTGATCTTCCATCATGTTAATAGAATTTCTTGGACTTTGAGGCCAAGATTGTATCTTCATATATGCTTGACATAGTGGAAGCAATTCTGTTCTACTAAAACACACCAAATAGTAAGTACAATAAATTCGTGTACACACAAGGAGATGTTTTAGGCCAAGAACCTACTGTTTGAAAAGAACTTTGTGCTCTAAACAGCTGAGGATGTGATTCTATCCAAGACAGTTCTTATTCCTGAATTGCCTACACCAGATGGAAATGATTAAGGAGTATTATAAAAAAGCACAATAAGCAAGTTCAAAAAATTACTAAGGAGATAAATATAGCTATATTTTTTATACTGTATAGGCATGAAAGGTAGGAAGGTACATTATGCTCATCTAGTCTGCCTGGACATGCAATATGTGCCAAAGACTATGAACCAGTAATTCCTGCATCAATTCTTTAGAGACAGTTCCAGCCTAAGAGAGATGCTGATAAAGGATGAGATTACAAAACATTTGGGGATGTATAAATCAACCAGCATGAAATCATAAAGGTGGCAGTTAAATTCTAAGCAAGTTAGTAAGAGGTGCAAGAATGCAGAATCAATGACCATGATTTATCTGAGGTGCAGAAAAGGACTGGAGACTGTTCCATTCAGCAATTGATTGGATAGGAAAAAAAAAAAAAAAAGAGAAAATGAAGTTCAGATGAGACAAAGAAAATTTAAAAGCAAGATGTGAATAGACTCAGCAGTTGGAACACTTCTGTTTGCGTTACTTATAATGTCTAAGGATATTAAAAAATGGTATTTTCAAAAGAATGTAAGGAAATGAGTGTCCACACTCCTTTGAATGTAATGGCTTTGGACAAATTTTTCCCTGTGTTTCATGGGAAAGCCTGCTTCAAGGATAGATAGATGCCACCAGCTGCCTAAGACAGCAACTGATTTAAAAGCAGTAAGAACCATAAACCTTTATTAAGAAAGGTGCCTAAGACATATTGTCCTGGACAAAGTAGAATTTTTTTATTGACTATGCTTCAAGAATGTATTCTATTACCACTTCTTCCATCGAGAAGAGGAAGCTGCGTGTATTTTAGAAGTAGAAAAAAGTAATCTCAATAATTATTTTTGATACAATAAGAAATTGAAAAGTATTTAATTTTAGTAAAAGTGGTCTTAACATCACTAAATAATTTTGTGATAGATCTCAGTACCTGGCGGGAGAGTGTCTCAGCTTGTGACAATGTGCTAATAGAGGGACTGTTGCAGCCATCAAAAGTGTTTCTTCTCGTACTTATCCTGTCCCGTTCATTTTGTACAGCTGGAAAAGAATAATCATCTCATTTATTGACTTTCAAACAATGACACAAAGAATAATTTCAGTCTCAGGTTTCTGTGTTGCTGAAGTGGCTCCCAAGGTATTAAAAAGTCTTTTTTCCCAGCCCCAAGACCGGAGAAGAAGTCGAGATTCCTCGGCTCTGGTTTTCAAGGTTGTTTATTTTCTCTTATCTATCACATTCTTTTTCTGACCCGCTGAGGTCTGTCTGTCAGGTCGGTTTGCAGCACGCTCCCTGCCCTTGGGGTGGTGTTAGTTTTTGTACTAAAAACTACATGTACTTTATTTACAATAATTTTCCAATATCTATCACCTATGTTAGACAGTCTGTCTCTACTCTAAACCAATCAAAAAGTGCCACCATCACAGCAGAAGATGGAGGACAAGAAGAAAAAGAAGAAGGACAGGACACTCCCAGATTCCTCCATCTTGCCTCTTGAATCCCCATTCTAAATCCCCAAAATTCTACTTTATCACCCTGTGACAAATTAACTATTATTCTACTCAAACTCTTGTAGCTTGTAAATCTTCACACAAAGTTGGTAATTTTTTCCATGGGCTAAAATCAAAGGCACAGGTGTCCTTGACTCCGTGCCAAGGTCCCTGAGCCCCTTGCCAGGATCTTGAGTCCTCCAGGACAGTCAGAGGAATGTACTGGGTTCCAACATTTCAGAACTTTACTAGATTTCAGAAGATAACTCTAAGAACTGAAAGGTATGACATTCAAAGAAGATTATCTGCTTTTAGCTCTGAGTGATGAGGAAGGATGATAATACATGTTTATAGTCTCTAAAGGAACACTACTTGCCTGTAAAAATCATGTCTGACTAATTGCAGATAGACACTGAATCATCAGCACTTCTGTCACCAGCTTAATTACAGTCAAACTTCTTTCTTCCTTTGAACTTGAACACATGGTCTCAATTTCAACTAATTTAATAAGTCAAACTTTATGATAACAGCAGAAATGGACATTTCCAGACTGACAAACAGGCCAAGTGGTACAGCATCACCACTGAAAAAATATCTCTCAGAGGAAGTATGAAAGCCCTACTCATGCTCTGCTGTGAGAAACAATGAAAAAGGAATTAATAATGAATTTAATCCACTAGTAAGATAATTTTGAAAGTTAAATCGCATGTTCCTCCTCAGTGACAATGCATTCCTAGCCAGTTTATGGTACATTAACTAAGTTAAAGGGAAAAAAAACCACCAAAAAACAAAAACAACCCAAAAACCAGCTCACCAAAAAAGCTTTAGGACAGTAAATTCAGTAAATTTTGTCTCATAGGGTCCAAAAACAGGCATTTGAAAGAGCTTTGGATAAGGAATCTGTAATCGGCACATGCAAGGCTTATGAAGCAAGAAGGTATACTTTTGAAGCAAAGGAAGAAATAAAAAATAAAAACTATCAGTCAGATCCTTCTAAAACCTAGATCATGTCCAAGATTAGGCCAAGGAAAATAAAAAAGGGGAAAAAGAAGAATTGTGCTGATGGAAATCTTTCTATTGCATGAAGAATTACATTGTCTTTAAGAGCAGCAGCTTTATTTCCAAAGATACATTTGCTATTTTGTGGGAAACAATCTGCATTCCAGAATTTAGGAGTAGTACAAAAGGTTTCAATTAGAAAAAAAAACCAAACAAAACTCTGTGCACTGATTAGGTTCAGAGTTTACCTGAACAATGCATACAGTTTATTCCAGAGGTGTACTAACTTTTGCAGGGGCACTTGCTGATGGGCCTTTTATTAAAGTCTTTTTATACAGGAAGAAATCTTGTGTGGTGATAAACACACAGTATGTTGTAGACAGGAAAGTGAAAACATAGCCTTTTGTAAAAGGATGCTGAACATCCAATGCTGAAACAGATAATTAAAATAATTTTTGCACTGATTAATTTTGCAAAAATAGTAAGGTATTATGACAATACATCACAAGTAAAAATCACTGGTGGAGCACACTTAAAACCAGAGGTGGCTGCTTTAATTTTCTTCTATGTATACATAATTTTGGATTATTAGACTGGACTATGTGGCTAAAGCTTTTTCATCAATTCAGGCTAAAATTGCTTTAAATAGAGACTCCATGAGGAAGATGGTACATTTGCTCAAAGAGGACTTGCAAAGCTTTTAATAATTGAAGTCTTTCTTATCTTTGTCCTGAAGAAAGAGATCTGCTAGAAATGTGAGAAACTATCATAGATTCTATGCTACACTCACACTATGAGATATGCCCTGATCATGTAGAGAGGTTATAGCAAAACAAAAAGCAGTGTTGAAATTTTTAGATGCAGTGGGATCAGAGTAGGGCAGAGTAGCATTAAGTGGGTTAAAAGTTTTGTGTCAAGCACCAGGCTGCATTAGCATCTTGAGGGAAATGAACATTGCTCTGTTTGGGGCTCCTCAGCACTGAAAGATGCTGGGAAACTATGTAGTGTCCAGCAGAGGGCTATGGAGATGTAATCCACAAGATGCACAAGGCGAAGTAGAGACAGGCATCCTTGCTTATGTGGAAAAGAGAGGACCAACATGGATGTGAGGGTCTTCGTTTCTGTAGCATACAGAAAATGGAGCCAGATTCTTCTCAGATGCATAATGAAAAGACAAGACCCAATGGACACTACCCTAACTGCAGTAAGACATATTCTTACTAGTTATAAGGAAAAAACCCTTCCCAATCAGGGTGGTCAAGTACTGGAAGAGCAACCAAGCAACCTGACTGAACCTAGATGTCAGCCTTGGTTTAGGTGGAGGCTGAACTAGATGAACTCCAGATGTCCCTTCTGAGATAAACTATTCTTTAATTCCAGGTTTTGAAAGCCTGTAAATCTCTGCTGTTTGCAAAACTTCTAAGGCTGCTGTGTATACCCAGATCTTCCCCTTTCTTCACATCAGATTGATAACATACAATATGTTACTGACTTAATGGCTCAAATTCCAAAAGGCCGAAGTGTCTTAAAGGAGATCCACAATAGTAGGCAAACCTATTTCATACCCTGTGTAACGCTGTTTAGAACATCCCCATATAGCTGCAAGGAGAAAAATCCATTTTATCTCATACCAACAACTCGATGACTAGCAAAGTACTGCAACAGGACAGATACTTAAGAGTATAAAGTAAAAGCTTCCTTTGTACAGACTAAAAGAATGATAGCCACATTATGAGAGAACTAAGCATTCACATTTCAGGCTGGCCTGTAAGCAGATGCACCACGCTCCAAACAAAAAAGGTAGCAAAGTTTTTGACAAACTATTTTGAGTGTGCATTTGAAACTGATAAGGACATCTTTTGCCTCTACATCATTATTGTCCTTGAAACAATAACTCAAACAAAACAAACAAAAAAAAATCCTCTAATATTTCCACTGCACTTCTTTCCCTGTTGCTCTGCTCCTGTGGTGATCTAGTCCTTCCACTTTGACAGAAGAATCACTGTGACACGTTTCTCATATCTGTCAGTTAGATGTATAAGTAACAATTTTCCTATATTAAGCCCTAGAGAAATTAGATTTTTTGGTAATTAATGTGGACATTCCACTGACAGCTACCACTACTCTTCTCACTACTTTTTCACTCAACTTCACAGTTTTTTGTCTGGCTTAAATGCTTCATACATTTAAATTTAAGGGAAGAACCAGTAAATTGGCCCTGTCATTACTTAGGGCAGGGGAAGAAAAAAAGCCAGATAGAGATTTTATTACTCAGATTTGATAAATATTTTAAGTGAAATCTCATGGTTTGAAATATTCCATCATCTGGCTCACTATGTAGAAATCAATGAATTTTAGTGCCAGAATTCATGAATTAAACCGTTGCAAATTCACTTTAAATCCATGGACTTGCTAATGTTCCAAATGTTAGAACTGCTTACCCACTTGAAAGTTAGAAGACACATATTTCACCTTAATACAAAAGCACTTCCCCATTATGAAGGTATTGTAGCAGACTTTCAATTGGTTTATTCTGCTGGAGTTTTTTAGAATTTTCATTATATTTCAAAGCTCATTCAGATTTTTTCTCTTTGTTTATCAAATAATAAATGACTCCATTACCTTCCTTTTTCATTCCTGCTCGAAAACACTTTTTTAAACGACAATATCTGCATTGATTCCTTTTGTCCTTGTCAACAATACATTGTCGGTTGAATCTATCAGAGACAAGAAAAGGTAAATGTAAAGAGCATTAATAAAGTAGCACTCTGATTACAAAGAAGAAAACCAACTAATCTGCCCTGTCAGAATAATGTCTTTAACCATAGACTCTCTTCTTCAGTTGCATTGATTATTATTCTTTCTTAATCAGTTTTGAGAGGTGTTTCATACCTTCTAATTTTCCAGGAATATATGTGTGTGTATAAACACATGCTTGCACTGGAATAGGCAAGTGTGAAAAATTTTGTAGTTATGTACATCATTTACACCTCAACTGATTTGTGAGGTATGTCAGTAAATGGCTGCATCAAATGGCAGTGGAAGAAAAAAAAAAAAAAACAAGAAGAAAAGCTGCAAATAGAAAAAGGAAAGGACAATCAAGGAAAAAGCCAAATGCTAGTGGCATGGAGGAGCCCCTTAGCTGCAAAACCATCACCCTTGTCTTGCAGTGTTTACCCCTTCTGGGAGACAACAATGAACAAGCTGCATGTTTTATCACTACAGGTGGCAACCTAAACAGGAAATGAGAGGAACCAACACAATGCTTTAAAGACTTGAGGAAATGGAGCATGACACTGCAAGGCGGCTTACCCAGGCTATTATGCACATCAACAGTGCCAAAAGGGAGTGCGTATGAACCATTTGCCCCTCTCTCTATCTAGGCCTGCCTTTTTTTCTTTGCATGTGTTTGTTAGATAAACAGACTCTGAAAAAGCAGAGCTCTTCCTGAAATCACTTATGTCAGCTCTTGACACACCACTTTAGGGGTATGTCTATGCTGTATCACTGCACTGTGTCTATAAGGGAGAGGTTTCCTTATAAGAATATTATGCAGCCAAAAAAGAGTGTAGGAAACAACATTCCAGTAACAAGCCATTCTTATAAAAGTTTTATCATCACCCCATGTAATGGCACAGGGGCACAGAGAATGGGGGCTACAGTCAGTTCATCACATGTCTCTGCTGCTGCCTCATCCTCAAGGGGAGGACTCCTCTCAGTCTTCACCAGCTTCGTTGTTAGGTCCCTCCCAAGCGAGACAGTTCTCCACAAACTACTCCAACGTTGTTCTTCTCATGGACTTAGTTCTTCATTAACTGCTCCAGCACGGGTGCTTTACACAGCATGCAGTCCTTTAGGACTGGGCTGCTCCAGCAATTTCTCCTGTGGGGTCAACAGTCCTGCCAGGAAACCTCCTCCAGTGTGGGCTCCTCTTTCCATGGGGCCACAGGTCCAGCCAGGAGCCTGCTGCTGCACAGTCTTCCCATGGGGTCACATCCTTCTTTCAAGCATTCACCTTGTCCAGCAGGGGGTCCTCCATGGGCTGCAGGTGGATATCTGCTCCCTGACACTTGCCTCATCATGGTCTGTACTACGGGCTGCAGGAGAATCTTTGCTCCAGCTCTTAGAGTACCTCCTCCTCCTCCTTCTCCACTGACCTTGGTGTCTGCAGAGCTGTTCCTCTCTCACATTCTCACTCTTCTCTTCTCTGGCTACAAGTTTTTTCTGCTCAGTAACTATTTTTCCTTCCTAAATCCATTATCCCCTGAGGCACTTCCACCATTGCTGATAGGCTCAGCTTTGGCCATCTTGGAGCTGGCTGGTATTGGTTTCACCAGACACAGGGGACACTTCTGACAGCTTCTCACAAGAATCCACTTTTGTAGCCCCATCACTACCAAAATCTTGGCATGAAAACCCAGTATACCCCTTTAGCAATTTGTTCTAACTCATTGAGTTTTCCACATATTCTACTCATGATTCAAAATGGCCCTGAGCCTACACAGATAATTTCATCAAACATGCTGCCCTGTGATATTTTGGGCACCATTTGGAAATTAACAGATTGCCATTCAGACACATAGGGGGAAATGGCTGTTCAAAAGACCTGTGTGTCACACCAAGTGGGAATACCCACAGATGTGTTTGTACAGCCCTTAAAACAAGACCCATAAATCTTAGACTTTCTATTCAGAAACCACCTTCATAAGTAAAGAACTTTAGAAAACAGTTAAGAGTAACAGAATGCAGTGAAAATATGAGCATTTTTCCTTTTTTTTATTTTGTTGTTTTCAGGAGATGACCTTTCTAATCATAAATAAAAGAGTGAAACAGCTTCTGAGTGATGTAATGATATCAAAAATATCATCAAGCATCCAGAACATAGTTTCTGGAATGTGTATTATCAAGTAGCATTCCTTAAGAAAAAAGCTGAAAATCCTCTGACATAATTTGAAAATTCTGATAAAATCTGAATAAATTTTTTCCTTAAATTCATTAATTTACTGCTTCTAGATGAACTTTTGAAATACCTGCATGAATAGACGTGGTTTTTCCTTATGCTACGTCTAAAAAATCCCTTGCATCCATCACAGCTGGAAGCACCATAATGTTTTCCGGTCGCTCGGTCTCCACATATTGCACAGAGACTATTGACCCCGTTGTCAGCAGCATTCATGTTGACAGCTTCTCCTGAACTGTCTGACAAGAGACAAGAACATACAGAGTTATGGATAAAACTCCCCAAAACCATCCCATGAGCAAGCTGTACCTAAATAGAGGCTTTTTCTGGCCTTTTCTCTTTTAATTGCCACTTACGATTTATATAGCATGACCCCTCTGATTACATCTGGTTCTTACTGACATGAACACTTTCAAAGTGATAGAGAAGTTAAAATAATTTATGAAGTTCATAACAACAAACAATCGTGTTCTAAACTCTTTTCAGCTGATGGGTTAAAAATTAAAGTGCACTTCTGCATTTATAATTACACATGTTCCTATTAACTTGAAGAGGAACTTTGGCACAAAGCGGTTCTAATTGGTAAAGATCTCATGTATCAGTTCTCATACAAGCTGGCAATAGCTGGTAACTCATACAAAGATTTGTGACATTGAAAAAAGAAATAAAAAAGAAGGCTTTTGTACAATTTAATTAAAAAAAAAACAAATAAAAGAACAAAAATACATGCTAAGAGCATTGTCTGTTATTTTCTTGAAGATATTTTTGACAGAAGCACTGGTGAAATCTTTCCTTGCACAGAATATTACCTACATGACTAACAATTAGTCACTGAATATGGTAAATACTATTGAATACATTCACCTGACATCAAACCAGGTATATTTATTCTTTGAGTCACAATGTTAACTGAAGTGTTCAAAGAAACAACTGCAAAATAGCTTTTTCTGTTTTGCTTCTGGTTTAAATGGAAGGAAAACATATCCTAAGCATTTGTAGATTTTTATCCAGGAGAGGAAAGAGTGCCACATTAATTAGATATGCAAATATGAATTCAAAAGTCAAGTACATGAGTTGATGAACAGTATATAGGATGAACAGTAAAACTGTTAATATTGATACATAATATTACTCATATTGTACAGTTCCAACTGAAATGTGTAACACAAATACATTATAAATTTTTCATTGTGTTCCACAGAGCTTAAAAGTTAATGAGTTCTTTAAATACAGAGAGAAGCAACCTTTCTGTTTTGTTTTGTTTTACAGAGCTGTAATCGATGGAAATTCCATTAAACATTATTAAATAAAATTAAATCTTAGAAGTAAGATTTCAGTTCTGTAAAGAATTTATTTTAAAATTAGGATATAAGGATATATATAAGGGCATACTTATTTTCTTTGCTATTATTCCGAAACAAAATGTCTAGAAAATTGACCTGATGAAAAATTTCAACAGAACTGTGTAATCTGCCTGTAGGTGGCTTGTTAAATTTCTCTAAATGTTCCTAATTAATTTAAACAGTCAGAAAAAGATACACAGGAAGGTTCATAAGGGGCAGCTTTCAGTTCCAAATTAGCACTGTAACAAGACAATGTTTTTATAAAAGCTTAAAGAAAATACTTAGGCTAAACTCAAAAAACCCTCTAAACATAAAAAGGCTGCACCTGATAACTAATAATTATCAAGCTAATCACTTACAGTGATAATTTAACCAGCTCTATCGCCAACACATAATGCAATCAAGCACAACCTCCCTAATCTGCCTTCCCATTTTATTTAACATTAACAGATCCAAAAGGGAATTATTCAGCAAAAAAAGAAAAAAAGAAAAGAGACCAATGAAATACCCATATTAGAACAAAAAGCAGAGAAATCATCTAAAGTTAAATAATCATTGTTGACAGCTAGAAATTTAGTTAGCGCAAAAAGTTCTGATTTTTCTTCCTAAATTGATAACCAAATCTACCCCTCTGTTTACTAAGCTTGCTTTAATTTAACATCAGAAATTCAGATAAAACTTTAAGCTCAACAATAGAAACTTAATATGGCAGGAATATGTGGAAATACAGGTGTTAAATATTTTTCCTGCAAATCACTACAAATTGGTTCTGCCTTTTAAAAATACATACTACTACAGATCTATGAATTGTACTTTAAGACACAATAAAACAATACTTTTAGTGTATTAAAAGATTTGAAAGGCCATTTTCGAATAGTTTAACTTGCCTGACACTTTTGTTCACTTTTTTTTTTTTTTTATCAATACTCAATGGCAGAATGGAATGGTATGCTTTCTATTTCAAGCATAAATTATTGACAACACTTCTCAAAAACTGCATATAAAAAAAATCTGCCTAAAGTGTTACAATAGCCAAACTCAAATGCTTTTTCACAACTAAACATTATCATCTAGAAAGCCAATGTGATTCTTTTTAAATCACTCTTGTGTATATATACACTTAGCTAGAAAGGCCAGATTAACACTTAAATAAAAAAAAATATTAGTCCAACAATTAGAAACTAGGCATTAAGAAACAGTAGCTAATTTTTTTGTAAACCTCTGGATAATTTTGTCCTTTCATTCTGAAAGTTATATACGAAATATACTTCCATGTCCAAACTGTCAATACTAGTTATTCATTTGTCTTAAAGTAAATAAAACAACTGCTGAATAGACCATTTTTTTCCCTTTGATTAACTGACTAGTGACAGTACAGCTACTTTATTATATATAACCACTCTTTTATTTTCCTTAAAGAATTATAATGTTACCAACTCAGTCAGCGATGAAGTGTAAGAGAGCAGATTTGTAGTTTGAAAATAATCCCCAAATGCTCCCTTAATAAAACATTTAACTACTACCTGATAGCATTAATAAACTTCACTTTTTCTGTTAACTGGCTTGAATTTGCCTCACAGGGCAGAACTCACCGTTGCCATTATACAGAATCTGCATAGTTTCGAACTCCAGTGCTGTATAGGTTGGATCTAAAACTTCACTGTAGTTTGCCATTTCCATGTCCAGTATTGGTTCTGAGAGCCGCATCATTGAATGCAAAAGCAGTGGTAAAGCTGTTCAAATGTACAACCTTCCCATTCTGTTTCACAGTGATTGATAATCCAAAGTTAACTATAACTGTGTCACTTACGTGCAGCAATGGGAGGAGCTGGAAAACTGCTTCTGCATGCTGTATTTTACCTGGGTATTTTTTTTTCTTTTATGATACATTGCAACCCTTCTGATAATCTTGGAATGCTTTTTAAAATAATCTTATCAGGAGTTGTATTGGTTCCAGTTCTTGCATGAACCCAAGGACGTGCAGGAAGCTTCCTATCCCTCATGCTTTGCTGCACATTTTGCTGTCAATGTGTAGTACACACAGTTCTAAACAAACTACTCTGGTTGTTCTATGTGGAGACTATAAGTTCATATGCCATTTTGCTCTCTCACTTTGGAACAATAAGGAAATGTGATATGATTAGGGACTATCTCAAACTATACCCAAGCCACCCACCTACATATTTTAAAAGACAGTTGTAAAATCTCTCATTTTACAGCTGATAGTGTTCTTTTCCACTGGCAATGACCTAGCTCTGTAGGCATTCTTAAGCAAGGCTTCAAGTCACACAAATCTGCACCAAGGCCAGTTCATAAATCCCCTCCATCACACACTGTGTTGCTGCAATGGCTCCAGGCACTGTACCCTGCAGCCTCTCAGAGAGTGGCTTCCTGCTCTAACCCTTCTTCATATAAGATGTGATGGCTGCATGGCATTTCCAAGCACCATTCAGATGTACAGGGGGAAAAAAATATTAATCACCTTCTCTGTAATGAAGAATCTCTGCATAGGTCCACAGCTCATCAGTTAGTAGACATGGCGTGCACAAACCCAGTTAAAAACCCTCCTGTAAAGCTGCTTGAATCTGTGCCATATAGCTGAACAGCAGAATTTCACTTGCTAATCTGGTGCTTTCAAATGTTGGATAGCAGGATTTCAAATGTTATTATTCGTAATACATTCTCTAGAGAAAACTATCCTCTACACTGCTGAAAAACAATTACATAAAGATTGTACATATAGGAAAACTACACAGTTTATGCCTAATTAACAAGAGCTAGTAACTGTATATACAGCATTGAAATGCATATTTCAATGGTAAAGTGTCTGCAGTTCCTACTCAGTAAAAGTAGCTGTACGAGGGCACCACATGCCAACTCCTAGATTAAATAAATAAATAAATAAATAAATAAATATTTAAAAAAATCAATTTATGACAGACAAGTTACCAATGAAAGAGGAGAATCTACACAAAAAGACCTAGAAAAACAGCCCTTCAAAATCTATCCTTCTAGTATCCATGTCCCCAGGGTTACCTGAGAGTCACAAATCATCCTGTCTCCTTGTGGACATGTAGATGCAGTCTCAGGCCAGTTCTCCTCCTGACTCCAGCAGAGTCCAGTAACATAATTATGACAACAGGATTCTTGCAAAATTCACAGACCTATCCCTAAACCAAAGCATATTTACAGTTGTGTTACTGCTTGCACAAATTCTCCTCAGAGTTTGGAGGGTCTCCACAGGGGCTGTCCTTTTCAACATACGGCTATTCATTTTCCTTTAAACCATTCATCCATTATTATATTTAATGAGATATCAAAAAGCTGCAAAAGTTAATTCTTAAAAAGAGCAACTGATATGACTACAAACACTTCCTATACATGACAGAAGACAAATAATATAAAAAATCTCAATTTTTAAAGATATTTAAGAATATGACTGAAATTTTAGAATATTTACTGCCTACAATCATGGAAAAAAATTACTCAGAAAGTGTTATTTCACAGTACTGGAAGTGTAAAAGATTTCACAATTTTTAAAGACAGCTAACATTTCTTTCTTTTACTTAAAGAAATAAATTAAGATTGATGAAAAGCTAGTTGTTGAGAGCCAATATTGTTTAGGAAATCACTGTAATTTTATCATGAGATTGAATAATTTTATATTACCTGATGGCTCAGTTTGAAAAGTTTCTTCTGTAGCAGAATTTGTTGTATTTGCTACAATCATTTGTTGTATTTGTATAGTATTTGCTATAAAACTAATTACTAGTTACATAACAAATGATTCATTGCCTTAATATGCTACTTAGCATAATATAAAAAGGCTTACATGTTAACTAGAATTATCTATTGTTTGTCAGTGTACACTTTTTGATAATATGTTCTATAAATATTATCTCACTTTTTAATACCAAAATTGTATGCTTACAAACATATTCATTGCATATTTTTATTTCAAAATGCCAATCCTGAAAACATTCTGGCATGTAAGTAAATTTAAAATGAGGGAATGAATGGAAGATGGAAGATATCATGTATGACATGATCAAATCCTGTTATTCCCTCTGCTATTAGCAGAACTTCTTCAATGCTGCCAAAACAGGTCCCTTAGTGACTGCTAAAGAGAGGGAATGAATTGACCCTTCATACTTCTGTCATATGAAAACTCATTTCAATTGATTTTTTAATATGGAAAAATGTATGCTATAGGAAAGACATTCTTTATACTATTTTTTTCATGTTTTGCTGAGGAAACTTCTTACAGTCAAATCCTGCACTCATAAAAATGTGCTTTCTGGGGGATTTTTGGCATCATGAAGCACATCATGAACAATTAATGTATACTAAATCACTATGGTAAAATATTAATATGTTTTCTTTCAGCCTTAGGTGGATAAGAATGCAGTCCTGGAATTAGAGCAGTTGACGAAAGAAGGTAATGATGAAGAGCTTTTGGTCTTATGTCAGTTCAAGCTTTATACTGTTCACCATATTCAGCAGATTTCTTTTCATATTGGACACCTGCACTGCTTTTCAATGCTGAATGACACTACAGCTTGCAGTATAAAATGGTCTTAAGTCAAGTCATCTGCTACTGATAGCCAAGAAATATCAGCCTAAGGTAAGCAAAAGTTTTTAAAGTGTGTAGTTAGCCAAACTGCTAAGCACTTCTTTGAGATAAGTGATAATGCAAATTTTAGTAAGAAATAATTTCTCAAAGCAAATTTTGCAGTAATTGTGAAGAGAAAGCTACACAATAATGGTTTTGTTCATGTGGTTTTCTTGCTTTTTTTCTTTAAATCTGATGACCTCAGGATCACATACAGAAAGCATTCCTATCTTATCTTTAAGACTATTAACTCAGTTAATTGTTCAGCTCTCCATATTAAATGTAATCATTCCTTCTGACAGTGGTATAAAATACAGCACAACCTAATAAAATCAAGGTTATTTCCATGAAAAGTTTTCCTGAAAATAAAAGTAAATCTCAAACTACTATTGCCACTGAAACAGTTCTAATTTTGTCTCTCTTTTTTTTTTTTTTTCATATGTACCAATACGTTCTTTTACCTTTCCAGCTTAGTAAGAAATGTAGGTTGCCAGTGTTAATTCAAAGGTATTTTTTTTCTTGTTTCCCGTGTATTCTGGGTAAGAACACACCTTCACTCTATTTCCTGCTTTGTAAGCACAGTGGTGGACATACCTTGGAAGGCATCCTGTTTTTGTCACTAACCTGTAATACTCATCCAGAATGCTGGAAAAACACACATTTGGATCTGTTTCCTCTCTTGATGGTTGGCACATGTAGGACGGGGTATGCATGGAGGCCATACTAAAACACTCTAAAGAAACCATATGAGCTGAGCCAGAATGCCTTCTTACTACAGTAAACTCAAAGACCTCCAAGCCAGAGAGTTTATTTGCCAAAAGCTTGCTATGCAGGAAGCAGTGTGAAAATTTCCGCACACCCACGGGCAATCTCATCTTTGGCTTACAAAGATACCCACCCATGTAATACCACAGACTTCCCTCCCTGGAACACACCCTCAGTGCCAGGGAGAACACTGCTAGTCACCATCACATCAGCTCTGCTGACACCCGCCCCCAAGTGCTTCATAAATGGTCCATGAGTAATGACTGGGAAATGTTCTAAAACATAAAATTATGACGTGTGACATGGAAAGCTTTGTAACACTGTGGCATTACTTTACTTGATAGAGATGGCTGGGTTTTTATTTTTTAAATAAATAAAAATATTAGAGTTGGATCAGATCTAAAAATCTGATAAAATCTAAAAATCAGTGATAAAATATAACTGTGTATTAAATGTATATCACCAAACTTCATCAAACAGAAATAGCCTTTTCATTTAACGCCTAGGTAACATGATGGAAAGATGGTTACAGTCCTCTACAACTCTAAGATATTACAGCAGGGCTTGTAACGCTGTCACAACTGCTCTCTCCCTCCCCCACTGCGAAAAATGTTCAGAGCCAAACAAGGACAAAGTTGCCTTTGAGCTGGTTAATGTGAAAAGATTTTTCAGAACAATTTGTGAATCGTGAGAATAAATATACAGCACAAAGGCTTCCACTAAGGTGACCAAAGGCATCATCTCATACTATTCAAACCCAGAACCAACTATAACCTTCAACAAGGAAATTTATGGTACTTAGACTTTTCACTCTGTCCTAAAAAATACAGTGGTTAAACAAAACACTAGAAAGCAAAGTCAGTACCAGAATTGAATAACAGGTTTTCACAGCACACTTATTAGGCAAGGTGGTAAGATTAGCTGCAACAAATCATGCCAGGTGAAACTGAAGTACAGATCTTTGTGGGAAATCCAGGCTAAGCCTGTTTTCATTATTCACATTTTTTAGACACTTAGACCACCTCAGGCATTCTATAGAAAGGAGATTCTTGCAAATATTGAATTTGCCTCTTTTTTCAGTTAAATTGGTCATCCATTATGTTGAGGTCTACTTAACATACAGCATATATAGCTTTCTTTTATAAGTTATAATCAGGGTTGTGGGGTTTTTTTTTTGTTTTGTTTTGTTTTTGTTTTGATGTAGCAGGGAACAGAAAATTATTGTGAGGTCTGATTATCTTCATATTTATGTTTTTGGCTTAAAATATTAGTCATCATTCAGAACAACCAGCTACAACTTCAGTGGTCATGAATGAGAATAAATATAAAAAACAAAGATCATGCTTGGTGTCTGACTTGTCAAATCCTATGGATCCACCCTCCAGTACTCTTTAGAGCTTGAAATAATCCCCAAACAGTTATTAAGATGTCAATGAGTAATCTACAATGGAGTTTCCAAGCTGAGTACTAGTACTAGTACTGATCTAGTGCTCCAAACTCTTTGATGAGCTATTTTCAATTTTAATCTTGCATCCACTTCAGTATTTGCCTTGTCAGTAGCTGAGGGGAAATATCAAAGGAATATAAAAGCTTTAAAATATTTTGAGCCTGAAGAATAGTAGCTGCAGGATAATTTTAAAGATAATTTACACTTGCTGAGGACATAGCCCGCTTTCAGATTCTCCCCCTCTAATCCAAATATAATTCACTCCATCTTATTCTAAAAGGATAAATGATTTATTTATTCACTTTATATACCACATTGAGGGTGTCATTGAGGGGATATGATGCTAGGACAGCAACAGTAATATAATGGTGTCATATGCAAAGAGATGTTACATTCACTCTTAAGGTGAAGGTAGACAAAGCTATCTGGTTTATCTGATTTTATTTATCACTTACACATGCACACATACATCAATGAGTGACCTGGGTAGCATCTCACAAAGTATAAGACACATTGCAGTTCACAAATCCTTAGTTGTGTTCTCTCTTTAACAGAAAGGTGTTCTGAGGATGATTCGCTCATTGTATTCACTCACAATCTTCACAGAGAAAAATTATTAAAACATTATCTTCTTCATTTTGCAGCTGTCCCATGCTACTGTTTGTCAATGGCTTAGTGAAATCCATGGTGTACCTTTGATAGCCTTTCAGCAAGTAATACCACTAGGAAATATTCAAGGAAAAGCCCTCTCATAGCCAAGAGGTCAAAAATGGACCATTGCAGTACGGGCCATCACTAAATGTCAACAGCTAGCTGCACTGAGGGAGAGCATTGTGTCAGGGGGATGGAAGAGACACAGCCATGATGGTGCCAGCTGAAGTAGCACATTTCTATGGGAAGATTTAGAAAGATGAGTAATGGTGAGGTAGAAGCTTGAAGACAGTCATTCAAAAAGGAGGCTGAGGGGTGCCCTCATTGCTCTCTACAGCTTTCTGAAGACAGGAAATAGAGAGGGATGGAGATGCTGATCTCTTCTCCCTTAAATTCAGACAGGCTGAATGGGAATGGTTCAAAGCTGTGTCAGGGGAGGTTTAGAGTGGACATTGGGAAGAATTTTTTTTACCAGAGGGTGGTCGAACATCGAAGATTTCCTAGAGAGGTGATCAATGCCCCAAACCTGCCAGTGCCTAAGAGGCATTTGGAAAATGCTGATGAGGGTTTTAACTTGATCAGCAATGATTTGGTCAGAGAGTTGAACTAGATAGCTATTGTAAGTCCCTCTCAACTAAAACATCCTAATCTTGTCTAGTCTAGTATATCCTAACATTTTTTATTTGGTCAGAACACAGTATGCCAGATACAAGGGTGAGGCAGTAAAGACTGAGGACACAGAATAGTTATGTTCCTTTATCTAGCCACTACAGGAGGATGTCCACAGTAGATTGCAAGCCATGTAGATATCAAATGTTATGCAGAATTAAAATCTTGTTTTCTGTACACATACGTTTATACATAAGTAAGTACACACAGAAATTTATTGTCAGTTGTTTTGTGACAGCTGGATTTGCCTCTTGAATTATCACTGAGTATACCTACAAGAATTAATCTGACAGGGGAAGCTCTCCCTTCTACATGCAGATTCTTCGTAATTCTTCACATTGTATTGTCCATGTCCAGATTCTCTCCATGAACTAATAGCAAATTTGTATTTTGCCAGTTCAATCCATTTCTGTGCTTGCTTTATGTCCAGATTACAGTAGATTTGCTAACCCTATCTGAGCTTAGCAGGCACTATTAGAAAATTGTGCATCTTTATGGGGAGGAAGGATAAAAACCAGAATACTTTTGCTTTTTACATTGCAACAGATTAGGTTTGCTGTTAGGTATGTGAATTATTATTAGGTAGACTTTAGTATTTATTATTTCCATTTTAACTTAATATTCGTAGGTTTGTTTTATTCTTGAAAACTCACTATAGCCATGAAGTGTTGACCATTTAGAGGGCTTAAAGGATTTTTGTAGCACAAAATTTTGTGGTGAGATTTGCTGAGGTACAGTCAAATGACTGGATACGCTTGTTAATTATTTGCTTAAATCAGGTAACTTATTATTTTCTGCTACACACAGGAAAATTAATCAGAGTTGTCCTGGAGAGTGGAGTGAAATGAGAAGAAAAGAGGAAAGAGTTCAGGCATAAGATAAAGCCAAACCATCATGCTACTGATAAGCAAGACTAAGTACTCCTGTTCAGTCATCTCCAGGTGATTAGTAATTTCTTAATAAGCCTTCTTGGCAGGTTTTATGCAAACTTGCTCGTAAACAATGTTTTATATAGCTAGTTAGATAAAATTAACTTACAATTTACCCACAGTTATCTTAGAAATACCATATAATGAGATTTTTTTCCACAGATAAACACCCTTGCCTTTGTCATACACAATAAAAGAGTTCAAAAAGAGGTTAACCAGTATCAAGGCAAGGTTTGTTTGGTATTCTTTTTTTTTAGCTTGCTTGGAATCCTTCTTTTCTTTGTGATCAATTAATCACAGCAAGTCTTCTAATTTCTATATTCTATCCCCTGCTGAATGAGTTATGTATTCTACATAACATTTCAAAACAAACTCAGTACAGTTCTGCCCATGCTAGTGACTATATAACTCTTGGTCCTACGTGAAAGGCTAATTAAATAACTGAATAGTCAGACAAGTACCATTCTTTTCAGTTACCGTGTCTAAAATTAAAATTTTTAACTAGAGCCCAAGCTGACTCATCACATTCCTGCAGAAAGAATGTTGTGTCAACATACTCAGTTTAACTCTTCCAAGACACCAGCATGGTTATGCTTAGCTTAACAAGTTCTCTAATTGCTATTGTTACAAAAATGAGCTAATGAGAAATTTAGAACTTATTAAAGACTATCAGTTAAGAGTGAAATTATGACAAACAAACAAAAACTTTAAATAATCCCTGAACAAAAGAACAATGAGAAGGCATATTCTCCATTTCAACCATATTTCAGAACAGCTCTTTAAAGTATCAAAATAACTCCATTTTCTGCATCAAATAAATGAGTTCTTAGAACAACTTGCAGCCTAGGAAGGCATGTGTGTACAATATCCTGATTTTCATAAAACCATAGAATGGTTAGGGATGAAAAACACCTTAAAGGTCATCTAGTTCCAACTCCTCTGCCATGGGCAGGGACATCTTCCACTAGACTATTAGGTTGCTCTAATCTCCATCCAGCCTGACCTTGAACTCTTCCAGGGATGGGCATTCACAGCTTCTCTCAAAAACCTCTTCCAGAGTCTCACCATCCTCACAGTAAAGAATTTCTTCCTAATACCAAATCTAAACCTATCGTCTTTTGGTTTCAATCCTTTTCTCCTTGTCCTATCACTGCATGCCCTTACAAAAAATCCCCCTCAAGCCTTCTTGTAGGTCACCCTCAGGTACTAAAAGCCTGCTATAAGGTCTTCCTGAAGCCTTCTCCCTAAAATTATTACATTATATTTCTCAGAGAACAAAGTAATTCTTGCATTTACCAGACATGAACTGACAACAGCATCTCCTTGAAAATTCAAACAGGGCTGTCTAAAGAATCTGGGAGGCCAAGGACACCTGATATTTTTATTGGCAGAGGCATCAATACTCTAAGCACAGGAAATTCAGATCCCAGTGAGCACAAAGCAGAATCCTCTGGAGAAGGAGGTCAGGTCTTTGCTTTGCTGTACACATACAGACACTCTTCAATTGGCCAGTGCTTATCTCTTGAATTTTAACAGGTTAGGTGTGTTCCCATGCAGGAACAAAACATTAAATACTTTGACTTCACAGAAGTACAGATATATCTGCTCCCAACAGATTTTAAACAGTGATTTTAACAAGCTCAAAATCAGTGGAAGTCCATTTTAAAAGCTGATCATAAATATTAGAAGATAAGTTGGGCTGCATCTCTTTTAACTAATGAAGCCAGAACACCGAACTGAGAAGGAAAAAATTCACTGGCATGGAAGATATGAGAGAAGTGGTCTAGCATGATTTTAAATAGTCTCTGTCTTGAGAGGACGTAAGAGGAAACTTTGAGAAATAGTCTTAAGTGCAGTTACACATAAAAACACAAAACAAGACATCAAGAAAAAAATATGAAAGATTTTGTGTAGCTGCAATAATGTAGGTTACATGATCAAGTTTACTTCCAACAGTATAGGTAACAGTTGGGTCTGCATGGATTTTCTGGACCTGAATAACATTCTTATGGCTATATTCCTTGTTTTTAATGTATTGATGTAGGAAGCTTCCATCATTTTATCTGAGAACTTTGCAATCAGTAACATTATATCCCCATCTGTGAGAGAGTGACAAACTATAGTCCCCTTTTAATAAACAGAGAAATGAGGCAAAGGACAACTAAAGATAGCATTTATGACACTTGAGTCCACGTGTCTACAATACAGTTGCCTGCACACAAACCAAACATTCAGTCCCCTTTGTATATAATGATCAGAAACAGGCACATCTAAACAGATTCCTCAAACTTATCTTTAACAGGAGGTTGAACTGAATCACCTCCATTTCTTCCCACTAGTTGTCTAACTATAATGCTAAAACAACTGCAACACCTAGAGTTAGGTGAGGTGAATAAACAAATGACTCCCCAAAATCTCAGAAGAGAGTTGAAGATGGAAACCCTGGATAGAGATACACCTCCTACACTTTCCACTGGAGCACACTCTCAAAACTGAAAATATATAACAGAGCACAACTGCTACAGCTTATGAAAACCATGAACATGCTTTATATCTTAAAAAAAAAAAATTACATATTTTTTATGTCCTTGCTCAATAATTAGTGTTTTCACCAAATTAAAATATATTTCATAGGATGTGAGCTTCAAGAAGAGAGTCAGCTAAGTTCACAAAAATGACAATGTGTGAAATCATAAAATTATGCATTATACCAATCGAGGATTAACAAAATCAGGCTTAAAAATCAAACTAAAAATAAGCTAGATGAAGAACATTCCTAAGAAAGTAACAAAGAAAACATTAAGTTACTATATCTAAATGGGGGACAGTTGTCCTGCATGGTCTTGCCTGCATCCCCGGTTTGTGAATGGGCACCCAAAATCCCCAGGACCAAACGACAGGACTTCAATTTTCTTTAGAAGGTGCACCAAGCACATGGATTCTTTTCTTGGTTGATACCTCCTCTAGCCTGACAACCAGAAATACAAGGCATGCAAAAGACACGGATCACTTCCCCACCTTGCTGGGGACACTGTTCAGATGCATCTCCTGACGCACAGTCACAGGAGCAGCTTGAAGTTAAGCTGCCTTCTCAAAGCTACACTCTATTTTGATAAAAGGGAGAAATCACAACAGATATGTTAAATTCATCTCCAAAGACACATAAAAGTTGCTGCACTCCAAAGTTTTGGAGTTTTCTTTAAAACAATGCAGTAATCTTTTAATCCTTTCCTCTGATTAAGGAGAAAAAGCAGTTGTGAACTGTAATTGCTACTCATTAAATGTCCTGACTACACCTGAAATTGATTAATCTTCTAGATAACATTGCTTTAACTAGACACGTGAGAAAATATCTAAGGTGACAGTCCACTTTTGTTAAGTGAGTTCTGTTGATAAATTGGCATTTAAAACACGTTAGTATTTAAATACTCCTGTCTGATCTATGAGAATGGCAGAAGTAACTTCCTGTGAAAATGTAGTCCTTCTACATTTTAAAAGAAAGCAGTAGAAAAGAAAAAAAAGAAGCAGTAGATCAAAAAAGAAGCAGTAGAAAAGACTGTCCTAATCAAAAAGAACTATTTGTTTAGGAATCTGGACAGCTGAGTCAGTAGCAGTTGTATGCAAGGAAGCAAAATGACTTCACTTAGGTGATGGAAATGTCACTACTGGGTGTATCCTATTAATGTTAAAGTAGATTACATATACAATGAAAAAGCTATTTGAAAAGTTTTAGAATCTGCAAGGGAGTGGAAATTTAGGACTAACACGATTTTCTTTGTAAGGTGATGTAAGGTCTACAGTCAAGAGCCTAGCACTTGTAGTGTCTGACTGCTAAATCTATCAACAACATAACAGCTAAACCAAAAAGAATAGCAGTGTTGGCTGTTTGAAGTGAAAGTCCTGCTAAAGATAGCACTTCTTGCTAAAACTCAGGGTTGCCTGAGCTTTTTAGAAAGTAAAACTCTGAACAACACTGGAACTTTTGTTACACTTACTTTTTTTATATATATAATAAATCTCAGGGATAGGAAACATCATAATATTTTCCAGTGAAAGACTGATGTGACTGATGCCTCATTTGATCTATAGAGTATTTTTTGGGAAAAAAAAGAAACAAAACTACAGTACTGTTGTCTACTGTTATCTTGAAAGGAACAGTTAAAAATATCTGAAAACCAGCCATTCCTAGGAAGTGTGGCAGAAGTAATTACTTTAGGAACCCAAAGTGTTCAGAATCATTGAATACTAAAAATACTAAATACTAAGAAAACATGAAGGCAAATCTTTTCTGTAATCAGTTTGATCTCACATGAGTGAAGTCATACTTTCTATTATTTAGGAGAGAAAAAGAAATACTTAAAGGTGAAACAGGATACTGGACTCTCTAATTTCCTTTCACAAGACTGAAGTGAATTAAAATGACTAGAGTAATATTGTAGCAGATTGCTGTATTACATGGTTTTGAAGTGAAGGAAGAAAAAGAAAAGGAAAAAAGAAAAAAAAAGGAAAAAGATAAATAAAAATTAAAAAAAAAATATCATTATTATTTTCTGAAAGGGATCTGAATATAAAACCCAGTCAAGAAAAAAGAGATACAGGAGAGAATTAAATGACTGGATATTTGTATAACATCCATTAACAAGTTTTATGACTCGAAAAGGGGAAACTGTATCAAATACTGCTATGGACATAAGGAATCTTGAATATACTCTTAATCCTTTACTTCCAGGTTTTAAGGAGGTCATTAGGTTCAACTTTCTTCTCAATACCGGTCACACCAGGTTGCTAAGGGCTAAAAACAGTCATAGCCAAAATACTTTGAAGACTGAAGACTGCCTAACCTCTCTGGGCATTCTGTTTTCCTACTGGATCTGGTGTCCCCTGGTTCTCACAATGGGCATTTTTCTCCTTACATTCACTCTGAAATACTTTTATTTCAACTTACATCCATAGACTTCTAGTCCTCTTAGCCATCAAAGCCCTCTTACCTGCACCACAGCGAAAGTCCATCTTCTCACAAACAGCCTTGAGGTACCAGAGGCTGCCGTGAGGGTCTCTCCCACAAAGCCATCTCTAGGCTGAAACATCTCTGGTCCATTAGCCGGTCAGGTACATCAGCCCCTTACCATCTTGGTGGCCCTCCAGTGGACTTTCTTCAGTTAATCCATTTATTTCATCACAGAAAGAAGAGGGCGAGTGGGCAATGATGCACCATTTTAGATATCATCTATCAAGTGCTGAGTAAAAGGAAATAATAATTTTCCTGAGGCCTGCTAATACAGCCCAGGATGCTGCTGGCCCTCTTCTCCTGGGATTCACTGCTGGGTCACACTCTGCTTGCTGTCTACCAAGACTCTGATTCTTCACAGCACAATTTTATCCCAGCTAATCTTCTAATTCTCTCCACAGTGCAGGATTGTTCTCCCATTTCCCAGTATTACAATTCTCAATTAAATTTTTATTCCCTAAGAATCACAACAGGTTTCCAGCCTGCCCAGGCTAAATTACCAGCACTAATAGCACTTGTTATTTTTCAGGTGTATACATAAATAAAATTACCATGATGGACTTGGTTTGAAAAAATTGACCTAGCTGTCCTAAACAGCTATAATTAAGACACTGTCATATCTGTTAATTTAGCCAGAATAAGAAGCCAGACAATCACTTCTGGAGTTGTTTCCTATAGCCAGCAGAACTCATCTACATCGCCAGCTATCTGTCACTCATCTGACAGCGAATGGCATTTCTGCTTCCATCTACACAAGAAGTGGAGTTAAAAGCTGCCATTACAACTGGAATTAAGGAGCACTAATGGCTCGCCAGCCATGTTCAGGGCATGAGAATGTAGATCTTACTGAAGGAGACTAAAAGGAGTTGATTTGCCCATCTCAGGGAAGTGAAAAGTGAGAGGGAGTTTATTCTACAAATAAATCACGCGCTGTAAGCTACATAGAGCAAAAATTTATTCAGACAATAAAACAATTCTGCCATAAGAACAAAGGCATAACTTTGAGACTGACAAGTGGAAAGCTTCTAAACATGTCAGGGTTATGGCATTGCAACAAACCTCCTCCATTTGGGCAGCAGAGGCGAGGAACCCAACTGGCTTTAAGACATGGAAAGAAATTTATGAAAGGTATTATATGGGTTGGTGATACCAGCCAAACTGGTGACTCAGGAGATCTCTTCTAGTCTTATTGTGCTGAACATTTGCATCATGACTATTTTTTTTATAAAGTGGCCAGTGAAAAATATCAAGTGCATTATTCTAATTAAAAATTAAAGAAATATAAATGACAGAAAGTTAACCTCATTGTGATAAGCAATTAACAGAATTATGCTGTGATTAAGCTGATGCATAATTAACAACTGCTGTAAATGATGCTATCCATCTAATTTGCCCAGATTGGAATAGCATTATTCTTAAGCATGTTTAGCAAGTTCAGTGGTAATATGCACTTGAATGAAGTGCTCTTTACTAATGTGTTCAAGTTCACAAAGCTGTTATTAGAATTGCAAATAAGATACACACCAGCATCATTTCTTCTGCCCATCATTTTCTCTTCTTTGGAACTATTCCTGACAGAAAATCAAATTCTAACAAGTCCAAAAGATGTTTGCACAAATTGAGTAAAAGTAGTGTTATTAAACATAAAAAATTTGCAAAAAAATCATCATGATGAACCAAGTGGGACTGAATTCAAAACACAAGCTGCTGCTGAGTAAAAAGGAACAAGAATCATGGAGCTCACTGGGGGACAGAGGAAAACACTCAAGATAGAATTCAATTAACAAGTGGAAAGGAGAAGAATATTTTTTCAAGTGATGTATATTTAAGGCCCAGATCTGAAGAATCTCTGATCATTCAAAGTCTAATGAAATCAGTAGAAAAAATCATCAGCTTTCAAGTATAAGGTCTTCATGGTCAATACATGCTGGAGTTGTAAAGTCTTTAATTGGCTGACTAAAGCATACCAATTAAAAAAAAGAAAGTGGCTTACAGGTCTTCCAACATTTCCCCGAAGGATATTGGAAAACCTGAACTGGAGAAAATAAGATAGGAAGAGGGAACAATTGCCTGATGAGAAGCACACACAGCCTTGAGTGGATAAAATCATTCCGCAAAAATTTTTGGGGAGGGCATATCTTCCACCAACCTACCACCAGCTTCTCCAATTTCATAGGTGTTTATATGGCTTTCAGAAGCACATGATCTTTACAAATGATTCATCTCTAAATGGCCATCAGTTTCTGAGTGAGAGGCATGTTGAAATAGGCCACATAATGATACAGTCTCTAGCAAGCAAGGAGGTCAGTGAAGCATGCAGCAAAACTTCGCTTACATTCAAAAAATAAAAAAAAAAAAACAAAGCACAGACACTTCAGTTCTTCATACACAGATGAGGAAAGGCTGATTTCCTTGGCTATGCTTCCATCCTCATTTCTAAGTAAGACTTGCAGCCAATAAGAGTAAAATAAATGCTAAGCTACCTGCAAGGCAAACCAACTCTGCTCCTAAATAAAATTCTTGTTTGGATTATAAAGGTTGAGAATACAGTGCTTTCATTTAAGGTATAAAGGAATTTCTGAAGATTAAAGAAAATGCTTAAGTCATCAGACAACATTGATGCCAGATTTTCTTCCACTTGTAGAATAAAAAAGCATAGAATTTATACAATATCTTGAAAAACTATCTGGAAGGATTACATGTAGGGAATAGAAGACAAAATGGTTTTTGAGACTATAGTTCTGTTGACACAGAAGCCTATGAATAAAAGATCCCCTGCTCTTTGGATGACTAATGTTTAGGTAAACTGGGTAAACTACATAGTAAAACAGGATTTGTAGTAGAAAATCCTGAAATAAAAACAATTTTAATTTGACTATGTGCACGGCTTTTAAAAAAGGATGAAGGCATGAAAGAAACAAAGGGACATTTTGTAGTAACCTTGAGAACTACTTTATAACTCTTGCAGCCTTGCTGACTTTTCTTGGGTGGGGTGAGCCGCACTTTTAAACGCTAAGCTTTAGCTGGGCAGGCACAACCTATTTATTGCTTTATATATACTTATTTCAATGTTGCCTATTCATTCTATACATTCTTATGTATGTATAGTTTATGCCTTTATGAGCAACTCTTAAATCCAAACAAAATGTGCACTGGCCACTCATAAAGGTCTGAAATACAATTTGCTTTCTGCTCCCCAAATGTAATTTCATGCTCTTAAGATCCAAATAAAAGCATGTCATTTTTAGCTTTTTGTATTTCAAAAATATCCACCTACTTCAGCAGCATTCTTTGCTTTGCCTTTTACATTACTTGAAACCTTACGGGTAATACATCCTACTTTCCCTTGGAAGAAAGTGACAACACAGAAAATCACTTCTAAACACCAGGGGGGAAACTAACTCCCCTTATTTAGATACAACAGGACTTTAGTCAAGAACAGAGATTCTTACAGTCTAAATTGTAAGTCTGCTGAGGTACAACATTATTTATTGATTTTGTAAACTGCAGTGCATGCAAAATAGAAAGCAGTAAAATTATTAGCACATGAGTACTTTCTGTCCTCAGGACTGATATTGTTACACCAGCATGCCAGATTGATTCTGGCATTACCACAAATTAGACTGCTTTATTCAACAATTAAACATATATAAAATAAGCTCTTATGTGCATATTTTCATGTATAGTCCCTGGATCAGGAATATACCATTTGCCTAATAGTGGAGAAAAAAAAGGACTACTTGAAATGACATAGCCTCTGTCACTGGGATCACTACAAAGGCACATAGAAATCATCAGGGTGATGATATGTAAAGTGAGGATGAAGCCTAGAAATTGATCTGTTCTTGAGGTCCCTCTCTGCCTCTCTCCCTATCCTCATTCATCCATGCAAGGTAAATTAGTCTCTCCATCATACATGATGAGAAGTTGGAATCTCTACAGGAAGCACACCCTTGTCTATATACCTCTTTTAGTTCCACATTTTCAGACCTCCCTTCCACACCTAATTCTATAGTCATTAGTAGGGCAATAAAATGACATAAAATGAGCAAAGAGCAATAAAGCAATCATATTCCAGCATGTTTATTTAGTGTGGCCCTTAATGACAGAGACCTTCGCACCCACTGATACCTGGAGCTGCTACTAATTCTCCTCTGCCTCAGATCCATGGTTACTATTACTTTCAGACTTACTCCTAGTGTTTTAAAGCCTACTTCACATGAACTGAAAAAAAAAAAAAAAAAAAAAAAAAAAAAAAAAAAAAAAAAAAAAAAAAAAAAGAAAGAAAAAAATAAAATAAAACCTCACAGAAAGAAAAATCAGTTTTAAGGGGGAAAAGAAAGCTTTGCAAATTCAGCCCAAATCTACTTGCATGTGAGTTAGATACAATGAAAAATTTGCATGGGTGCAGTGAGGTTGTGCTATAACATGTGAAGATGTGCCTTTGAGTATACTGTCCAAATTAGCTGGAAACATCAAATGGTATTCAGTGGCTGTTGTTATTAGACTGTAGATATATGCTTAGTGGAAAGAAAGGTATTTAAAATCCAACTACATACTAGTGAATCTGATGGCAAATCAGACTTCTCTGTCCCCAAATACTTCACAATCAGTCAAATTAAAGTTGCACTAACTATAGCATACTGTGATTAGCAATTAGTGACTAGTTCTACAACTCTTTCCATGTCAGTGTAAAATCTGTTGCATTGCTTATTCTTCTCTTGTTCTCTCTATCTTTAGACTTTTCCAGAGATACTCACTCTTTTGATTAGTCTTTTATCAGACAGATTGGTTTTACTGAAGATTTCAGCAGGGGTTTGTTTCTCTACATTGAGCTCTGGGTATCTGTCATCTTTCAAACTAGAATGAGATGCACAAATGTGGAAGCCTGGCCATAAAGTAGCAACTACTCAGAACACAAAAGTGATGTGACCCAGATAACATGTGATATGCTGCATTAATATTGTCAAAAAAACATTCAACAGGTTGTGTTTGCATAAGCAAGTATATTTGCATAAAGCAATATATAGAAAATATATATAGATTGCCAAAATTCTACAAATAGCATGCTCTACTTAGAAAAGTTGATCAAAAAAATACTCAGGTAAAAGTTCTCCTCTTCATTTGAATTTTCAGGTGTCCAAACACTATCCCATTGTGCAAGAAAACCAGCTTGCTGAAATAAAAGCACAATAAAAAAGAGCTATGTGTTGAATTATTTCAGCAAGCTAGGATCCAAAGTACAGCACTATGATAAATCACATAATTTTCCTTAAAAGCAGGGGGAAAAAAAAACATGGATACATAGAGGAGAAAAAAAAAAAAAAAAGAAAAAAATAAAGAAGAAAAAATAATGGGAATAAACCAAAACACAAAACAAAGAAGTGCCACTTTCAGGATGATTGAATCTTGCTTAATCCATATTTTACTCTCTGCTACATAATTTTACACTCTTGACAAAGTCAGGCAGTTGGAAGAGGGTTAGAAAAACATATGTAGCTTTTAGTGAACTTTATGCCTCCCTAAATTTTAAAAGACATTTCTGAATAAAAAGCTAAAAATAAATCACAGAACAATGTCAATAATGTGGTCTGAATTATCTAGCCATAAAATACATGAAAACGTTTTTAATATATTTTATTAGAATTTTCATAACTTAAATAATAGCAACAGACAACTGGTAACAAAAAAGTTATTTGTAGCTGAACTTACACAGACCTTTTAAAAAAACCCTACACTGCTTACATATAGACTATGGCTTGTTTACCTACATGTTTAAAGTATTCTAAAAACTCATAGTTAAAATGTAGCCAACATGTACTTTACCTAATCTTAATAGCAAAACCTGGCACTGAGGTCTTGGACAAGCAAATATAGTCACATTAATAGTTTCCAAAATGAAAATCAATATCTGGATACTGTAAATTAACAAAATATGTAGAAAAATTAATGTCTACAAATTTACATAACAATTACATTTTTTACATTACATTTTCAACAACTATGTATCCATCTATATATATATATATATAGAGAGAGAGAGAGAGAGAGAATGCTTTTGTGTATATAGGGAGTTAGAAGGTTATGCAAATGCACATATCTAAATATGCACATATTTCGATAGGGTCCTGTTTCAATGTAATCCCATTATCTTTAAGGAAATGCTGATAAGTTAGAAGTTGCAACATATGAATTTTATAGCAGGTTTAAATGTAGAATTTCTAAGAAGAAAATTTCCAGAATTTTGTAAACATTCACCATATTAATTAGTCATTACAGAAACATTATCCAAAAGACTTAACAAGAATGGTAACTACTAGGCTAAGTCAAAAATTTGATTAATATATACATTTTCTGAAAAAACATCTATAAAACAATGACTGTGAAAAATTAAAAACAAGGGATCAAGCTAGTTGTCAAAATGAAGAATGAATTATGAAAAAAAATTGTTATTAAAGTTAAAAAAGGTTCTTTAAAACTTTAGCAAATAAGAAATTTTCTATCTCTAACAAAAGTTAGATGCAACACCAAAACCAGGTTCTCATTTACATCCATTTCTTCCAATTCATTGCCTCTTCTCTACCCAATAGCATTTTAGGTCCAGAGCTGCAGTACAGTGCTTTCCACAAGCCCAGCCAGCCAGCAAGATTAACCTTTTTTCTCTTTGGGAACTTGTGACCAGTGAGGAGCAGAATGATTAAAAAGCTTTTTTACAATCGCTGTATGAGATTAATCATGTCTCACCTTACAAGTCACTCAAGTCCCTGAAATTTTTCATTCTGCTACCCTTTCATGTCAATCCTCTTGTTCCTTACTCTTTACAGTCTTATTAAGCTTTTATTTTCCTGAGTTAATGAACACAGACTCTTACCTCTCACTCTGACAAGTTCATCGCTGAAACCATTGTTCATCAGAAATATGTAAAAGAAAATTGTATTAACTCTATGAAAAATGTTAGTAGGTTGGAAAATCAAGTTACTGTTTTTGATTTTCCAACATATCTACACTGAGCTAAACAAATATGATCACACAATAAACTTGTAAAATGTAACTGAATAGTCATAAAGCATACCATTCAGTAACCAAATCCACACAAAATGTGCAAATTGTTACAAAGCAGCACTACCTCTCAAACAATAGCAACATGTACTATTTCCCAGGCAATAGTAAGAGACAAAGGACACAATTCCTTAGTCTTAAAAAATATGTATCACTTAGGACAATTTTTTCAAACAAGCTGATGAAGAAAGCTATGTAGTATTCATAGTAAAAAATAGAAAAGACAAATTTGAACCCAGAAACAATCATAAGTCTAGAAATTGGAGCTCACATGAGTCTGAGGATAATCTTCAGATGATGGCTGGAATGCAAGTATGATTAAAGATAATCAAATTTTAGTAGACCAAGAAAATAATATTTTAAGGGGGGTTATGCCATAAAAAGGAAACTCTGCAATTGTTTTATGCCACAAAAATATTTACTAGTTTGTTTATAGGCTCCCAATAATTTTGGTGGAAACAATCTTTTAATTATTGGATGACTATAGAAAACATTAAGCAAAGCAGTATCTAGTCTTTAGAAAATTAACTGAGATGAGATGATGAGATTATGAGATTAGGTGAAGCAACAGAAATGAGAAGAATCACTGAGATATACCATTCTGCCAATATTCCTTTCACAGAGAACATTCTTCTCCCATCAGTTCTAAACACTAAAGGTGGTACACAAAGACTCTGGAAGGTGGTACACATAGGACTGCTCAAAATTCATCTTCTCAACAAAATATCAGCGGACAAATTGAAAGAAGTACCAACAAAACATAACTCAAAAGAAGATTGAATATCCCCATAAAAAGAAGCTGTGGAGATGTTTCAGAAGTATTCAGGCACCTTAAGATGCAAATAAGCAGTTAGAGAACCCATGGTTCTTGATAATGACTGGCCTCACCCTGCTGGGAACCACCAAGCTGAAAACCATCCTCAATTGGAAGAATAAAAAAGGGAAGGAAGAACAGGATTGCTGGCAGGATTTCTGGCATTCAGAAGAGAATAAGAGGAGGTATCCAGTACAGCAACTTCTCCAAACCAAAATTTCCTCACACACACACACACACACACACAGCAACAATATCCATTGTACCACTATGTCGCTCTGATTTTTTCAGTTTTCTGATGCACTTTGCAGCTGGATGTTTTTCATAGTTCATAGTTTTTTCTCACACACGGGTGTTATAATTAGAAGCATGTTTATTTTAAGACAAAGTTGTTTACATGCTTTGTCTTGAAGTAAACAACAACTGATGGGCAGTTGTCTTGACCAATGGGATGGGAGAAGTGTCAACCTTCTCCTCCAATCTCTAATTTGTGTAGAAATACTATAAATATAAAGTCAAATGTTTTAATAAATAGTTTTTACATTCTTACCAGAAACTGTTCGTGTAGCAACACCACTACTCTCAAAAGGAAAAAGAACTAGCAACCACAACTCTTTGTGATGGTTTTGATCACTCTTCCTTTTTGCTGGCAGACAAGATGATCAGTTTACAGACACCACATAACATAGGCAGAATGTATTTTAATAGACATCTAATTGCAACTTTTGTTGCATTAAAATCTGACCCTAGTCCTAAGTCTTCTCTAAACTAGTATGATGATAAGAGTTTGTATTTGCTAGAAATAAATTAATTATAAATTCTCATTTAAATACCTCTAGATTAACTTAAAAAACTTAAATAATTCTAAATATCACCAAGTATTAATTACAACCATTTTTACCCCAAAACTCGTTTCCATATATCTAAACTGCATGTGACTTTATTATCAGCCATATTCTGATATACTAAAGCAACACAGCCAGTAACAATTGAGAAAACACATTATACATAGCATTTACTTTGCTATGAAATTCTAGATGAGTTAATGATAGATAATGGCCTATAATTCATGTGTGATTTATTTTAGCAAATCTCACTGATACAGCAATTCAAGCACACTGCATCAAGGCTGCACTAAGTATAATCAAAGGGGCTAGCAGAAAAATCAGCAGAAATTACAAAACACTTAATGGGAAAGAAAGAGACATGCTAAGAAGCCCCACAAATGCAGTGTTTTAACACATCTGTTTCATCAGGATTTCCAGTGCACAGTTTGAGGAGAAAAGAGCTAAGATTTCTGTTCTCATTAGTACTCTGCTCCTCACCCAAATAGTTACAAAATAGTTACAAAACCGAAATAGTTACAAAATCCTATCCAGAATCACTGTGATGGCTGCCACGTTGACTGACACTAAGGAGAGGCATATCTTTACAAGCACTCTTCCAACTTTTTAAGTGGTTTACCAAGATCGCATCCAATAGCTAAGATGTGGGTACACGTTAGTTGTACTCTGCAGTAATGACAAACTTTGTAACCTCATTAATCAATTCCTTTCAGTAAGTCCTCATGGATATATTGAACAACAGAAGTCCTGGGAATATCTGTCTAACTGGACAAATCTGTGTGTGACTTCATCAGCAATTTCCTTTTGGTACAAAAGCTAACTTTAAGACTAATCCTAGCCCTGCCCTTTGTTTTCTATTAAACAATCATTAATCCAGGAAAAATCTTCCATCTTAACTCAGGGTAGCTTTGTTTCCTTACATGCTTTTTTGTGGAAATTTGCCAAAGGCCTCTTTGAACATTAACGACACTGTGACAACATCTAAAACCACAACCAGAAAGCACTGAAAGGTCCTGAGCCTGACATACCCCAGCTTGGCTACATATTGCATTGGGATGAGGTCTGGAAGGGCACTGGCAGCCTTGCTTCCCTCTCATTAATCCTGTTGGCAGCAGAAGAGCTATGGTATTTGCTTGCTCCCCCAAGGCAAGGCAATCAGAGACCAGGACACAGGGAGTGCACACCACGAGGACACTCACTGGGGCACACCTATGTCAATAACACATCTCTATCCTTGCACCTAGCGATTCTTGCACAGTATGCATTCTTGCTGCAAAAATTATTTTTATCAGACTTTCCTTTTCACTGAGCTCAGACTGTAGTTCCACAGATTTCATCTGCAACCTTTTTTAGAAATAAATAAAAAATATTTTTTTAAATGTCATAGTTTTTACCATTTTCCATGGTCCTTTGATATAGGATGGCAGACACAGATGAGTGAGACAGATTAGTAAATACAAACTGTAACAAGATAGCTGAAATAACAATATCTTCAGATACCTTCCAACTTGTGAACAGCATGAAAGAAAAGACAACTTCACCAGTACCATGTGCAAGAACTTAATGGGGAAAAGTTGAACAGGTGAGACCAAAATAATTTAAAATAGTGCAAGAAGAATCCTGGTTCTCTGTCTCCTCCTGCCATTCAGATGGCTGCCATGCCACCACAGGAAATCACCTCACTGCTGGTCACCCCAAAGGACTCCTTGAGCTCTCAGTGGCAGCATACTCACTGGAGCCACTGCCAGACAGACCACTGATAATGGATTCACCTAAAATTTAAAACATCCGCTCTATGATCAAACAGCCATGGAACCTCACAATCAACAGATGCTGAAGCACATTCAGTAGAAATGTAGTTGATCATTAAGAAATGTCAGCATTCACTTGCTGTGGAAGATTCCTTTTTAAATGGTGTCTATTATTTAATTTTGATGTTTCTGTGGTTTGGTAAATACTAAAGCAAAGTGAAGTAAAAATACACATGCAAAAGCTCAAACAAATTCTAGAGAACTTGAAACATCTTTTCCTATTTAAAATATAAATAAAAATTCAGGTGGCACATAATCAGGAAGAAATTGGAGTAAAATTTTTCTTAAAAGATCTGGCAAAACTAGACTATTTCCAAAACGAAATATAGCCATAGAGCCTGAAGCATAAACTTTACCATTGTTTAGTTTTCTCAAGTCTCTTCATTCACCTAGTAGAAATACAAATTTGTCTAACTGCATAGATGCAGAGATCCCCTGTGTAATCATATTCCCTGAGATGCTTGTAATAAATAAAGGCCAGATATAACAATTATATAAACCTGAATTAGCAGTTTTCCTTGACATTACCTTTCTATCCTCTTCAAGAAAAAATCCACAGGAACAAGATAAATGTCTTTGCCCTTCTGATATTATTTCAGTGTAAATCTAAAGATTCAGGACTGTTTAGAATCAGTTTTTTATAAATTGCATGGAGTTTAAAACAATGTAGATAATTCATGCACATAAAGATAGACCCTCTTCAAAAATTTTATCTTTGGAAGCAACGGCCATTTCTCAATAGGAAAAATGTAGTTAACTAGATAAAGAATTAAACCAGTTCAAACTACCTTATTAGCAAGAGCTCCTTTATGAAAAATGTGCATCCCAATCTAACATCAACACGCCATTTTTTGCAGGACCAGGCACTATTTTCACCCGAAGAAAATGATCTGTAATGTGTGTAACAGTGCCCTCTGGTGAGAATGTGCCTGAGAATATGCTTGCCTTGGAAGGGTAAAGAGATTTAAGGGGCAGGGCTAAGAAGCAATCAGATGAATTTGCAAACTGAATTATGGTACTACTTTTCAAAACTAGAAATGAAGAAGTTAGGTGTTTTGAGATTGTAATTAATTTATACTCATTTTAAATGAAAAGCATTTTTTAAAACACTACCCTGTATGATGAAAGAGACAGTAGCCTTGACTAGGTGAAGATTTATGAGTGCTATAGACAGCATAGCTACTTTTATGGCTGAGAATGCAATAGAACCTAAGCAAACATTGATAAGTTCTCTATTCTTCTGAGAAGTATCCACCCATCAAGAGTCCTGACATTGGAAAGCCCCACAGTTTTGATAAGAACAAAAACTAGCTAACTCTAGAAAACAACCTAATTTCTCAACTTAGTCAAAGACATTCATTAAATGTTCTGTGGGCAAGGGCTGCATTTTCCTTCACTATTGAACAATGATCACCACATTTTCAATCCTACTGAAATCTGACAACTCTTATGAAATATGTAATATAATATATATATCCACCCCATAAAATACATGTCTATACATGTATATACAGATATGTATACATATACATAGAAAATTAAATTAAAATATTGGACAGGCTTGTCGCTGAACCAAGGAGGAACACTCTACTTTCAAAAGCTTTAACTGTGATACACAACAAGAGATACTTCATAAAAAATAGTTTATTCATAGTTGTGGTGGTGTTCAGTGCCTGAAAACACCATTCTGGTCTGACTTATTACCTGCTATTTGTAGGTTTACCAGGACTGTCATGGTTCTTCACCAGTACCTCCCAATGATCCGATCTGTCATCTTTGCAACTACCATGGCAGTTACTTTCAGCCTTCTCAGTGCAACCTGAACTGGAGCAGTGCTCTCATTTGCTTCATCAAGCAAACCCAAACTAGAGAAAGATGCTATTGCTTCTTTTGTTGCCAAATGAGAAAGAGTTAATAAAAACAAGACCTCCTTCAAGGCACATTTGAGTGTCAATGCTAAAATGCTGATTTGGCTAAAATACACTTCTTGAGCTTAAGTGATTTCCAGTTGAAATACAAACAGCTGAAATTTTATCATTCAAATAAATTACTGTTGCTAAACTATGATTACTGTAAATAGTAATTATTTACTGTAATAGCAACACATAGAAATCCTTTGTGCTCATCTGAGTTTTCTCTCAGCCTTTCAACAGGTCGAATGACCAGGAAGGCAAGAAGACTTAGAGAAGGTAGTAGAGCTGTTTGTAACTATTGTTTATATTTCATAAGAATGAGAATATGGAATTAATTAAAGTATTACTTTATATGGGATTAATGAAAGTATTACTCTAGTTAACTTTTCCATCTTGTAGGAAAGTCCTTCTTCTCACTCATATCAAGTAGGTCTCATCATCATCTTGCTCTAACTTTGGTGACTAATTAACTTCATTGTTTTTAAGGAAGGAACTTGGCAGTCCCAGTTAGTTGTTTAACAAATAACCAGATGTCCCCAGAGGACTCAAAGAAGTCACTTACAGCCAAGTTCCATTGGGTCAGGTATAAACATCAAACAAAAATCCACCTCAGCAGGTGGCAGCAAAAAGTATGGAGGGAAGAAGATTCGTAAAATGTCATCATCAAATAAAAAATCTCGGTTTACATTATTTCAATGTTTGGTCTACTTATTATAGAGATATCAGATATTTCGAAGGTTTCAAAGCTAAATAGTTTTACACACACCCACACACACACATATCCCCCCAAAAAAGAGGTGTGGAATGTTGCAAAAACAACAACAAATTAAAATACTTTCAAAAAGTTAAAAGTTCTTTGTCCTTTGCAAATTGTCACCCTGACAAAAAAAGAGGATGGAGTAAACTGCCTTTCAAAATCTAACATGACTTTGACAGAAATTTCCACTTGTGGAAAATGAAGCCAATTTATTTCGGCAAATAAAGAAGGGAGAGGGCTGTGTAAGTCAGGTCTGCAGTAGAAATATTAACTTTCTTGATCATACTTTAGCAAGTGTTAAAGATCCTAGAGCAAAGGCCACCTTTTTACTGCAGTAGCAAATGGCAATTGGCCTTGTGAGGCCGACAAGCACCACAGTAATATATGAAAAATACAGCAATGGAGCAGATCAGTTTGAGGTCTGTTCTGAACCCCAGATACAGGGTAATTTAGAAGTCAGCAAATTAAATTACTGGCTTTTAAACAGTCCCATGATATATTTATGTAGAGATCTATAAATATTTCTCAATTAAGGCAACTAACAGCATAAGACTATCCAGCACCAAAACAGAAGAATGAAACTACAGTGTAAATTGTCACCATTTGCTTATGCAGGAGAAGTAAGAGCTCGATGCAGTCACATTACACAAGCATTCCTCACAGGTGAAGTAATTGGTAGCTGAAAGTGCTTGGATGAGAACGTAGCTATTTTGTGCCAGACTGATAATTTTGGTAGAGTGAAAAATAATTATCCAGAGTAGCTTCAAGCAATACTCCACAGAAATCTAGTGGAAGTAACAGAAATTGAAAAGCAAACAAACAAATATGAGAGTGCACATTTCTGCAGAAAACCTCAGCACACTGGCAAAATCTGACAAATATGTTACAGTCCTTGCATGTTCAGAGTCAATGAGATTTGACTGCAATGGACTTTTTTTTTTCAGGTACTAAAATCAAGAAGAAGTCGGAAACACTGTCCTACTTAGGGCTTAGCCCTGGCTTGTTCCTCTCACTACAAAGCTCTACATACCAAGGGTGCAGCGAATTCCTGCTTGTGACACCAAGGTTAGTGATGGCTGCTTTCTCTTGGAGCCTTTGTAAAACAGTTAAAGGAGGTTTTCCTAAAATTAACTCCTTATTAATCAAAAGTAAAATAATTCTCTCTCTTACAGCCACATGAGAGAGGAGGGTATAGTTGTTTGGAAATTGGAGAGCCCTGTTAACACTCAAGGCTTTTTTAATTCCAACCAGTCAGTACTGCAGCATGATGGCATCAAGCTGACTTTATTATTCTGCTCCCAAAGGCGTATTTCCCATGTCTTAGATCAGTCACAACTTGCCCCAGTGTTTCTAAAGGAAGTAAAATAAATATACTATTATTCTAGCTTTTAAAACAAAACAGAAAAACAACTGGCAGAACACACAGATTTTCCTGTGTATTTCAAAATCTCAGGGTGCTCTGACAGCAATGTTGCATAATAAATAAAGTAAAAAGAAATCTACTCTAATCAAATCTATTTATTAGTCCTTTAGATGCATTACATTGCCAGCATATGGACTCTAGTTTGCTTTCTTTGGGATCACATAGATAGTAAAACACGAAGTTACAAGAAAAAGCAGGATGAATTTTTTTTTGTTGTTGTTCCTATCAAGTTTTTATAGTGTCTAGGTTTTCCATCTCAACTGCTCTTGTTCAAAGTAAATCCAGTTCAGGAAAAAAAAAATCCCCACCTCATTTCCTGAGAACCTAGTTATTTTTATCTACCTCAACAACCAAGCTACTCTACCTTGTCATTTCAATTTTCACATATTTTCTCTTTGTGTATTCGTTCTATGATTCAGTGAAATCTCATCTCTTCAGCCCACTGCCATAAACTACTGTCCGGAACAAAGCTCTCTCTCAAATTCAATCTCAAACAAAATGAAAAAGAAAAAAATCACAAATGAGAAAGTGGACCACAACCAATCCTATGGGCCCCATTCTCACAAGGTCTGCGAGTTATTTTGCTTCATCAAGTAAACCCAAACTACGGGCAGGTGCTATTGCTTCTTTTGTTGCCAAATGAGAAAGTATTAATAAAAACAATACCTCCTTCCAAGCACATCAGAATGTCAATGCTAATTGCTTACTTGACTAAAATACACTCCTTGATCTTAAGTGATTTCCAGATGAAATACAAACAGATGAAATTTTATTGTTCAAATAAATGGGGACAGAGGCTGTCACACATTTCATGGAATTACTGCTGCTAAACTACGATTACTGTAAATAGTAATTATTTACTGTAATAGCAACACATAGAAATCCTTTGTGCTCATCTGAGTTTTCTCTCAGCCATTCAACAGTTTGAATGACCAGGAAGGCAAGAAAAACATTTATGTTTACGTTATCTAAGCACAAAGGACTGCGCAGCAGAGGATCTCACAGAGAGAACTCTTAGAGAGGAACAAATTTATTTTTGTTTCAAAATTTAATGCATTTTTTCTGTAACCTATTAAAAATACTGTAATTTCAAAGTCTATGCATTTTTCTTCTATTGATATGACTTTTACAGCCTTGTATAGTAGCTTCCCCAAGTAAACTGTAATATCTGTAACTCAAAAGACTGGATTACGAAGCTTTTCTTTCAAACACTTATCTGGAGAACACCAAAAATTAATCACTTATGTAGTAGGCATCTATACATGCTGGAATTAAGCCACTGTACGTGAATCTGTGAATTAAAAGGACTGAGCAAAGAATCAATTAAGGTTCTCTGCTGTAGAAAATACTTTATCATATAATGGCGGCTGTAAGTACTTTCTGCAGTCAAGAACAAGCAATTGTCTGTATCCATACTGTTCCATTGTTGAGGTACAAGCCAGACAAGCTCATAAAATTGCTTCAGTCAAGTAACACACAAAGGGGAGTTAGCACTGAATTAAAAAATCGGTGTCACAAAATGAAAACATGTTTAATGAAAATTATGGAATTCATCTTACCTTCTATCAGACTAATTTTTAAATTGGTGTAACCTAATTAACTTTAGTTTGGTCAGTAGAGCAATCCACAACAGACTGCACAGAACTGATGCAAATATTCGCACACGCCACATGACAGCAGTGACATAGTAATAGCATATTGAGGCTGATGTTCTGGCATCTCTGTGACCATTAAAATAGTTTCATTTTGTCAAAAAGTTGTACTTAAAATTCTTTATTCAGTTGTAAATTGGAAATATTATTAATCAAGTTTTTTTTCAATTCAGCTTGAGCTTTTCAAAAGTTAGGCTGCAGTGAAAAATTGCCAGCATTTCTTGGTGAGTTTTCAAAGTAGTACCTTTTTCTTATCAGGTTTATGCCAAAGTGATTCCATAAGAGTGCATTTGGTGTAGAAAGAGACATTAAAGAGTTTGAAAAACTGCAATATATTAAAAACAGGTATACTCTAACAGGTATGTGTATACATGTCTTGTATCGCATACACATTTCTCTAATTCCTCAACTCTCCCACTCTCTTTGTAACATAAATCTATTGCTACTATTTTTGCTTATTTTTCTTGTCTCAATATTTGTTTTTTGTCTAAGCAGAGAATCTTTCCCTTGTGAACTACTACAAGGCTCAGTTCCAAGCTCTCTGTCCTCTCTCCCAGGTCATCACATTAATACTGCCTAAGTACTGAACTTGAGGTCATCAGTCACCTATAATCCTAACCACCACACCAGCTCCTTTTTAAATACTCTAACACCTATGCACATACCTCCCTCTCCTTTGGCCCTCATTTTCAAGTTCTTTATTTCCTCTTGGCTTACAACACAGCAGCCTGAGATGTGCCTAAAGCAAGCACCTCTTTCTTTACCCCTTCTCTATGCTCTTTCTCAACTGATTCCATGTTTCATAGTTTCAGCATCAATCTGTTTTTTCTCCTCTGCTTGCAAACTGCATGCTGATTCCCAAAACATTCTTTGTATACAAAAGTTCCTTTGCCACAAAGCCAAAGTGTGCTCTTTTTCTCAAAAAACTTTGTGGATAACAGATTACTCAGAATCCCAGACCCAGCAATGGAAATTTTTGCAGACCTTGTCCCTTTCCAAAGATAGTTCCACCTGGAAGTCCGATCATGTCCATTAGCTGCTGTGACTGATGTCTGAACTGTGATCTTCCTGGCCACAGCAACTCCAGGTGCTGGAGGTCAGCCACTTCATTTCATCCCTTACAAACCTGAGGTGGGACAGCAGAGCCATACAACACATCTTCACCAAATCCCTCACCTTGACTTTCATCTGGTTTTAGTTCAGCTATGTCTCTTTCTGCCCTAGAGCCAAGCTCTCCAGTCCTAGAGATGCAGAGACTGTAATATATGCCCTAATACACAGAATGATATTCCTGCTCGTCACTCAAGAGTAAGTTACAATAACAAGAATAAATTTCCTCCAAGATTAAACCCCTCTCTCTGCAAAGAATTTGCTTGTAGGAATCTACAGTAATGCAATAAGAACATGGTATGTCACATTTTTTATGCTGTGACTGTCCACCAACAAACTATATTTAGCGCCCTGGCAGCTGTTCTCCTTTAATCTTTAGCAAAAGCTGTTGGGCTACTTGAGAGACAAAGAAAGATAAAGAGAAAAAAAGCCAAAGAAACTCCCAAATATATGCACAAGACATAAAAAATACCTTTAAATACTGTTCTTACTTTTTAACACTCATATCTATAAATAACTTGCCCAGACTTATTTTCATTCTGTTATGGCAAGGCAATCCTGATGGAACTGCACAGCTATAATAAAAATGAGAGAAAATATATATAGTGGGAAAATTCAAGATTAACTTCATAGAAGTTAAAAAAACCAACAATTTTGCTTAAATAAAAATCTACATATTTGTGATACACGTAGAAAATCTGGAATTTGACATAGGTAACAATATAGACAGAATAGGCACCAAGGCTCAATCAACAGGCATCAATAAGCATGAATAAATTGCTCAGGGAATTAAAAATGAGTGGGATTCTTTCCTTCATTAAAACCAAAAATGTTTCTTAACATAGCCACAAAACCTTAATGTTTTATTTAAGTAATAGTCTACAGTAAGGTTCTCACATGTGCGACATCATTCCAAAGTGTTACAAGTAAAGTTCCTACAAACCGAAAAATGTGTCGGTCAAGACCTAGACTATTCAAAAATTTAAAATTTTTGAATTTTTTTTAAATTTTAAGTAATAATTTAAAGATCTGTTAAAAAAG
>VYXF01009113.1:586285-678923 GCA_013397295.1 Polioptila caerulea | reverse complement strand
GAAGCAGCGACGCGTCACTCTTCCATTTCAAAATGTCATATTTCTTCTTAGAAGACTTTAAAACTTTATCCCAATCATTCACATCCATGCGTCCTCACATCATATCTCTCCTGTGTTTCTGTTTCCAAAAATACACAGGCAAATGAGTGACAATCTAAATGTTGTTATATGCTTCCAAGTAAGTGTGGCAAAAATTAATTAACCAAAGACCATCAAGTTTCAAGGGTGAGAGGAAAAAACTTACCATTTGTCTCTCATGATACACTGCAAGTTTCAGCTGCAAAGTAGTTTGCATCTATACACCCAATCTTTATACATATTGCACAAGTTTTATTTTAATCACTGAAATACAAAATCTCTCAATGCTCAATTTATCAGTTCCTTTGAAAGTAAGTAATACTGAGGTGTAGTTAGCTTTATTCCAACCACCACTTCAGCCTGTCTAACTGTATATTTAACTGTATTTGCATGAATTAAAAGTACCCCATGGCATCTAGCTCTGAGGCCATTACTGGAACAATAGCACTAGAAAGTCGTACTGTCAATTAACATGTCATTGACAGGCACAGATGCAAAAAGTCCACAACCTAAGAAAATACCTCAAGTACCACAGAGGCTATAATTCCATAGGAGGACAATTTACAAAAGGCTTTACACGCAGACAAAGCAGAGATGTACATGCATGAAGAAACTATCCAACAACAGAGTGCAAGTGTAGTAAGTTTTGCAATAGGCTGAAGGTCATTGGTACAGCTATGTAAGTAAAATTGGAAGGCAGAAGAATGAAACAAAGAGAAGACTGCCTTCCAGTGGACGATGAGATAAATCCCAAATAGTAGAGTATAAAACCCATCTTTCAGTGAGAAGTGCATTCACTATTAATTCTAGAAGTGGCATTTTTCTAGGCTGCATTTTATAAAGGTGTATTGGAAGAAAGGCAGAGGTCTGCACATTAGAAGGAAAGCATCCACTGAATTTTCTGACTATTTATGAATCTCTTTAGCTATTGCCAAAAGTGCATCTTCATGTTTAAAAATGCATATAGCCTGATAGCTTTCTCTGGAGGCTTTCATTATTTTCAGGTTATTATTTCAGTTACATTCACCATCAAAACCATGGCAGATGACATTGTGGTATGGAAGAATTTGTGTTTTAGAAGACAAATCCATGTTCTTTGTAATATTTTAATATAATTACCCTTATATTTATACATATGAAATACAGCAAAATACCTCACATTCTTTCACATCACTTGTAGCAGAAAGGCAGAGTTCAGTTGTATACGCACCACAAAATAAAACAGGTACACTGTATCAAAAAGAAACTTTTTCCTCCTCCCCATCAGGGAAGGCAGAATTATTTTAGGACTACAGTAATCAACTTCAAATTTTGCCAAAAATTTTTTCTCCCCTATAAATGAAGCATTTGGCCTGATTAAAAGTGAAGGATGTTTCAGAATCAATTTATATACATATTCCTAAGTCCGTGTTTATTTAAAGCTGCAAAGAAACACAGTAGAAGATAGTTTTCAGGACAATTATATAAATCTAGTAAGTTCTTATCCTCGTTCAACTGCCATTTTTTTGCATTAGTCATACAACTTCACTTAGAAAATAATATTGATTGACAAAACCAAGAAAACTTAGAAATCGCTGTAATTAGTGAAATCAGCCAATCAACCAGATAAAACCTAAGCATGCAAAACTATGTATGAATATGTAACTAGAGTTTTACAATGCAGATTTAATTTAAAATTTAATTTTATGCATACACATATCCCATGTGTAGCTGCCACACTCATACTACACATGGTGGTAGCACATGATAAATCATATTAATTATGCACCATGAAAAACCTCATTTGTACTCTGCCCCTAAATCTATCTCTGTCAGGGCTATTTCCTCTAATTTAAATACTCTGCAGCATCCAGTCACCATCACTGAGTTTTAAAAATAATTATTTTCTTCCAAAATGTGAAAATTCATGTTTACAATAGATAACAAGCAATGAAATAATTGCGTTATATTCTGATAACTTGCAATCCAGAATAACAGGATTTTTTTCCCAGCACAGGTAAAAAGGGAGCTTTTCATCCTATTTTTGTCCTCTGATAAGCTATTCAACTAACTTACTAGAAAAAATATTTCAACTGCCATAATTCCACAAGTCAAGGTAAGTGGACAAACTGCAATAACAGATACCTGGAAGTGTTTAACATTAACTCCTATGCAGCCTTTCTCTAAGCACATTAGAGTATACCACAGCATGTCCCCCTGAATGTTGTAGTTGTAATGGTTTTGAAACAAACTCCTGCAAACACTGCGTTTGTGGGTTTGAATGGAGAGCATCCCCACAGTAAAGGACCTGGGGGTCCTGGCTGATGGCAAGTTGCACATGAGCCAGCAGTGCCCTGGCAGCCAGGAGGGCCAACCCTGTCCTGGGGGCATNAGAGTATCCAAAGGAGGGCAACAAAGATGGTGAAAGGTCTACAGGGAAAGCCAGAGCAGCTGAGGTCACTTGGTCTGTTCAGCCTGGAGGAGACTGAGGAGAGAGCCTACAACATCCTCACAAGAGGAAGCAAAGGGACAAGAACCGATCTCTTCAGTCTCATGACCAGTTACAGGACTTGAGGAAAAGGCAAGAAGCTGTTGGGGGGTTCAGGTTGGATATTAAAAAAAAAAGGGTCCTTCCCCCAGAGGGTTGCTGGGCACTGGAAGAGGCTCTCCAGGGAAGTGGTCACAGCACCAGCCTGAGAGAGTTCAAGAAATACTTGGACAATGCCCTCAGGCACACGGTGTGACTCCTGGGGTGTCCTGCACAGGACTAGGAGTTGGACTCAATGATCCTTGTGTGAACCTTCCCAGACAGGTTATTCAGTGCTTCTGTAGTAGTTTAAAGAATAAACTGTCAGGGAAAACAACATTACAATTCCAGAAAGGAGCTCAAGGTTATTTTTCTGAATGGTCATGAAAGAAATTGAGCCACCCTTTATGTTCCACACCAAAACAATCATAGTCTCCATATGACTAAGAAATAATCTAGATAACATTCCTGTTCTGTAGTATTCTGAAAACAGTGTCAGTTCCTAAAGGAATTTTCCCCCAGTATTTCACACTGAATTTCAAACATCCTATGCAGACACAGTACACTTTTTTCTATTACATACACATACACAAAAAAAAAAAAATTCTCTAGAATCATCCAGAAGTTTTCAACTGTCCCATACATATATATGCACACCAAACCATCCATACTGTCACTCCACAATACTTTGGGGAAAAGAGATTTCATTAGAATCTTAATGGATACCAGATCATCATCACAGGATGTTACAGAAGCCTGAAAGCAAAAGCCATGTATGGTGCTGGGAGACGGAAGATGAGCATATATGTCTTATATCAATTTGACAGAAGTGAAACAAAATGGAAGTGAAACAAAAAGATTAAAGAATTTTACACAGATCAACACCTAGCCATCTGAAGTAAGTCAAAACTTTATGGTATCACTCTGTACTTTCACACAACCCAAGAGTTTTCTTTCATGCAATGTTTTTAATGTTATCTGAGGAGAAAAGGGTTATGGAAACAACTTTATCCATCTACCTCTTGTTCCTTCAAGTTTTGGAAGCTCTATTATCTATGAACTGTCACTGAAATTGGCCTTAGCACCGGAAGGGAGACATTTCATCAAAATTAGCAACAAAAATTTACAGACCAACACTTCACACTGTCAGCAAGATAAGGGATGCTAAAATCTGCCTGAAGCCACAGATATCTTTTCAATCTGTACATCTAGACTAGAAAACTGAACTGTTGCTCTGCAATATATTTTTCAAGAATGTTCTCATACGACCACTGGAGAGGTTGTTGTTTTGGTATTAACAGGAAAGTGTATTTAAGATATTCAGTCAGTGTGAGAATAAGCCAGCTTTATCACAAACTACTTGAATGAAGTAATGAAAATCCACCACTCAGTTTTCATTATTTATTTTCCAAGACTTTATTTACCCATAGAAGCTATGCAATCATATGAAGTTGCACATTACTTCGAAAAATTGAGAAAGCAATTTTCACACTTAAGAGAGTTAAGAACTAAAGTTGCCTTGTCTAAGCCAATTTATATATAAATAATTCATAAAGCCAATTTATTAATAATTATTAACATACATTGAAATTCTGAGAAATAGTGAACTTAACAGAACCAAGTTACATCCCCAACATCATAAGTAACTACTAACAAGGCACCGTAATTCACATGCCATTTTAGACACTGTGAGCAATACAAATTTTGTTATTCAAGGTGGAAAGCTTACAGTATTTCATCTATATAGCCATTTATGCTCCTGTATACGATTGCCTAATGTCCCATCTAAGGGCCTAGAAAATTATGGAATAAATGCTCCATGTGAAACCAACAGCTCCTTTACAGGATGCAATATGATAACCACCACTTCCCAGAGGAAAACAGACTTGCTCCAACAGCCAAATGTTTTCAAGGCACCTCTGAATCCCCAGCTACAGCACTGAGAAGACACTGCTAATCTGACATTAAAATCATGAGTTTTCCCCAGGTTTTTTCCTCTATTCTCCTTCAGTATTACAATCCTACCCACACATACAAAATGAGTTACTCCATTTACATCTCTTGTATGCTTCAGAAGACTTTTGGGCAATAATCACTGTATGGATTTATAGAGCACCATTGAATCTGTGTTCCACTTTACCACATTACATGAACACACATTCAGGTAAGCCAGGCTGGCTTGCTGCACATCCAAGACACACTCCAGCTACCAGGTCCAGCAATGTATTAAGAGACGGTTTATTATTCTCACTGTATATTACTAAAAATACAGATCACATGAAGGGAAAATTCAAGACTTCTCAGTTAGCAAAACTCTAATTCTCTTCTTCTAGAGCTGACAAACCCACAGAAGTCACAAACCACAAGTTAGCAGACAGGTGCAACAATTTACTACACTTAAGGAAGTAGGGTTGACAGCGGCTGTTTTTCAACAAAAGAAAATATTACTGATTCTGTTACTTATATTTCAAAGCTCTTGGAAATAAAGCACTTTATGCTGTGAAAGCCCGTGTAGCTTGCCCGCAGTCAGCATTACACACGCAGGAATGGCCACATTCCATGGAGGGCGCAGGCACACACTGGGTCTTCTCGCCACCTGCAGGACAAAATCCTACTCGCACCAACTTCTTTCTGCGTTCCACATTCATTCGGAGGGCTAATTTGTTACCTTAGTTAATCAAGACGTCATGAAAACATTAAAGGAAAATAACTATTGCAGAAGCAAACCGATTTTTCAAATAAATTGTTCAAATAAATTAACTTCTCTTTCAGTTACAGAACATACACAAGAACACGTCTCACAACAGATGTTCCAGTTTCATCCATTTTGCCTTTTCCAGCAAATACTGTGTTTCTTACTCAATCAAAAGACATAGCTAGATCATCAATTCAAAAAAGTAAGTCAGCCCTCCAATTCTCTAAGTTTTCCATAATTACACAATAGTGTAAAAGAAATTTCTTTCTGAAGAGACAGGCACATCATGAGTACAGTCTGTATCTCTCATGGATCTCCTTTCAACAAGAACTGAGATACACATATAATGTTCTCCCTTTTTTCAAAAGTTGCTGAACTATTTATCTCAGTATCTGCCCAAAGAAAGCCTAACATGAAACACACAGGAGCTATGCCATTTTTAATCTTAGAATCTGAAGTACCACACATATAGCTACATCTTCAGAGAAAAAAAAAAATTCCTCTGAGCTGAGGCTCTTCTAACAATCAGCTCAGTGGAATATTTCAGATTCTGTATATGGAAAAGGAATCAAATACTTAAAAAAAGATCTCACAGCAAAACAGTAATAGCAATTACATGCTGCATAATCCCTGTTAGATATTTAGAAGTTTGATTCTCAAGTGAAATCAGTAGTAGGCAAACTCCATTCCAAACACGATTATCAAACTTTGGTAAGGTAAAGCCCTTGTTTGGAGATCACACTGAACAATGATGCATCTACTGTCCTTTATTTTGATGCCCCATTTTCTTTTTCAGAAGCATTAAATCTCAACACTTGCAATAACACAGTATTTTCTCGATGAGATAATATATTAATGTACTTTCTCTTAAGAACACATAATTCTTCTCAATGTGTTTTGGCTGCTTCTTCCACTATATATGGTCCAGCTGCTTCACAGAAACACTCCCCTTCATTAGAGAGCAATAGTTAAGCCTGTCAACATCCAAATTATTTCAGAAGATATTTTACCTTGCTGAAGTCTTGACTCCCTATGGACAGAAATTCCATTACAAATCAGCAAAGTAAGGAAGTCTGGAATAAAAGGGAACGTGCTCCTAACGATCACTAGCTGCCATCCCATATTTAACAGGTAAAGGACATTTAACAAGCATACCAAAAACATTTATTCACAGTTACAGGCTCCTGGACAAGCAACATCATGCCAGGAATATATTTGTTCAGGATATGCTTTTATTGGAAAGAAAAAATTTTATGAGAATAATGAAATACACTAAGATCCAACTCCACTTCAGCTGTAGGATAGTTCTCTTACTTAATTTGATTTTTTCTCCCTCATTTACAGCAGGCAATCTCATAATTCAACTGTTTCTTACCACCTTCATCCCCTCTGAAATAGACAACCTAACAGATAAAAAAAGGAATCCGTGATCAGCCAAGTGTCTATTATTCCTATGAAAGTATTCCATGCTTTACAAAGCCAACCATCATTTCTGAATTTAACTGACCAAATACTGAGTATCTTCCATTGTACCACATAATTGCAGCTATTCCTCGATGATCAAGAGGTTAAATGTATTCATGAGAAAGTAGCAGTTAAGCAATCTCCTACTGATTATTATATCTTTTACTAAAGTGACATTAGGTCAACTTGAGCACTTACCTAGTTTCTTAATCTCCACAACATCATGAAAGAAAATCCTTAATGGATGCAATGATCTTACTGTACTATTGGTTTATTAAAAGTCTGATAGAATTAGATAGAGACATATGCACCACAATTGGGCATACTGTGAAAAAAGAAAAAAGAGCAAAACAATACTTTATAGCTTTACTGAGATGACAACAGAGTTGATGCTAAAAATCATCAGTCCATTGCGGCAGGGCACAGAGGGAAGCAAACATGATGACCACGTCACACCAGTGAAACCAGAGCAATCTAAATCACCACATAAATCACATATTAAATCATATAATTATATTAAATCATAAAATTTAAATCACCATAGATCAGAACAAAGGAGAGACTGCAAGAATGCTAACAGGTAAGGTATGGTAAAAAATATCAGGTAAGGTATGGTTAAAAACATCGGGTAAGGTATGGTAAAAAATATTGAAGTCCACATTCCCACCTGCCTCCACAGGACAAAAGTGTGGGAGGACAGATTGTAAGAGAATAGAGATAGTGCTGAAGGCCATCTCCCCCAATGACTTGCAGCCATACTAATTATGAAAGAGGAGGAACAGTCTTTCCCTCAATGGGACACAGCTATGTCCAATGAGGATGGGAATTATAAAAGTGGGTTGAGAGTCAGCTGGAGCCTGCTGGCCGTGCTGTGAGGAGGAAGGGTCAGGTGTCATGCAAGGGATGGAAAAGGTAAGAGGTTACAAGACGGACAGACAGGGTCAGGCGGTTCTATAAGAGACAGAAAGAGTTAGCCAGTCACGTAGAAGGAAGAGAGGAGGAGTCTATGTTGTGTGGAGCTGCCCATAAGAAACTGATAGAGAAAAGGTAGGAAGGTTTTTGCTGTAGGATAACTGACTGCCAGTAGCAGTCAGTTTGAGTCCACGGTCAATTGGCGCCCTGTGAGAGGAGCGGATGACAACACCAAAGTGCATTTCAGAGGAACCTATCTGGTTTCACATGAATGCACAAGAAAGCCTGACTAAAAACCAGAGTTACAAATACCCAGCAGCATGCGTCAAAGCCAACTGTGGCAGTCAATCCACTTAAAGTGTCAGGTCAGTAAAACAGCACTTTCTTTTAAACCTAAAGCTGTAAGAGACTGGAAGTAGCAATGCACCATCCAACACAAAAATACTCTGTTGTGTGTTCAGAAAAATTCTTGCTAGATAATTTGCTTTGTAGAACTAAAAATAAATAAATAAATAAATAAATAAATGAGGAGGAATGTTCATCCCCAGAAGAGATCCAAAAAAACTACATTTTCCCACTTTGCTCCAGTGCCTGTAAGTCAGCAGCGTCATCCAACTCAGTTTGAGTCTCTTTGTTTTAAGAGTTACAGCTATCATCAGAACCAAGGGAGTACTTCAGCTTGAGGAGTGAGAGCTATTGTTTCCACACTGTCTGCTTCCATCCTCTGCTACATCACAGTCCCTTTGCAAGTACCACAGCCATGAGAATATGTCAGCTTACAGGAAGGAAAATAAAAATGTTACTTCTTTAATTTAGAATTGTGCCCTATTTAGTTATCCTTTAACATAAGGATGCCACCCCACAGCAAATAAAAGTTAGCAGAAAGGAATATGCACAATCAGCTTCCAAAGAATCCCATCATTTTAGGCCAAACTTTACTAGGAAGTTCAAAGAATTTTAATATTTGCATTTTTGTCAACTAAAACTGCCAAAGCAGGGATCAAGTTTCCCATAGCAATAGCAGCATTAGGAAGGAAGTTTTTACAACGCTAAAAATTAACTTTCTTAAAAATATAGAATATCACTATTAAAATTCAGGTCAGTGGAACAGTATCATGTCCTCTACCACATTTTATTTTAATTAATCAACCTACCCTAATTAGGCATGAGTACCAAATTCCGAAGACTGCTAAGAACAGTCAAAGAAATTGAAATTGCCTTATAAGAACACCAAGCAACATCCTAACCTACTGCTGCTGACCCAAGCCACACAAGGAGCTCTCACTTTAAGATTACCCCTGCCTCTCACTTCAGATCCTGAACACAGACAGAAGTATAGACAGTAGTTTTCCTACACTCATCACATTATTTCCCATGTCCACTTCATCTCAGTTTATTTTAAAGACAGAGCTGTGATTGAAATTAGTTTAAATTTTCATTACATATTTCTGAGACTGGAAATCAGGCCAATCAAATTAGATTTGTACATGAGCACATACTCCTCAAGAAAAGAAGATCCCCCTGCAACTATTTTCTCATTAAATGTTAAAAACCACAGATTCATCAGTGCATATTAGTAATGATTAGTATGTTAACAGAGAGACAAAGATTTCACAATAGTCTGCTTTTTGTGACCAGAGGGAACAAGAGACAGCATGGAATAGAAGACAGCATTAGGGTTAAATTTTCCTCAGTCCTCCCAAATGTCAGTCATTTTTCCAGTTTCTTCCTGTTCTTCATGTCCTTTCTAACCTCTTTATCCCCCTTCCATTTCCAAACCTATAAATCTTTTAAGGAGTTGCGGTAGCTTTTGATCTAAGGCCAAAGAAGTTCATCACTATATTCGCGAGTTTTATCCCTTGTTAATCACAGATTATAACTTTACACAGTTATCCTCTAAGTAAAGTCCAACAACAAGCCAAGAAAGTTTCATTCCCAGAAAGGTATCTAAACTTCAAACACTATAAACGATTACACATTGATTTCTCTTGGTCATATAGTTTACTGCCAAATACCACTACTCCTTCATTTCTCATGTGGCCAATTCTATCAGGGTGAAAAGTTCACGGCCTCACTTTTGTAACACTTCTCATCCCACTTTCTAAGTGATACTGGCAACACAATTCTAGATGACATTTTAAGATAACCATAACACCACACACAGAATTCAAATATTACAGCAGACAAGAATAAGCCCTTATTCAGAGCCACTACTATCACACAGTCAGAAGCCTCGGTTCCAGAGGTGATGTGTCATATTTAACCTAGCCTACTGATCTCAACCATGTGGGTCCTACAAACCAAATAAAAATCTAGAAGAACAAAGGCATCCTCAGCTGACAAAAATGTTAATAGCCCTAGATTCTTGATTATCCAGAACTAGAAACTGGTCCCAGTGAGCCTCTTCACTGTTCAGCGTTAAGTCTCTCATGAAGGAAGAAGACTGTTATATAGGACATCTGAAAAAAAGAAATATGGCACTCATGCAAAACAGGGATATATTGCTTAGCTCCTACAAGTACTTGATCTCTACTTATTCTGTACCATTAATAAGATACAGAAGAGGATTACACCTACATTCAGCTCTAATAAATTGTGCAGTATCTCCTTTCAGTTCTCTCTCATGCTCAGTATATCCCAACTGCTGGACGCTAACTAAGGCTGATGGGAAGTGACCTGCTTCACCACAAAGGGGGTATTTTTGTGAAACACACAGTATATGGTAACAGGACTTTTTAACCTAGATTAGTCTTTTCTGAGAGATTATTATTTTACCTACTTTTCCCATTATTCTTTAACTAATGATAATTTGCAGTGCAAGCTGTGTTCCCAATTCTGAGAAATCACAAGCTCTCTCTGGGAGAAATGTTAACCCCAGCCACCACCACATCTGTATTTTATCCACATCCAAGAACAAGCAAGGAAAGTATAAGAATTAATAAACCCCCTGGTTTTAATCAGGTGACTTAGGAAAGGATTCAGTCTCTAGAATTCTGTCAAGCAGCTGAATCTACAGTTTTGTTTTAAATTCCAGTACACCATGACTGTTTTGAAAACTATGGTCGAACCAAGTGGAGATATATTTATATTTATGAAGGAGAATACCCAGCCACCAACTGCTTGCATCAGCTAGTCAAAGTATTATAGTTTCACAGCACTGGACCGGGCCTACTCCAGCCTTTTGCTGTGTAAAAATATGAAGCATAAAGGCATGTCTATGAAGATGGATGTTCACCTCCCTTTTACTACTACTAAATTAGATCTATCTACGGGATTAGAACTGCAATGAAGTATTTGTTAAAAGGCAAACACAGACAAAGAAATGAATGCAAATACATATTCATGGGTAAGGAATTAATGGAATAAAATACACAAGGGACAACTACTCTCTAGTCTTAAAAGTTAGAAGCAATTGAAGCACACCTGCTATCATTACTTGACAATTTCAGCATTTCATAGGAATAAAAACCTCACATTGTAAAAAGATTTTCAGGAATTACTCTTAGATGTTAAACTTACTTTAAGTTAAACAAGAATACAGTTTTCAACTTTATACAATGGTTTAGCCATTCATGCAATTTCCTCAGTTTGGACTCAGGTATTTCTGAAGTCTAGCTAACTATTTTAGGGAGATTCGAGACAAAAAGCCAAGGTTAGCTAACAGGCAATTTCTATTATACAGTTTTTGTGCTCCTCACAAGTGCCATCCTTGCACTTGCTCTGCATTAATTTTCAGAGGATTAATTGGTCGCTCATAATGAAACATTGAAAACCTGAATCCCTGGACAGAAAGAACTAAAACTTAAAGCAACCCAAGTTTCAGATGCAGTTTCCTTTTGCTTTCAAGGAAGTTTACTTAAAATTAAGTTCAGCTACATGTGATATTCATTAGATAAAACTGAACACAGACTGTGATTTGAAAAATTTCCTACAATTCCAAAATAAAACATTTAAATAACAGCCTTTGTTAAATTATGTGGGTTAGCTAAGCACAATTGATACTGTCATTTGCTTATCTAACCAATTAGTGCTTCTAAAGAATGTATTTTATTTGTTCACAATCATTTATTATCTATGCTGTAATTTTGCAGCTTCTCAGACAACAAATGGCTGCCTTACATCTGGGGAATAAAACACACAAAAGGGTGTTGGTGTGCTGTTTGAATACATGCAATTACTGGTAGTTAAGTTCTAATTAGCATAATTAGTTTTGAAACAGTTCTCATAATAACTGTCAACATTATGTCAATTTAGCTGAAGTTAATGGCATATTTAACAAAGACACACTTACTCATTTTCAGTATTATACTATTTAAAAGAAAAGGAAGAGGCAAAGCTCTTTCTGAAGTAGAACTGTTTTTCATAGACATTGAACATTTCTTTTGTTTTTTCCTCTCAGCAACCCAATTATAAACCAGTACTTTATACAATCAGCCCCCTCCAGTTTCCCTAAGACCATTCTTACAAATTAACACTGATAAAATGGCAATAAAAAGCAACCAAAGTACAGATGTTTGCAAATTCAGTCTTCTGCTGTTTTGGGGAAAGCAGTTTCCAGGGGGATGCCTGGTTTGGAGGGGGAAGAAATCAAGAGGTAAATCCTGTAAAAAATAAAGTAAGTAGTATGCTAAAAATTAGCAAATGTGTCCAGTCATACCTAGACAAAACATGCCTTCACTGCTTAGTAGGAAAGGGTATAAGCTATTCACACATAAAGGCCAATTTTACTGCTTTTCTAGTTTTGATGTTATTAGAAACTATTTCCAAGTACTAAAAGATGATCCATTACTAAATTAATAGTAATTTCACTGACATCTTTCACATTTCCAAGAAGAAACCGCATGCTTTTCAGAGCCTGATTTACTTCATGCTGTATATTCACCTCACACAACAGAGGGAATAGCCAGCCTAAGCTCAATACTTTCCATAAAGCTGAAATCACAAATCCAGTCTTGATTGAATTTAAAAGCCAAGTGTATTATAATCTATATGTTTCATTTGAGGATCTTTGCTAAATTTTTTGTGAATATTTCATAGAGAAAGTTGCCATAAAGTAGTCATGTAATATGCTGTCTCAGAAAGCTCTCTGGACTGTGAGAAACCTTCCTTGCGGAACAAAGGATTTTTTTTCTATTTATATAAAGCAGATAACAAAATGAAAGACTTTCTGCTCCTTAAAGTAAGAGTTTATTTTTTTTTATTAGGCAAAAAACCATCATACAGCCAAACAAGCAATAAATCAATAAAATCTACAACAGGAGATTGACACTAAACCATGACAAAGCCAAACCTGAAGAAATTTTGCCCAATTAATTTGCGCAAATTATTTGCCTTTCAGTTACACATTTATCACTATGTATCATAGAGAGACTTTATGTTTCCATTGGTTTTATATATGAAGCTAACTAGAAAACATTAAAATCAAGAATTTCATTCAATCTATGTCACACAAAATACATTTCTGCCTATGAAACAGAAATTAATTGCTCAGTTTCAGACTTATCATAATTGTAAGTATATCAGCTTATTACAATGAGAACTTTAAAAAAAAAAAGGTTCTATTTCAATTTATTTTGAATCATTTCCCAAAAATTCTTCTCACAGTAATAAATGGAAAAGTGTAAGTCCACAAATGATATTTGAAAATACTTATGGAGTGGCAGGGGACTGGAAAGGGAACAGAAGAATGACCCCTAAACTTTGGACACTGAATGAGGTAGCAACTTCACATTAACTCAATCCATCCTACCCGGAAAAGACACCTGAAGTCAAGTGAGATGACTGACAGCCTACAGTGCAGGGAGTCAGGTAAACTAGCTCCACCACAGTTTCCCTACACTCTTGCAAAACTCAGCACTGACACACACTGAATTGCCTTCCATGAGCACAGATTACTGACTGTGTGACGCGCCGCTGCTTCCAAACCCCTCACACCGGCTAGGTCGATAGAGCCCGCAGCGGCTCGCCAGGTGTGGGCCGCCCCGAGAAGGCTGGGTCAATCCCGGGTGCGGCTAAAGCTGCTCAGCGCTGGGGTTGCGCTGAGCCCTTGAGGGTTCGAAGGCAACCAGCCCGCCTAGGGGTAGNGTGATCCCTGCATGCAAGGGCTCGTGCTGGGGGCATGTGGGACAGGGATTGGTTTAGGGAATGGAGTGACAGGGAAGTGTCCAGAACAGGGGTTGGATATGACCATATCGAGAGGGAAGGTAGTAACATTGGGGCCAGGAATCGAAACAAGGGATACAACTTGAGGGAGAACGGGACCAACTGGGGAGAACACTGGGGGGGGGAACTGGGACAAAACCATTACAAAGGTAGAAAATACAATGACAATACAAAGGCATAAAACATCAGAAACAGAACTCAAAACATGCACCGCAACAACTGTGGAGAGAAAGAGACTCAACAGTCCAACATGACCCATAAAAACATCTTAAAGCAGAAACCACTCCTTAACTCAGCTTTCCCTTTCTATTCAGTGTTGAAGACATTCTGCATTTTCTTAATGTTTTTATGTCCACAGCAATTCTCTGTGCAGACTCCCATTGTCTGTTTCATCACCACAGAATCTGTCTGTCATGGATGGTTCAAAATGCTCATGACAGAAACTGAAGAGTAACACGGCTATAACTTAGCTGCCTCTGAGCTGTGGGGAGACCTTACTGCAGTCACAACTTCTTCATGAGGGGAAGAGCAGGAGCAGGCACTGACCTCTCCTCTTTGGTGCCCAGTGACAGAACGTGAGGGAATGCCCTGAAGTTGTTTCAGGACAGGTTTAGGTCAGATATCAGGAAAAGGTTCTTCACCCAGAGGGTGGTCGGGCACTGGAAGAGGCTCCCCAGGGTTGTGGTCACAGCACCAGCCTGACAAAGTTCAAGAAACATTTGGACAATGCCCTCAGGTACATGGCGTGATTTACAGGGTTGTCCTCTGCAGGAGTTGGACTCTATGATCCTTTTGGGTCCCTTCCAACTCAGATTATTCTGTGATTCTGTGAATTAAGGGTCCACACCAAATCTAATACACTACCCACTCATCACAAAATCAGCCTTCTCCTACACGTCTTTAACACAGTTCTGTGGGTCTACAGGGAAACTGTATTTTTAATTTATAGCCCAACTGCCTATAGTACAGGAGTGAATCATGCATAGCAATTGAACTCTACCTAAAGCAACACCTGCAGCTCATTTTTAATCAATATTCTGTAAAAAAATCTATCAAAGGTATTTGTGAATTTGTAATCAATTATTGACAAAATAAGAAAAAAAATTTACATCTTTTTTACCTTGTTTGCACTAAACATGAGCATGTATCTTTGACCTGTTCACTTGTCATTCCTGTCTATATTGGCTCATAATCACTACTTAGTCAGATCCATATCAGATGAATATCAAGTCAAGTGAGAATGCAAAGTTCTAGTAAAAGAATTAACAACAGGCTAATCATTATTCAGATGAGTGAGACAACACACTTAAAATAATTTCCACACTCCAACTGTGAATAGCTACATGAAAATTCTTTATAAAAATCTCTTCTACATATGGGTAAACTCTCTCCTAAGTACAAGTAAAAACTCCAATTACTGGAATCTAACAATAGGCCTCCCAAATTCAACTCTGCCAAATCATGGAATCAAGGGAAAAACTATGCAAGGAGAGGGGGTGATCCCAAACTTATGGCCCCTTTTAAGCAAAGACTAGAGTCCTTCAAAAGCCTGACAGCAAACTGTTTGTCAAAGGAGGCTTGAGAAGAGCTCTGCCTATGTGACACCAACATTAACCTCCTTAGGAGGCAAGTCTGATCAGCAGATAAGAAATAAATACTTCTGAGGAACCTGCACCTCCACCCTGTGCACAATCTGCTCAGATCTGCTTAGACGGCCCTTGCCTGCTTTTGCACTAGCATGAAAGAAACTGCAGTCAGGCACAGATAAAAGATGTGGAGAGACAGGAAGGAAGAAGTCTTTGGCAGACAGATATGCCAGAAAACTATATAGGTGATGAGTTAAAGGGCCTTAAGGAAGCAAGGTTCACTGAATTTTTCATTAGTCTATTGTTTTATGACCATTTAAAGTACTCAATGTCGAAATGGTGCTAGCATCTTCCTCTTCCTACAGTTTAAGCATCACAGCAAAACAAAAGCATAGTATTGCTAGCAAACAGCATCCCTCCTAACAACTGTGCAGATAGAAACAGACTATTAAACAGCAACACAGCCCTTTTTAAATGTATGTAACTTGGAAGAAACAATTTTTAATTCCCAAATATAGAAAAGAATTAAAAATGTGGGTTTAATGCAACTTAAATTCATTTCTGACCATTAATCTACTTCTTTTTTTTCATTTCAATTATACATAATCCAAATACTTCATTCACAAGTAACAAAATACCTTAATTCCTTGGAAAATATTAGGCTTCAAAGAATAAAACTTCCAATAGAATTAAATATTTACAGTAAGTGTGGAGTCCAAAAAGCTGTATCTGCCCTAAAGAGCCACAAACAGCACTACCACCAAGCAAAAGCCAGGATTAGATTTACAGGTCAAGGTTTGTCGCATTTGAAGTGAAATACCACTTCAGACAGATCATGGAGAAAACAGCCTATCAATATGATATGAAAAAGTGTCATGGTGATATCACTGGCGGACCACAGCTGCCTTCAACCTGAATACTGTGTTTAAAAAATCCAAAACAAATCACAAAATAAGTTTCCCCTAGAAAGTAGGTATGGATCAACAAAGTTTTAATGACCAGCAAAAGGCAGAAGAGGGAGGAGGCAAGGCATTCATAAATTTTTTTCTTTCTTTATACAAGAAATGTATTTCTGTAACTCTTTGAAGAAAAGTATAGGCTAGTACACAGGGCCCTGCATTATGTTTCTACACTTCTCAAGATATTAATACACAGAAACACAAAGCAGTAAAACAGATGCCTGAAACCAAAAAGCTGAAAGTTCAAGTGTATGATGCATCTCTGCCCCTTTCTCTTCCATTATCATTTTATCCAAAAGACTTCATTAAACTCATGCTTCACACATCTGTGGGCTCATGAGGACAAAGTTCTTCAGGAAATGGAAACAGACATTGATAGGAAAGAATGCTCAGGAGAAAGGACAGTTGCCTTCTATTGCATGTCTTTTTTTAAGGAAAGAAACCATTTAAATGCAAACAACTATATTAATGCAACATTCAGCTCAGGCTTTATGCAAAATCCAGTAACCAATTCAAATTACTGCTACCATAAATGCTATTCAGCTGCACTCAATATATTAAGTAATTTTGTGTGTAGGCATGCATCAGGTACTTTAGAAACGCAGCTAAAAGGAGAAGAAAGGAGGCAAGACTGATCTGGAAATATACTCTGGTTTGATCCCCATCCTCCCACCAACAGACACAGAGAAACAATTTTTTGGGTACGTTTCAAGCATTGAAAAAAAATTACTCACCAAACTAGCAGTGAGTGAAGGTGCTGACTGTCCAAGCGTTTGGTAGCGCATCCGAACAAGATTAGTGGTTTCTATAGGTTGCCACAGCTGCTGTCCAGTTGCACTGGGAAGCAAATATTTGCCTGTCAAGTTCAGAAAGAGTGAGTTAATGGGATGTTGCTGTTGAAGTAGTGCAATAGGCAGTTTACTGTAACACTCTTGCCACTGTAAAACATTTTCCACTGCAGCCCTGACTAGAGCTGGTTCCAACAGCATTCCTACCATTCACTTGCTAGTCCTTGACATCATCCTTCCACTAGATACAGTTCTCTGGTCTCAAAACAGTACCTTTTTCCTACACAGGAAATTAAAATTTAATTTATTTACATTTAAACCAACAACATATGCAAATATCTAGAATGATTGTTCTGAACCAAAACAAACTTAAACTCTGAAAGCTAATAAAAAATTAAGACAAGAAAAATGTACTGAGAAATATTCCTCTATTCACCCCTTGAAGGAATAAGGTTCTGAGTCTGAGGGACAAAGTGAGATTTTTTGGAGTAAGACATTTACCATGCAGATAATTACACCATTTTGTGGGTGAGGACTACTCTGCTTCTATTCCAGAATTCCTCACAATCTACCTAATATGTGTCACTCAATTCCAGGAATGTTTACCCAGTGTCCCAAGTAAGGGGAGGTGACCAAGGCGCAGGCCAGCCACTCCTCAGCAGGGCTCACAGGGGCTCTCAGTGCCTGCGCTCTCCGCCCAGCGGCGTCACTTCGCTGTGGGCAGGAAACCGCGAGCCCAGGGCCACACAGGGCCACACTCCCCATCACAGCGTGACACCACTCCGGCAGGATTGTCTCCCTACAGGTACTAATGAGGCAGACCACATCTCCAGCTACATGAAGCCTGAGCTACAAGGAGCAGCAAGGAGAATATTCAGGGAATTAGACTAAGCTGACAAGCATGTATCAATACTGTTAATTACTGCTTACTTGTAGCCACTGTCAAGAAACAGGACAACAAGCTATATACTGGTCTAGGCAGTATGTCCACCCTAAGTTCTTACTTATCTCTGCCAACTATGTAATAGTGAGATAATCACTTTACTAAAGCAGCTGTCCTCTCCTGGAAGACCAACAAGCAGATGCAAAGCAACAATTCAGAAGATTTTTTATTTTTAATCAAATCTCAGTTCAAAAACACAATGTAAGGTCTTGACTAAACAGATCAAATGAAAAACATCTCCAAACCACACAGTCTCAACATTTGTTTCCTGAAATCATTAAACCCCACCTCATTAATCTTGCCATGTCAGACAGCTGCACAGTGGCTATATACATGACCACTGACACAGGATGTGTATCCTGGTAAATCGGCACAGGTTTCCCAAGAAATCAAAACCCTCAGCTTCTTAACTTTAAGAGTACATCCACAGAGAGTTGCTGAGGCCTCTGGGAAGTGACTGTCTTGGATGCTAGAAGTTCCCAAGCAGCAGCACAGGACAGTCTTTTAACACTTTCCAATTAGTCTTCCAAATGTGCTTTTGTTCTTTGTTACACTGGTAAAGAGGAACCCATAAACATTTTTTTACCCATTTGCTAACAGCCTGCCTGAGACTAGAAGAAAAATGTACAACAAATCTGTGATTTCTTGCCCAATTATCTAGGATAACATTTCCCAGAACTGGAAAACCTGAATTAATTTCCCATCTGCTCTCTCTGCCACATTCTATCAAATGTTGGTTCCCCTTTTGCATAGACTCCCATTATCCTCAACTAAAATGGTGCCTTAAAAAGCTTAAGGCATTGATAGCAATATATACATATTTGATATTCCACTGATGTCAATCCTGAAATATACCAGTGACATATGCAGTCAGAAAGAGCTTTATATCTATCTATCACCTCAAAAGGTTAATTCCTTCTCGTTTGGACAGGAAAAAGAGAATTAAGAAGTGGCTGCAAAAAACCAAGTTACACTTTCCATCTAACTTCCCATGTTTAACTTCCTTAATGCTTTCTACATAAAAAGAGGTATATGCCTTTTCTTTCCTTCCTTTTTGACTCTACTTCTCAGACACTGGTAAGATGAAGTTCTTAGAGAAGGGTGAAATCAAACATTTCCTAGGGCTGGAATCCAGAGGTTTCCAGACTTCCCGAAACATCCAGACAGCTCCAAACAAGACATCAGCAAAATGCTTCATCAACACCTATTTTGTCACACAGACATACAATACACATAACTCCTTCAGAAACTCTGTATTAATCCACTCTAGAAGCCATCAGGAAAATTATGTCAAATAATTTTCAACTTCATCACTGTAGCAAAATACTAGGGCATTTTATCCTCATAGAAATCAATATTTGAAAAGCAGTTAGTCATCCTCAGATCTCTTCAAGAAAGAAAAAGGTTCATTCTATTAAAGTTCTAGAACTAGGGAACATCATCACTCTTTGGTTAACAAGTGCACTTTCTCATAGGGTGTCGTGGTTTAGGAATGGTATTCCCCGACTTAGTTTTCCCAGTAAAAAAGAAAATCGTAAGTTGCTCCCCTCCCACTCTAGTAGGGCACACAAAAGGCAGAGATCAAGGATTGAGGTAAGGACATTTACTGGAAACACCAATGAGATAAAAAAATTAACAGCAACAGCAACAACACTAAACACAAATATGTGAGGGGTTATTTACATGCAAAAATACTCAGCAAATCCAGCACAACAGAAAACAATGGTGGGCAGTCCTTCCGCCCACCATGCTTTCTCCAGGGATCACAAAGAAACCCCTTTCTTCCTGGTAGCAAGAGAAAGAGACCCTTTTCCTTACCTCCTCAGCAATGAGATAACATGGTAACAAATAACATTTGGGTCTTGGCCTTGGCCCACTCAGCACAGCACATGGCAGCACAGAACTCTTGGGCTCAGCAACCCAGCAGGCTCAGCCTCCCCATCAGCCAGGACTATAGCACACACCACCACTCCTGGTACCATAAAAAAAATTAACTCTGTCCTGGCCAGAACTAGGACACAGGGGGTTGGTTAAAACCAGTCTCAAAATCTACTATCAGACACTAGGCCCTTCTCAGACTGCACTAATTTTCATTTCATATGAATCCCATTTGAGCTGCCCGAGAAAAAAGATGGAAGGCAATCATTTGCATTTAGCACACAAAGTACATTGTTTTGTTTAAGTCTGTATACCAAACAAAAAGGTTTACAAACCAAGACAACTTAGTCTAGGAGGAGAAAGATATATGAGAAATAAGTGCTATTATTAATGCTTGTACTTAATTTTCGTTATAAATGTGCACCAGATCCAAAATATAGAGAGCTAATATTGTCTGTACCTTATCATGTGCAGGATATTCTAACAGCCACCTTTACTATTTGTCCTTTACCATTATCTATACCAGTATTTTACCCTGTTTTTATCTTGCTCAGACATCTGAAAGAAAGTCTAAGATATCTTTATACAGAGGCTAGAGGAGACACAATCCTACACACCAACAAAATCCTGCACTAAGCCCTCCCTTGAACTGTAATATTTTTCCTGACTGACAAGAAAGCAGAGTGGATTTACTCAGTACTATAGTCAGTATCTCCATTGTAAGAATTCACTCAATATTTCATTATTTTTCCTGCATGATTGGCATCAAGAACTATTTAAAATCATGTTGGGGTGTCTGTTGAAAAGCTAAATTAGGCAGTAAACACTATTAAAATTGCCAGTGAAATTGTGAGCATATGTGATGCTGGAATGATCCCTCCTCCTGTTCATACCTCCAACAAGAGCATTGAAGGTACCACAGTTTTCACAAAATACTGGAATTAAGGCAAGCAGACTGTCTAGAACTCGAATTCTTCTTTTCATAGTACACAGGCTTTAAAAACAGAAATGGCATACAAGAAATATGCTTTCTAAAGAAGCAAAATCAGCCAGGCCTTGGACGAAAAGATAGTAACAGATATATCTCTTATTTGAGAACAGCACTAACCTACTGCATTAAACTACTACATGATAAAATAGTCCCTGCCCAGTGAGTTAACCAACTCTCACCCAATTCCTCCAATAATTAAAAAAAAAATTTAAATCCCTTCATACTGTCCACTCCTCCTTTCCCATGACATTATAGCACTCCTACACTTGCTATATAGTTTCATTCATAATTGCATGCACCTCATTGTTTTTACATTTTCTTTGATAACTCTTGAATTTATATATATCCACACTCCCCTTGCTAAGTGATTTCAATGCCAGTATTATACAAAAAATTTGAGCTGAAATACATTATTATTTTCATACTGCATTCATGTCTGCCTTCAAGTTCAATACTCCAAGCAGTCACTTTACATTTTAAATGAACTAATTCATGAGGGATTGATGAGGGACTGAGAGGAAGGCTTCGGCTCCACCTCAACCCTTCCATCTTAATTCAGTATTCTGGCCCATATACAGGATAGAACACTGCCAGCATTCAGACCACTGATACACTGGTAGTAACAGTCATATTACTGGTAGTAATAGTCATGTTACTTTCATAAGCTATTGGGTCATCTACTGACAGAGGTCCCCTACAATTCCAAAATGGTCATTGCTGACTTCCTCCTCCACTTCCTCAGCAGAAGCTTTGCTGGTATCTTCACTTCCCTTCCTGTGCCTGAAACTACCAGAAAAGCCTAAAGTAGCTACACTGGAAGTAACAGCATCACTTCCCATATCTGGATGCAATCCTTGTTGGTCCAGTACATTTTGATGAAGTTGACTATGTAATGGCAAGAATTTAGCATTATTTAATAGTATTACATCATCATTGGTGAACATAAGTGATACATCACTGCAGTTCAGGGGCATCTTCCCCTTGAACATGCCTCTTGTACTTCTAGATTCATCTGTAATGAGTATTTGTTGAAGGTTCAAACAGAATCATTGTTAATTCTCATTTCTGTTGCATTCAGCATGTGCATATTTGTTGTATGACTTACTGCATAAGGACAAAATTACTTGTGTAAGGACAAAGAGACTAAAACCACATATACTTCCATGAAAATCAGTCACAAAAGGCAGGCTTTGCTTTATTCTAAATAGAAAAGTATTTCCTAGTGTTGAAGTACTACTCTCCTTCCTCTGTCCCTCTCAAATGCCTACCATAATAGGACAGCTGAGAATTACTAAATGATCTCAAATCTAATACCTACAAATCTTCCATTTTCAGTTAGAATCCAGAAATAACTTTGTCTCTGATACTTAAACTATTACATATGGTAAAGAAAATGTTTTGGCATCCAAGTAAGATTTTACCCCTACAAAAGTGCTTAAGACAGTGTAGATTGCACTGCAAGGAAGTCTGACTTGTAACCAATCAAAATGCAAAAATAAATTGTCATGAGTTGTAGTGCAAAATGTAACCAAAAAGTGTGTATTCCATCACCATCTGTTGGAACTGGGATGGGGGGTGGTGTAATCTTCTGTCAATAGGCCAGCTGATAAGAAACCAGCAAGAGCAGTTTCTTTATCTCTTCCACCACCCATCCTCCCTCCAGGGAGAGATCTTCTGCTAATGAGCCATTGAGTCCACTGATAAAATTCCATCATCCCATTGGGAAATGCTCCATCCAGGGGGAGGAGCCAAACCTCTCTACTTGGATAAAAACCTGAGATTTGGGACACCAAGGCAGCCTTTTCCACTGGATTCTCAGTGGAAGACCAGGCCCATCTATCACCACTGGACCTTCAGCAGAGAGCTGCACCTTTCTACAGGATCACTGCTTCAACAGAGCCACATCTTCCACTCCAGGAGGGCTGCAGCCACCATTTAATGGGACTGCCACCAACACCCTGACCCACAGGGTGTCAGGTGGTATTCTGACTCTGGGTCTCTGTCAGTGGGTTTGTTTGTTTGTTTGTTTGTTTGAATACTGCATGCTTGTTTTATTTTAGTTCTCCTAATAAAGAACTGTTATTCCTATTCCCATAGCTTTGCCTGAGAGCCCCATAATTTCAAAATTAGAGATTCAGAGGGAAGGAGTTTAATTCTTCATTCCAAGGGAGGCTCCTGCCTCCCTTAGCAGATATCTGTCGTTCAAACCATGACAGAAATAAAGAGGAAGCATCTTGAAAGTTTTTGATAGAAATATTTTTTATTAACATATTAGGAGCAGTTTTCTGTTACACTACTACAAATAGGAGATAGGCATGTACTTTGCTAAAATGGAAGAATCTGAATTTGGGCTGACAGCAACTACAGACACAATTTAGTCCAAAGCGAAGCTGTGCATACGATTACAGCTAGCATCAATGTGTTTGTGTTAGCTGCTATGAATTAGCAGCCTTCAAAATTGTCTCTTGCCATCTGGGCATCTTTAAGGCCAGGGCCAAGAAATACTTATTTCAATTAATTATCTTATTAAATCCAATAGAGGTATTCATGATATAAGTGCAGAATATTTTTTAAAAATACAGCAAACTAGATACTTCACCCTCACTGGTTTACTTAAAAATGTAACTGATCTTATCTCAATAATCCAGACAAGTCAGACTTGCCAAGTTTCAATCGGGTTGCTCACTCCACACCTCTTTTTGGAGAGCCTTAGGAGCATGAGCTACCTCAGAGCAACACAAACAAGTCACGATAGAAGAGAGAACTGGACTCTATTGCAGAGTGCTCTGGGTCATAAAAATGTTCTGAAAAGAAACAGAGATGAGTATTGCTCCCTCTTCTTACTCCTGGCATATTTCCAAACACAAAAAATCCCAGAAAGGTTGGGTTCATTGACAGGTCTCGATGTGAACAGAAGAAAAACTGAAAGCACCACCTGCCACCAAGTCACCAGAGCAGCAATGGCAGTCCCATCATATCCAAAGCAACCACTGCTACCAGATGATAATTGTCTACACCTAGTGAGCTAACAAAACGCTTCTTCTCCAAAAACTACTGGTCCATGGAACTGCACGATGTCCACTGTGTAAGAAAGAGAACTGCAAGTTCACCAGCCCCTGTGCACTGCCAGCTCAGACTGGTCAACCGGAAATTTGGGATCTACAACCACCAGGGACCAGCAGAGAGACCCCCAGGCCAGAAAAACACATGCATAAAGAGGAGGGAAAATACATTAATGATTTCAGAGAAATTATTATCATATTCTGGGACAATCAATCAATATGTATGTAAAATATAGTATATAAACAGGAACTTCCCTGTACTCAGAATACACAGCTTTGGGAAAAGCTATTTCCCTGTGCATCTGGCCAAATAAGGAATGCTTGCTTCTTATTGCTACATTGGGTTTAATAACTTTTTTATTTTACTGATTTTTTGGTAACACCACTGCCACTCACAAATTGCCTGAGCAGCAGAAAGTGAAGACCAAAGCTGGAAGCAACATACCACCATTTTTACCATCACAAATGAGTGAGGCCTCACTCCAGGTTCAGACACCTGCCAGGTGAAAGGCAGAGCCTCCCACCTTAGTATTCACTAGGTTCAAGTTAGGGTATTTAGCTTTACTGCCTCAAACTGAACTCCAGCAGATATCCCAGCTGTGATGGGAACATTGCAAATTTTAGGGTCTATTTTCACACCTGGGGCAGGGAGGAGGGGTGGAATTAAAGCCCATAATTCCCATTAGCTGTTAACCAGAAAGTAAAAGAGTAGAGGGATTTGAAGCTATCACTAGGAAACTTTTCAATATTTTGAAGTTATTTATTCTTATTCTATTTTAGCTGCATCAACAACTTCTACTTACATTTCAAATGACCACCAACATGTAAAAAAAAAATAAAAAATACCATTTTAATAATGTCTTATTTATTGCCCAGAACTTAAAGGAGCATGTTTTGCATATTACTGAGCTACACATGACTGAAGTTAATGAACAATGCCACTTTCCCAGTCTGATGCAGGAGATAAAATTTTCCTTTCAGCCAATGTATCCCCTAAATGTAACATTATTCAGGTAAACATATAATTACCATTGACTCAATTACAATTTCTTTTGTTATACTTTTGTGTAAAAAATCCTGTTACACTCACTATAATTCTTTCACTTTTTGATGTACTATATATCTCCTAAAATGCTCTATATTTGTTTCACTTTCTAAAATTAGATGAAGCAGTGGCACTCTCAGGCACATGGTGTGATTCTCTGGGTCATCCTATGCAGGGCCAGGAGCTGGACTCATTGATCCTTGTGGGTTCCTTCCAACTCGGGATATTCTATGGTTCTATGAACCTGGCTGGCAATGCATGAAATAAAGGTGGCCCACCAAAGGCAGAAATTTGGGGTGAGATTATGAACTTAAAAAAACATAAAAAACCACAGTAGACGTAACTTAAAATTTCACCAATATTGGCAGAATTGGAACTGGAAAAGGACATATCCAGTTTTGGACCACAAACTAGTAGGATGAAGGCTTAGATCTGTATCCAAAAATACATATATAAAAAAAGAAAATGAAGCCTCCATTAACTACACAGGCATGCAGAATCAAGCCTGTTTATAAATCAATTAAATAAGTCATTGTATCTCAGAAATATTGGTTCATACTTAGAACAAAATTCTCTCAGTGAAAGTCATTTAAAAGACAGCACAAAATTTTGCTGATAAGGAAATTACTCAAGAGTTCCTTTGCTAACAGATACTTGATGAAGTTATATTGACTATTTGCAATCTATTATTGAAGTACTCTGACAGCAATATAATATTTGAAATGTACTTGAGATCAGCAAATCTCCGTAACCTTTAATTAGATTTCGACGATAAGGATAGGTTGGGGTTTTTGGTTTGGTTTGTATGGTTGGGTTTTTTAAGTTTTCCATACCAAAAATATCTAACTCTATAGCACTGTTACAACAATAACTGCATGATAAAAACACCATAGACATTGAAGTTGTCATTCATGACATTACTTCCTTACCTCACGGCTCTACTAAAATACAACCCAGCAAAATAATGAGTTGGCAATATTTCAGTGAGCTCAGAGACAGAACACTCTACTGCTTCCTTTTCTTTATCTTAACAACAAATAGGTCCTTTTCCCATAATTCTAACATGCAGTTCCAAAACTTATAAACTGCCAGTCCATTCTATAACACAGACACAGTATACAGGTATTACTGCATCCCTTTCATCATTTTTACAGCTTACACCCGCTCTACAAAAATGTCAAGGTCCAGTTCTCTAACTTCAAAAACAGTAGGAAAAACAGGTATTTAAGATTCACACTGCACACATGATGCTACAAAAAGCACACTAAACCACATGCAAATGATAATTTCAACATACAGTCAATTCAGCAAAAAGCAAGGATCCTGTACACCAAGAGGTCAGAGATAACTGATACTGGCAGACTTACAACAAACTGTGCCTAGAACACAAAGGGCCTCAAAAATTCACTATTGTTCAGTTCAAACATTATGTGAACAACTGCTCCAATCAGCGGCCAATACTCTTGGCTCACAACTCTCCACCAGCTCAGCATCTGGGGTTTTGCTGACAGAATTTATGGTAAGAAACAAACACCTCCCCATTGCACTATGAAGAAATGCCCAGCAACTCATAATTGGCATGAAGACAAACATGAAAAGATGTGTTAACATGCTATTTTCTCTACAAGTACCCACTGTGACCCCTTAGTTTGTCTCATTCATATGTTGTTATGCCCCATAATTAAATCACTACATGTTTAAAGTAATTTTTCAAAAGGTAAAGTTTCCCAATAGAAAATTCTGCTCCTGTTTTTACTGGAAAACATCTATAAATTTTTCCACTCAAGTTGTTAACCTTCATTCTAAGGATTAAGTACAGGAAGTGTTTTTTCCCTCTTCTCAAATATTTATTTATCTGTACATTAAATTTTTGCTAAAGCAACCGACATGGAGAAAGCAAGAATGTGGTCAAATCATTGGCTTTACAACATCCACTAGAGAGAGATCACAGGGAAAAAAAATACCAGGAAGACTTATGCCTCCAGGAGGATAGATCATGTGTTCTTGATGTGCAATTATAGTTTGTTTATAAATATGCTGCAGTCAGTTTTGCACTAATGAGCTCAGGTACTAGCAACAACAGGACTGCAACTCCTCAGACCTCAGATTTAGTCTATCAGCTGATTAAATACAAGCATATAGCAAAGTCCAGGTAAGTTCTTCCATCTGTGCTTCTACACTTTCACTGCTAAGCATACTTGAACCAGCTAATTCAACAGCTCTTAGGGTACTTCTTTAGGAGCTACAACTCAAACTTCAGAAATTTAACACGAATATTAATTTTCTCCACTTTTTGTTTTTCCACTGTGACAAATGACTCTTAACTATTTTCAAGCTTCTTTTATAAGTGTCCCAAAGAGGGTTAAACTGTATTTCTCCCTCCTCCAAAACTGGCAGCTTGCAAATATATCTGCTAATTAGGCACTCTGCTGCTACAGTTTGCTTTGATCTCAACAACAATCAACTTCTCATGCTCTGATGATACAAGCATGATGAAGTAGTAATTGAGGAGTTAAAGGCAAAATAATGAGACAGGAATACAATATCTTCTGTTCTCATCTCAGACTATTACATGGTGCAGACTCCAGACATGTAAAAGAATATGGAAATTATCTTGCTAGGCGCAAGTAAAAATCAACTCTACTATGCAGGCTGACTGAAGCCTTAAATGATGAAGGTAACTGACAATAACAAATATAACCTAATGTCATCTCAAACACCAGCGCACCAAGAACCATCCAAAAATGTCTATTTCATAGCAGAATATATTTACTTCATTTGGATAAGACAGCTTTATACTCAATGCATTAAAAAACCAAACAAAAAACCTTCCACACCGCATTTCCTCATTTGCCATGTAATTATAGAATAGATAGCTTCTATCTCTTTCTACTAATTTTGTAATAAGTTTAACACATGGCACGGTGCTTTAAGGAAACCTTTGAGGAAGGCAATTGAAAAGATTGCCAGATATGCTCGGGGTAGGCAGTGAATGAATGAAGCATGTTGTGCTTGTGATCACGCACACGTGGCTGCTGAACCTTCCCACCTTTGTAGCCCGGAGCCCAGTGGTGTCAGCATCCGTGCTGGGCTGTTACTCTCCCTCTGCTGCTCTTGGGGAGAGCCCTCAGGCAGCTGCAGCTGAAAAGGCTTTCTAAACTGGGTGCATGCAGTCCTGACATGCATCATAATGAAAGCCATTTTGAACTACTTCTGCACTGATATGAGGAGGAAAGAAAATGCAGGAAGTAAAATTTCTTATTAAAAGGCACATCTGACAGAGCTTTGGCACTGGCATTCATCCTTACCCCACATTCTACAGCACCCCAGTTTCTGGGGATGGGACAGGCCAACTGAGTTCACCAAGCTGTATCCCCAGAGACAGATATGAAATCATAGGGCTTTTTATGGAGTGGCATTATCATGTATTGTATTCATATATTCCTGATGTAAATACACTTAATTTCTTCCATATCAGGAAGAAATTTTGATTATGTACACAGGGAATATGGAACACTTCCTCTTACCTACACCAAGAGGCCATCATTAATAGAAATAATCCTTTTTTAAATGTTGCCATTAAACTAATCACATCATCACTATGACAAGAAGTTGTATATTATGGGAAGGTCCCATTCCCAAAGAGGTTTCAAGGTACAAGTCACATGATTTTACAAGTTCAGTTTTCCCCATTCACCAAGTTGTACCAAATAATTGACACTGTAAGACTTAATGAGCAAATCTTCATTTTCAACAATATTAGTGATAATTTATATAGCCCAATGTTTGTGAAAATGAACAGGGAAAACCTCCTCTGTCCTGCTAGCACAAGCCAACCCAAGGATAAGAGAACAGCTTGTTTTTCATGGTCCATAAAGCTGTTGATCTTTCTGCTAATTAGTGTTAGCAGAGTGATGAATCTCTGAAGCAATGAACAGACTGAGAATTCCCAAATTCACTTCAAATCAACCACAGATTAATTATACAGGAATAACAACAATTGCTGAGCATATTTGGATGACTGATGAGTCAGAGGTGGAAAGCTGATCAAAGCAAGAACATTAAAGAAAAAAATATATAAATCATAATGTTTTTTTGTTTTTTGGCTTGTCATGATCTGTAGAAAATATGTGATCAGAAGAACATGAAATAATTTTACTAATATGTAGAGTACCTTAGGGTTCTTGGATTAAAGATTCTATAAAATGAAATTAGTATGTATTATGCTACCTGTAATTGTGTAAGATCAATGTAACAAGGTAATAGGCCTACCATAGATATACACAATTAGCCCACCAGGAAGTCTCACCCAATTAGTTACTGATGAGATAAAGGTAGGCAAGACAAGAAGTTCAAATTATAAGTAGTATTTTATAAGTGTATTTTTTTCTTTATATATAACGGCAGAGCTTATCAGTACAGTATAGAAACAACAAAGTTTGCTGCAGCATTCTCCAAAATATGATCCCTTCCCAGAAATGTGTTCTTATATCTTTCAGAAGTAGAAAGGGAGAGAGCAATCTCCAAATGCTGTGCAGCAACTGAGAAGATAGAACAGGGCTGCACTGCCCATCTTGGAGCAAAGTGAGGAGCGGCAGCAGGACATGAAAGAAGGGGCAATTTGTTTTGTTTGTCTGAGTGATTTGCTAAGTTAACCCTCTCCACAGTAAAAGCTCATTTAATTTCTCATCCTTTCACATTACCTTCTGCTATGGATGCTATTTAAGCATCTATGAACACAGCAAACTAAAATCTGTAGACAATTTAAGCTAAAAACCCTCTGACTACAGACAGCCCTTTGAAGTTTGTGGAGACCAAGAAAACCAGCCACCACAGATAGGCAGATTTTTAATTAAACATCTTTTCTCCTGATTCAAAACAAGTTTTAAAGTCTCAGTCTGTGTACCATTAGAAATTCTTAAGAAGGCAATCTAAGGCTACAGCAAGAAGCATTTAAATACATGGGTATTAAACAGTTGTCTACTGACCCAAGAATAACACAGTTGATCTCACCTAGCCGTACATTCCTCTCAATTCTATCACACCTCCAACACCCCTGCACCCAAAGAGCACCAGTATCCCTCTGAAGCAATCCTCTTTTCCCTCTCTATCTGACCTACAGCTATGAAAGAAGCAGCTAGAGCTCAGCTTTGTGACAGGGCTTATCCTGCAGTTCAACAACCTGTGCAAGGATTGAGTTTTACACTTCCTGTCGCACAGGAACTTTTAAAGATCCAGTTTATTTCCCAAAGGGTGTGGCAAGCACTGTTATGGTCATGTGCTCATGCAGGGAAGGGGGAATCTGGAGCAGGAGAGAAGTCAGGATACAGCAGAAAAGAAAAAGGCAAATATTGATTATAATGTGAAATGACCATGTTACACAAAACTTTATAATCTGTTGGAAACATGACCTTTCAAATGAGAAGATGAATTAGTCATAAATTACATTCAAGTTCTTTTACTTCGAGATTGTTTTATCTCATGAATGCTTAAGTTTAGCAACCACAGTTATGAAATAGTATTTTTCATCTTGTCTTTCTATTAAACACGACTGTTAGTACTTCACAACAAGAACTATTAAGGGAGATTTGCTAGACTAATAGCAGGCCACATGCTATTTTCATTACAAACTTAGTCTCTGTTTTTCCAGAAGTCTTTCTTCTTCACAATGAAGATTAAGGAAAGCAATACTGTTGCAACAATTATATTGAAGGGATTTTTACAAAATATAGTAGCATGGTGTTTCCTGGAACCACTATGCATTTCTTTTATTGGACAAACTTTAGTCAATGGCTGCTTGGCAATTTTCAACAGAATGTAGGAGTAGATTTATTCACAAAAACATTGATTAAATTTTTCTTCTACTTTGGAAAGCGTTCTTTGCTTGTCACTGAAAACTTGTGGTTGCTGGATTGCTTAAAACTGTGCAACTCAGGGGAAAAAATTTGATTCTAATTTCCCTGAAGCTGTGTCATAAATAATTTCAGTTTATATCCTACTTCTGCAGGTTTCCAGCCCTTTTCTACCTCATCATTATGATCAGTACATTATTATGTACTGATGACCCAGTACATCATTCTCAATTTTTCTCATATTCATATTTAAAGAGTTTTGTAATTTACATCAGCCAATTCAGTATAGTAGCTTCTCAGCTACTGTAATCTTTCAGGATTTGCAAGTCTCATTTAATACACAGCAACAATATAGATTTTATTTCTTCTCATATGTCCTGCATAACATTATTCCCTCCTGTAAAGCTCAATAAACTCATTTATTTGGGATCTATTCCCAGAGATGAAACCCCTATCTATTTACCTCTATTAGTATTCAGCCCTACAGGAATTCTGTTTTATATAAACAAATAAATTTTTTTTGTTGTTTTTCATTGTTAATACTGCTTATGCTCTATAGCTCAGTAATACTGTGTTTTTAACAGCCAAAGAAAAGGGAAAGCAAAATACCAAGTATTCACCTTTTTAACATTTGGAGTGAGCAACACACATCAGAGTAAGAACATTCTGCAAATTTGCAAGCTAGTAATCTTGTCACTTGCTTCACTTACTCTCACCTACTGTATTTTAGGAGTTGCACATTTTTTAACAACAGAGGCAGAGACTGAACTGCAAATAATTTCAAATATACTTTTCTGAACTATTTTTGAATTAACTGATACCCACCATTAAGCTAGCACTTAAAGGCGTATTAAAAGTAACAGAAGAGAGGAAAGAATAGAGGAAGACAGTAACCAGTAATAGTGATATTAAAGATCAAGTACTTTCTCAAATTATAGGCCTCCAAATATTTTTCCCCCTTTATGGACTAGGAATGTTTTTCAAAAACATTAAGACTTAAACAGAAATTTGGGAGGGAATATGTGAGCATAGAAGTTATCCCTTACAAGCATGTGTCAGCTCAGCATTTTAAAAGAAGGATTTCTTGTGCCCCACTTCTTCCTTTTAATTTTTTTTTTAAATGACACTGTGATTCTTATAGTTTCAAACCAGAGCAGCAAACCACTCTTAGGCATTAAAGAAATCTTAAAAGCACCAAACTTCAGTATGTCAAAAAAGGAATGTAAATACATGACCAAAGCAAAACTGAAATTATTAACTTCAGATTACTGAACATTTGAAACAACTCTAGGAATTAGTTCTCTATCTGCAGTGGTTTCTTTAAAACAGTTTGTAAAAAATCCCTAAAGAATATAAAGAACTTTCTGTCATCAGAGTTTGATTAATTTAATCAGTATCAAGAAAGCTGTTAAGATATTTAAATTATTTTAAGATACCAAAGCCCTAGGGTATTTAGGTTCATTTAAAGTGCATTGGTAATAAAGCAGTTTAACATCATTGCACACTATATTCCCAAATCCTGACATGAAACCCTGCACAACATACTGCATGCAGACAAAAAGCATATCCATTTCCCTCTGTAAAGGCCTCAAGCATAGAGATATTCAAGCACAGAGATAAAGACTAGAGACTATGGCAGCAGAGCACAATTGCTATGTTTGTTTTTGATTATGCTGTCTTCTTCTTCTTTATCTGCATGGCTTATATGGCAAACATCACTGTTGAAAGATCCCCACCCCACTTTAGACAAAAACAAAATTAAAAACCCACACCAGCTCCTGCTAAAAATAACTGTGCTGGTAGTTTTTAGTCTCAGTAAAACTGTGGTTTGTTTTACACTCCAGGTTTCAGAGCTGTAACATTGCCAGAGAGTTTACTGAAATGGCTACCAAAATTGACACTTCTCTGTTGCAGGTCACTTACATTTCATGAAAGCCCATATGGATCACAAATACTCTTACACTATTTCTGAAAACTTCATAATAACTCATGATGAAAATGAAGCTGCAATGACAAATCTTACCCTAGTGACACTAAAAATCAGAGCAACAATTATGTGAAGATGTGATACAGGAAATTCCTGTAGTAGCATGTTTTTCCTTCACATAAAGTGTGAGACAGTTTAGTTTTTTAAGTTCTTTAGGTTCCTAAAGGTTCCTTAGGACAAAATTATTTGTCATTTACCAGAAGCCATGTAGGTGATTTTAAGATGGTGAATACAAAGACAGGTATTGCTATAACTTCCTGGAGTTTCTTCCAGGAAAGGTTAGGGAAACGGGTAGGAGAGAAGTGAGAAAAGCAAATACTCCAGAAGTTCTTTTCAGACACTTACTGCAGAAGAGTCAGCTCTATCCACTGTGGAACCAATTTTCATCCCCAAGTGAAAACAACTCTGAACAATTCACAGAATTTAGAGACAGAGGACAGTCCTATATAAAGTAAACACCATTTAAACTTCCTCTATATTTCATGTACTTGATTCTAGTATCAATCGACATCACTCAGATAAAACAACTTCCTCATGAGGGGAAGAGGAGGGGCAGGCACCGATCTTTCATCTCTGGTGAGCAGTGAGAGGACCTGAGAGAATGGCCTGAAGTTCTGTCAGGGGGTTTAGGCTGGATATTAGGAAAAGGTTCTTCACCCAGAGGAGGTCGGGCACTGGAACAGGCTCCCCAGGGAAGTGACCACAGCACCAATGTCAACACAGTTCAAGGTGTGTTTGGATGATGCTCTCAGGCACATGGTGCGACTCCAGGGGATGGTGCTGAGCAGGGCCAGCAGTTGGTCTTTACGATCCTTGTGGGTCCCTTCCAACTCAGCAATTTCTATCTTCGAGTAAATTTACTGAAATCTATTGTCCCTCTCACCAAGTACAACTAATTCCTCTATCAGCCATTACGCACTTTTGGAACATATTTAATTCAAATTATTGTGAATTTAAAAATTATTTTTCTTGAAATAAAAAAGCCCCTATTTTTAAATATTCAATCAAAACCAATCACACTTCAGTGACCATCACTGGTCACTGAGGTACCAGTCACAGTCACAATACCAGCACCTAATATCTAAAAGATGCCAGCAGGGCAGGGAGGGCCTGAGCCCTCCTCAAGCATCCTGCTCTCTGTGCATGGCTCCACAGAGGAGAAGCTGCAGTCCACAGCTTGTGGCCAGTTGGTAATTCCGTTCCTCCCCTGTGAGTATTCCATCACATAAATTATGGCAAATCACATTTTCTTTAATGAAATCAAGTCTAACGGCACCATCCATGCACTTCAACTCCTTGAGGAAACAAGGTACAGGTGATCCCATGGATGGATGCACATCAGTCAGCAAGATAAATGCCACAGTCATGCAAATCTCAAAACAGAGATGATTTTTGGGCTGTGCTTGGCCACCTATCAGCAGCCCCTAGAGGGAGACCCTCAAACATAACTCATCTCACTAACAGTCAGGGAACCCATGTGGACAAGACTTATGGAAACTCCAGGCAGAGCTCACACCTCCCCCAGAGAGTTCAGGCACAAGGTAAACACCAAGTGTCAAGGCGCCATCAGCTCCGAAAGTGCTAATCCACGTGACACTACACATGCCCCAAACTCACCAGTCAGAGCTCCTCCAAGGCTGCCTCTTCTGAGCTGTCTCCCATCTTCACTCAATTGCCTCTTAAATTTAGGAGATTTTCCAAGGCCAGAAGACACTTCAGGACTGCTGGATTTTCGGAAAGGCATAGGTGGAGGTGATAATATGTGATCAAGCTGCAAAGAAACAGAAAAATAATACATACCTATACTGTTTAAATGTTTCATTGAAATTCTTCATTGAAAGAAAACTTTAAGTTACCTTCAACTAAAGATTATGACAGCATTTGGGAAAAAAAGATCCCAAAGATCTTAGGGTAACTAATTTTCTAACTGAAAAGAAAAATTTTGCAAGTGACAGATTTGTGTCTGGCTGTTAAGTAAGCCATCCTGTAAGTTAGCCATCCTCCTCTTGAACAGTTCATACCACCTCCAACCATTCTCACACAAAGAGCATTTTTCACAGAGGTTCCCTCTCAAGATACAAGTGATCACAGTTCAACTTACTCAACCTTCCCTAAAGCAGCATTTCTGCAGTTGTGAACCACCTGACTGGGAAACCTACTCCAGATAGCAACTGGCTCTTCCAATGTTTTTCTTTGACAGGTTTTCCCCACGTCCATGCCAGCAGTCACTAGATGGCACTGCACTATTAACAAACTGTAAACCACTGCCCAGTCCAGGGAAATAACAACAAAAAGCTTTATCAACGCCAGTGAGAATAAAATTAAATTATGCTGTTTATAAAAGGCACATTCATTTACACTGACTTTGAAGTTAAGAGGAAATACAGATTCTCGTTCTTCCGACTGGGTTCCTGTCATCATATCCACAAAACATTTTAGCTGCCTGGTCTTGACAATACATCTAATGTCTCAATATTTGATTAAATCCACAAAAACAAGACAAAATGCATGTGAGCAAATATCACGAAATCACAAAAAAACATGTTATGCAAGTATACAAAGTAGAAAAAGCTTTATAACGATCCTTCTCCTGTAAGTGCTGCAGTGGCATGGTGTCATTTTGAAAACACATTCATATTTTTTTTCTGTAACAAACTCTAATTCTCACTATTTTTCAGGAAGCCAAGCACATTTAAGTCTTTTATTTTTCCAGTTCATGTACTGAGACTTATCAGCCAGAAAATCTACACATCACCTGCATACCTGACTCTTTCATCATTTTTTGTCCACTGAAAGGAATGACTCAAGGTCACCAGAAACACTGATGAAGCTGCACAGCAAAGCCCATCTCTGCTAACAGTTAATCCCACAGCAATGCACTGTCTTCCCTACAAAGGATTTTGAACCCTGTGTTTAGTTCCCGATGTATTTAATATTTCAGGCTAGTTATTGTTTTGGGGCTGTTTTAAAGGCTTCTGTAATCAAATCTGCAGTTCTTTGGAAGTGTACATACACAAAATCCAACTGGTTTCTGAATCTGCTTCTTCAGTATAGTAAGACTCATGTTCACAACAGACACTGAAGTATTTGATTAACTCACAGCCCATGCCTTTAGCTCCTAAACTGAGCAGTTTTGGAGTCACAAAGAATATTCACTTAACCATTGTTACTATTCATCTTTCACAAACACAGGCATATCACAAATATTTGTATTTACATCATCTAAGATACCTCACACAGTGAATTTTTAAAAAAATACAAATTACTCTTTTAAAAATGAAGCAACTGACAACAGCTAACTTCTAAAAAACACCATTTTGAGAGTCTTTCACATAAGTCTAAAAGCAAGTACTCAAACTGCCTACTAACTAATGGATCCCAGAGACTGTTTAGTTCTAGATTCCAAATTAGTCCAGACATCTGAAGATGACATGATCCCATCAAGGCTATATGAGTTATTGGTAAAAATTTATGCTCTTTCTTGAAACAACTTCACACTTCAAAGTAACCAACCACATTTTAAATATCTTTTTTCCTGAACTAAGGTTCATAAAATTTTTAAACCACAGTGGGGAAAAAAAAACCAATCAATACAAGCACTAAGATCCCTACACATTAGCACTTCAGCCAATATAACAGAATTTTGCATCTTTCATTCTCTCATCTTTTCGCCTTTTAACCAGGTATTCAAACTGTATGATTGTTCAAGTCACTCCCATAAAGAACAGGCTTGTGCATTCCACAACATGCAGTCTGACTTAAAGTCATTATTTCCAATTAAGCTGTGCTCCATTTTCACAGCTCTCAGGGATTCAGAAGAAACTTTAGGACAGTGCTGTAGTAACAGACCAGCACAGCACCATCTAGGTCTTCAACTCAAAATTAAGATGCTATGCCCAGCTTCAAAAAAATCTCATGATGTTTGAGAGCTAAGACAGTCTAAATATTAGCCCCATTAGCTCACAGCCTTAATAGCAATGCCCTGCCAGCCCCCTCTTGCAAAGGTACCCTCCTGTTGCTAAGTGACTCTATCACACCAAAAGACATTCTTAAGATCTAATATTACAAAGAAACAACACGGAAGTACAAGATTTAGTATTTTCATATTGATGGCCAGCTCTTGCTTCACAAACACAATTACACATATATCAACAAAGCATTTCTGGAAGCTATCCAAAGACTCACTTTTGCTTCCAAAGGCCCAAAATAACCTAAGAGCACATAAAATGTGTATTTGATAGGAGTATGTACATTCTAACTGATACTCCAGTAAACCAAGGAGAGTAAACAGGGATATACCTTTTAAGAGCCTTGACATAACAGCTCTGGATGCCTGGGAAATACGAGGGAAATGGAGTGCAGAAAGTATCCAGGCTTGCAAGCTCCCTTCCTGGGCTACCCTCTAGACAGTAACATGTACCAGAACTGGAGGGGTTTATAGGCCCCATTCAGCCCCCCTCATTTCCAGCAAAAGCATTTGCAGTAGATGAGGAGGCTTTCTGCCCTCAACAGAACTACCTTCCCACCCCGACAGGCAGAGCAGCATTCAAGTCTAAGGAAAACAACAGAAAACATGAGATCCTACTTCCTCGGAACATAAAGCTGGTTCTGAAGATGCATAATATGTTACATGTTCAAATCCTACAAAGTGGTTAATTCAGTCAAGAAGACGTTACAACCATTCAGTAAGAAGACAACATCAAATTCAAATAAACAACTAATAGCAAGACCTACTCAAACTTGCTAATACTTATTTGAAAGACCTCCTGAAAACCTGAACGCTGTGAGAGTTCAGGTTGTGCATCTTATCAGATGATAAGATTAGACTCTGCTGCCCACAGGACAACATTAAAGCAACTATCTAGAAGACAGCTGGAATTCTACCGGAGATATTTTAAATAATTTTAAATAAGCTGCTTCTGCTCAGCACTCACTTTTGCCTATCCACAATCATCTCTCTATTGGTATTTACTTCATAATTAGTAGCTACATGGACATGTGCTGATGTAGCACGGCATGCAAACACAACAAGATAACCAGGGCTTGGCTGGTTCTCCTTTTTTATCAGTCAAATTTGCTTGACAGCAAATTGCAGGGAATACAATAGCTGTATCCCTGCAGGAAGTTTCCAAGAGTTACACATTCATGTTACATCTTAAGTATCTGGCTACCTCGTGTTCTGCCCACCGTCTTATTACCGCACTCAGGCTGCAGCCATACCCTTCTTTCAACAGCCTTTGAAAAGAAATGTTAGTGACCCTCAGGAGCACTGGGATAACAGAGGGCAGGCTTTTTAAGCTAAAAAATACGAACACAGTGAAAAAAGAAAATTGTGAAAACAAGTGTATTTGAATGCCCTATATTTTAAGTACAAGGGGGGTTAAGTTAGCCTTAAAGTGTACACAGGCTGCTTAGAGAGGGATTTTTAATCAGTGCACATCGTGCCACTAGTCTCTGCTGTTAATTTTCACAATGCATGGATAGTCAACTTATTGAAAAGCCTCCCTCCCCCAATATTAAATAATACCATCTCAACAAAGGCACTTTGAAAGACAGAAAACACACAGCAAACACCAACCTATGACGAACATACTGTTCTACAATATTTACTTCTTACAATCCATTTTTCCATACATTTCCATACAATCTGCCTGCTTATGTCATAGGTATGATGAATTTCTACAGAAGCACTGTAAAATCTAGGAGAAAACACCTTTCACAAAACCCTATTTGCTCCCCTCACACCTATAAACCTTATAAAAAGGAACAGAGAGTATTATTAGAGGAGAATGGTTTAAAAACTACATAGAACAGAATATAAAAATATCCTTACCATAGACTTCTATTCATAGATTTAGTGATCCTGTAGAAACAGGGATAGAATTTGAGTGAAAGTCTCCTCCAGTTATACAGGAATCAATTTGTCTCAAACATTTTTTTTCTGTATTTTCAAGCTATTAATTTTCTGTGTGAATAGAATCAGATACATTACTCTGAAGAAAATTATTCCCATACTGTACTATGGGCTTTTAACAGCTCACCTACTCAGAAAGGATTATACTAATATTTTTTAAAACCTCAGTAGCATTAAATCCACCTATCTACCATCATGTATTTATTCTAAAGCTACAATGAATTCTCTGCTTTATAATTATATCATCAAATAGTCACATCAAGTACGTCAGCCCACATGTCCTTATGAAAATTAAGGACATGACAACTGATTCAAAATAAGACCTTGCATCAGTGTTGAGGAGCACAATTTGAGTCGAGTACATAATGAGGAGTGAGGCAGTCAGAAAGAAAATGCATTGCAGAGAGAAAATTTATGGTACAAGGCGAATGAAGCTAAGAGAATATAAATCACACTGATAAACCAGGATAAGGAAAATAAGCTGTTCTGGGCTGCTGAAATGTGTTGCAACATGAAGTGTCTTTTTCCAATAAAAATTAAACTGAAATGAGAACTGAACTCGTCTGATCAGCTCCACTTTTTTTGCAGCACCCACTACTAGTGGTTTCACTGCCCAAACTACCTCACTCCCAACCTCCCTCAATTGCTCCACAGGCAGTATTTCCACCTCCCACAGAAACTGGAAAATACTGGCCAAGTATTCAGTCTTGAAAATAGGAACAAAGACATTCTAGTAAGCAATTCCATTTCTTCCTGCTGAAGGCAGCACAACTTCTTCCTACCTCAGGTCATGGTCTACAAGAATATTCAGTCCTGAAGTTTCCATAGAAGGGCTGCGACCTGTCATCCATTTTACGTTTCCCCCAGTCAAGCACCAATCCAAAAAAAGAGATGCATTACCTGAAAACTCTCACATGTAGTGTATCAAAAGCAGAAAATACCCAATGTAGTTTTACTCTTTAGGGGTTTTTTTCATTATCAAACCATAGTCCCCAAAGAAAATTAGTAAGTATGTTGTCAAGAAATCTGCCAAATCACAGATATTTAAAAGAAGCAAGAAAGCATTAGGCTTCATCCCATGCAGATAAAAGTACAGAAGCTTCCCTGACATTGAAGAGAGATTCAGTCATTCACAAAAAACTCTCATTGCAAACTTAAATGCTTAACAGGAGCATAGCTTCACAAACCTCACAAATCCCTTCTGTCTCTTGCATCCTCAAACATAAGCTATGCCAGAAGCAATCATGCTAAGACCTACAACTAGTTCAACAGTGATTAACCCTTTATGCTCCTAGTAGTCTGCTTTGATATAAATCAGTCTGTTTCTTCATGTTATTTACCCTGGGTTCCTCTCAGCATGCTGTCTTCTCTCTCTGGCTTCTTTGCAAGCACTCTAAGCACAGTTGTTAGAACACAACAGCCCAGTAAAACACTTTTTTGATGCAAGATATACAAACTTACTTCAGCTGGGCATAGGGGAGAGGTATGTTCTTATCATTTAAATACTCTAAGTCTAATTACATTTGGCACAGATACATGAGTTTTGATTAGCTGCACTGACACAGAGAGCAACACTGAATATAAACTTATTAACAGATAGGATCATACCTTCCAAAAACATCTCAGAATTCATTTCAAAATTCACTTTAACCAATTAAGAGCATAGTCCAGTTTAGTCACCCCAGGTGCTTGACAAGAACTCAGCAGAACCAAGTTAAACTTGAAGTGGAAGTGCCATAGTGGTGGTGTATAGATACCAGAGCAGTCTGTCTTACAGTACCATCACAAGCAGATGGTAATTGCAACCAAATTTCTACAGACGTCCTGCAGTAACTCACTTCTGCAACACACAGGAATCCACTGCTTTTCATCACAATAACATCAGCTTTTGAAGAATTCTGCTTGTGGGTGCAATCTAGGGCTGCCTATGAGTCTCCACAAAGCTGTATCAAACACATCAGCTGAACAAGACTGTCAACAGTTCCATTTATATCAGCTCATGGTTGAAATATTCTACATTCCCTTTAACCACAAGAAATATTAATCCACCTTAGTTTTGAGTAGGGTTTGGAAAACTATGCAACTATTCTGAATATTCGCAGCTCTCAGAGCAGCTCTGCAGAACAAAGATACAAAAACTGCACAGAGATAAAAGAAAACTTCTCCAAAAACTAGCACCACTTCCAAGAAGCCATGTATTATGAAGGTGAAGAGTGGATACAAAAGGAGACTCAACAGGCTACAAGGATTTCAATGGACAAGGAAAGAACCCATTTCTTGTCCTGTTTCTTACCACAATTCCTCAAAACCAAGTAGGTATTTTTTCCACTACCACAGATCAAAAAGGAAGATCACTATTTATTCCACATATCTTAAATTCAGTATTGCTTCTCAATGGGAAAGGTCTTGTTCAGCTTGGGCTGAAAGACCTCACTAGTTCTCCAGCCTAGTGGCATCTGTCATTCTAGTTTAGACTTCAAGCCTTGTTTTATCTCACTTCCCTCCATGACCTCCAGTTTCCTTGTTAGGACAGTGACACCAGTGTCTCAGCTAAGGCAGGGACAGAAAGTAAGACTCTAGGCTCACTGTGGGTTGAAAAGGATTAGAGACAGAAAAGGTCTTGTTTACAGGGAAATTTGCTAATCATTCATACAGCAACACTTGATTCATACATGAATGCAACCTGCAACTCGCACTGCAAACATGTCCTTACCAAGGTAATACGAAACCCACAGAAAAGCTCTGCAATTCACCAAGTATCATTTCTAACCACTGTATTCATTGATTTTACATCCCACATATATGCAGAATCACAGTCCCTAAAACTAAAGTAACTGTTCAAAATTGTCCAGTTTATCATGCTGAACACATGATGCTGAATAAAGAGCATCAGCAAACAAAGTCATGATATTTTCCTATACCATCTTACCTATCATATCCTAGGTAGCAAAGAAACATTTTAAGAATTCTGCTAAGGATGAATAGAGACATAACCACATTATCTTGCTACTCACTTCCCACTCATTCTAGAAATGCAAATCTGCATTTAAAACAATCCTATTTTTCTTGAAAACAAATCTGATGTCTGGTCAATTAAAAGCAAATAAATACAGCTCAGACAAATTTAAAGTATCAGCTATGGCTATGTTAAAAAATAATCAGGTTGCATCCAATCCTTTTTCAGAAATATATTTACACATGATTGCACAGAAAATGAAGCACAGTACTCTATAAGGCCAAAAAGTGGCCTATAAATATGCATGCACACTGCTGTCTGAGCCAATTATTACTTTACCCTTATTAAGATGGAACAATTTTGTTACAATATGACAGAGTCCTTCAGTTCTTGAAAGCCTCCTGTGTGCTGCATCTGTACACACAGACTCAGAGATACACTGCTCCCTTTCCAGGAAACAAAGGAAGCAACCGTATTTGTATGAAGGCACTGCCTCCAATAACTCAGCCTGCCCTCAGTCTCCTTGGATTTACACACTCAGCTTCAACAAACATCAAAAGATTAAGAAATAGCAGGTTTGGCAAATCTCATATAAGGCCCTAAAACATAAGCAGAAACCAGAACATAGTTCTAAATAAATACAGTTCAGCCCATGGTAAAAAGGGATCACACAGGGCACTTTACTTATGGGTAAGGTCACCCCTTTTTTATTTTATTCTGAGAGTTGTACAGGTACCTTCTCAGGAATGCACATGATATGCTAAGGCCTTTTGCCTCTTATAAAAACACATCATTTCCAAACTAGGAAAAACTGTCAGCACTCTAAAAAAAGTGAACTCAGAGCATCGAAAACAGGCTGCTAGCCAGGATAAGGCTGCAGCAGCTCAACAGGTCAACTCTACTAGGAAGGACACTGTGAGACTAGATCCAACACAGCGGATTCTGTGAGGAAGTCTGCTTGAGAAGTTAAGCAAAAAAAAGCACGAAAACAGAGAGCAGTGTCCCAGGGGTCTGCCAAACCCAGTCAGCCCTGCTGCAAGGGTATCGTCTGGAAAAAGAAAACCACACTTTCTGCAGCGGTACAGCTCCTCTAAGCACTGCCCAGGCATCAGGAAGCATGCTCACGTTTTACCTTTGCTTCCACAGTTTTAATTTAAAAGGGATCTGACANCTGCTATGCAGCAGGAAGGATACTCCCTTCCTGCCCCTGTCCTGATGGCCATCTTGTCAGGAAAAAGCATTTCATGGGGTTGAAATTTGCTGTCACTACTGCCACATCTGCCTGTTGCAAAAGACCCAGAGAATAGGCAGGAGGCAGCAAGAGAAAGCTGGCAGAAGCACTCCTGATTCAGTCGGGGGGAGATCAAGGACACAACCCAACCACAAACATGGTGGGAAGCTCCTGGGGTCTGGGAAAACACCTTTGCTGGGGCAAAGGGACAAGAGCTAGAAACATGCAGCAGAAGAAAGACCACATACACAGCTTCCCACCACCATTTCAGACACAATAAGGCACTGCAGATTTAAGGAGCAGGCATCAACACAGCAGCTCTGATCCTTCCCACAGGCCCACTGAGGAGCAGCAGTGGCTGACCCCCGGTGCGTCCCCACAAAGAAATTACTTGGCAGGGCAGGGAACAGTCAGTAGCAAAAACCACATCCTCCTAACACTAAACACACACTTCAGAGGGCTATTTTGTTTTCACTGGTTTATCTACTTTAAGAAGTGAGAGAGAACAAAGACAACAAAGTTTTCAGTTAAACAGTAGGAGCCACCAAGTTTAAACAAAAGTTACTAATACTGTGACAAAGTACTATTTTCTTACCTTCCCTTGGATAAAGCCACCTCCTTGACAGCTTTTTGTTCTTCAGTTTTCTATGGCTGTATTCATTTTCTTATTATCATATGCAGAGTCATTAGTAGCATTAGCTGTGCACTATGCTCTGCTCTAGATAAAGATATTAAACTAGCCACACTGAGTATTTTCTTAATTTCTCAATGAAAGCAGGTATTAGCTACGCAGCAAACTGAAAAGAACTTTGATATTTTAAACACTACACAGAGAGTTTTCATGCTTAATTATTTTAATAATCCTTTTTACAGGTCAAGAAATACATTAAAAAATGCATGGAAATATATATTTATACTCCATGAATGTGGAGGCGTCCATATCCACACCTATTTCAAACCTCTCCCAATGCTTCGGCTCTTCCACAGATTTTTAAGGAAGACTTTTGTCTGGCTCTTTAACTAGCAGGATGAAAATTTGGTAAAACTTAAATTCAAAGTCACTTTCAATTGAAAAAAGAAATAGAAATACATAAGAAAGAAGCCTATTCATCTTCATCAGCTGTTGACACCACCATCATTTGTCTCATGGAAAAAAATAATCCAGACAAGAATATATATACTCTGGAAAGAGGTGGTGTGATGTGGGTTTTTTTGTTATACCATGAATACTAATGAAGCAAAAGCAGTTTAGTTCTTTATAAAATCTATTTCCATTCACATTCACCAATGAGCTCCTAGACTACCTATAAAGGTTTCATTTATTCTATCACATTGGAAGCCTCAGAAAACTAATTGTTTATTCAAGTCTATCTGCTCCATCCATGCTCAATTAGGTCTCACTCTTCCCTCAGTTACAGCAAAATTAAAAATAAAAATGCAAGCTGAAACATTCCTGGTTCCACTGACCAGCTCCCCATAACAAACCACTCTGAAAAACCATTGTTTCAAGCATAGCAAGAGCTTCTTGACCATAATGCAGCATTTGAGGGACCTTCTCAGCAACTTACAAAATTCCTACTCATTAGCTTACTCCTCTGACTAATGGAAAACACATTTGAAATGCAGCTTTCTAGCAAGAACTGCGTTAAGAACTAGTAAGCAGTATTAAGCATAATCGGGTGTTCCAGCCACAGTGATTCACAAGTATATCATAAAAATGGGTGATATAATCTTCACACGGAAGTAAAGAAATTATTCTCAATTTATTATTCTTTATTTAGACCATTAAAATATGAAATAATCAGTTTTGCCACAGAAAGCTTCAAATTCAGCAGCACTTTCATTAGGAATAAGAGATCAAAGGGAACCACAACACATTTATGCCAGGCAGGTACAAAACAAAAGAGAGAAATTCAGGATGAAATGAGCTTGGAGTAAAAGGTTCTCAGCATGTAATGGAGCTGAAGTTGATCCATAAATCAATGCAAGATGAAAGCAAGATTATTTATGTGAAGGGATTGCATTGTTAATTTACAGTCTGATTGAGAAAAGAAACGCTTTACTTAATCAATGTACCAGTGATGTGCATGTGTGAACTTGAGCACAAATTAGTAATAATTACCAGTAGGTGCATCTCCTCGTATTTTTTAATTAAGCTTAACAAGCAGCAGAGGCACATCCAGAAAATGCAGGTTTTTCCTGAGTTTGCCTTTAACACGCTCCTAAGTTTTTAAATAATGCAGCCTCGCCACAAGAGACCTTGCAGACAAGGGCTTTTTGATCTCTTTCTTTCCCGTTCGGTGCAGGGAAAGACAGCACGCGCAGTTACCGAACAATAGCTACCACGAAAAACCCTTTTCCTGGACCCATTCAAAAGTGAACTAGGATAAGGCATTTATTTGATAGCTTTATAATTTTGTCCTCATTACCTAACACAGAATCCAGAGACTGGGATGCTTCTCCTTTAGCCTCACTAGTAAAATTAGCAGAAAAAAATAATATAATGGTAAGAATAGCTGGACGCAAGGGTGCACAATCCAATTTGCATTTGGCAGAGATTTGTAGTTAAGGACAATACTCAAGAACCATGTTTGTAATTTTAAGTGCCTCCACTGCATTTCAAATCATCTCTAAGCTGCCATTCGTCAGTCTCAGACAATTTACCCAGTTCTATCATTACCAGAAGGGATTATTTACACTCTCTGGCCTTTTTTTAACCTGATAACTTTAAGTAGTACTACAATTAGGAAAAACCATGAAGACTGTGTGAGAATGTAACCAGACAGGTGACAATGGATCATTTTAGATACTCCACCCCTTTATTTAATTCTTTCTGTAATCTAAGTAACTGTCCATACATTCTAAACAGTCCCATTGTAAAACTTACTTATTAAGTAGACTTACTCTTAGTTCTCCTGTCTTTTTTTCTCCAGGCTTTTCCAATGAAACAAGCAGCTATTTAAAACAATTATATTGATGGCTTAAGGAAGGAAAGTTCTCTACCCAGATTTAAAAAAAAAAAATCTATCTTAAGTCCCATTAGGCAAAGAAATGATAGCAGAATGTATCACATATTTCATCTGAAGAACAGACATTGGTATGTATGTGTAGGGAACCATAAAATAGACATGTAAAAAATGCCCAAATCTAAACAACTGCATTTTTTACTAACTGTTTAAGGCTGATATGGTTTCTTCACCTTCATACAGAAATCTAAAATTAACAGCAACAGGCTTTTAGAGATTTATTTACAGATCATATCACCTCAGAGATTTACACACAGTTCCTTAGAAGTTCAGTATGACTTAAAACTCTCTAAATTACAGGGATTAGTCGTATACTAAATTATAGCAGTTGATTGGTATCACCATGAATCTCCTAATTGAATGCAAGTTTCGTTTAAATGTCTACATTGTAGGAATCAGCACAGAAGCACAACAATATCTGCAAGATGATAGTAACCTCTCAATGAAAAGGGTTTTGTAACAATATTTTGCTAAAGTAATCTGATCTAATAAAAAATAAAGTACAATCCTACCCATGATGTTTCACACTGCTTTAGGGTCTTACTTCAACTTCCTTTGCACTTTCCACTAGTGAAAGAAGAAAGCTGTCAAAAGAGAGACAACCACCACCTTCTGTTATCAAGGACTACTCAGTATCTCTTGCCTGTAAGGCAGCTGCACTTTTAATTGACTTGTAAATCTGCTTTGTGCACCTATTTCAAGTAAGCACCATACCTCACTCTGTATTCTCAGAGTTACATCTTCTTATTCAAAATAATGAACCCCCACATCTTCCATAAAACAAAGGAAATTGTCTAAGTCAATATAAAAAAATTTAAATCACACATAGTACTTTAATCTGTGTACAGTTACAGAGATTGTCAGCTAAAGCAATTCCACACCAGTGGCTTCAAAATACAGAAGCATTTTTACCATTTCAAAACCTGAAAACAAATTAAAGCTATTAGAGGGCAAAGATACTGCCTTTTCTATGGTTTAGAAATTTGTCAGTTTAAAGAAACCCAAAGTTTCTAGAACACATAACAACGCAGTTAATGAAAAATGAGCATTTTATTTGAAAGTACTGAAAGCCAGCATAAGGGATGAAAAGGCTAATAAAATGATGAGATACAGAATCAAAGTTGTCTGGAAACCAACCATTTCTTCATTCAAACAGTTGACATGTTTGCACCAAACATGTCATACATACAAAGAAGGCCCAAGATAACTTTGTTCTTAAACCACACAATCCAATTTTTCAGGCTCTCTCAAGTATTAGGAGAAGCAATTTGGAGCAATCTAACAAGACATCAGGAACACTTCTTAAGTTTCATCCATATATAGAAACAGAATCTCCTCTAGATATATCTTTATCACCTACAGTACAGTTTCACTTCATTTTAGTTGGTTTCTTTGATTCTGACAGATAGCAGTAATTCACTAAATCATAGCCTGAAATTCAAATAAAACAATCTTGCTAAGCCATACTAACGAGATTCCACTAGGAAAAACATGCCGTGCTAAAAGCTTTGAAATTTATGACTTGTGTGACTACATATCGCTGTGGGAGTTAACCCAGTTTTTTAGTGATGTTCAACTGCTGTATTAACTGGACATCTTTAATACTAAATTTTAAAGTTATTTAATAAAACTATTTCACAAAGAAGAAAAACATTGAATCATCTTGAGCCAAAATGAAGATTAGTATTACTATACTTTATTTCAATTACTAAACTGTTCTTACTTCAACACACGTGTTTTACTTTTCACCAGTTCTCCCCCCAGTCTCAGTGGGAAAGCATGATAATCAGTTTCTCAGTGACCTCATCTTTATTTTCATAGCAACTTCAAAAAATTATTAGTAATAATAAGTAGCTTCTGGTCAGAAGGGCAAACAACTTTGAATCTCAAAGCTATGCCACAGTGATTTGTACTTCAGCAATCATTAAGCTTCCTTTGGCTAGCACTTGGATGTCACCGATTTGGAAAAGACAGACCATATTTTGCATTATGATGATGATGATGATAATACTGTTTAAGTATCTAAATGATTTGGCAGAATATAGCTTTAACATTTGATTCCCTGAAGACTACAAGCATCTAATCAATCAGCGGCATACCTTATCAAAGTCACTCAGGAGGGAGTAACTCTATGCAGTATTTCTGCAGCACATTCCTCCCCAGGAAGGTCAGTATCAAACATTTCCAGACCCTTTTTATGACTCTCAAACGTACAATAAACCAAGGTATTCAGACCTCAGTTAGGGATCAACACTGTAGGACTACTGCCTCCACAGTCCTTCCCCATCCAGGGAACATAGGATCCAGAATTCTTTCCTCTAATAAGTACACACAGGGCTGTCAGCAACTGAAATCAGCAACTTTCCAACAAAGAAAATGGATTGAAAATATATACATGCCTGCTCTTATTTTATCAAATCATGTAGGAACTAGCACAAATAGCATATCTGTTTAATAAGTAATCACTCTAAATTATCCTTAATACTTAACTTAGATTCACAAGCCATTCTCTCCCTGGTAATACTACTGCTTCATCTATTTCTGCAGATGAAAAGGTGCAGAACTATATGAATGCAGCAAGATTTAGGGTGCTGCACCACATTTGTTCATGCCCCATACAAAGACTATCAATTAAATTGCCTTTCCTACAGTCTCACCTCTTACACTGCCAGCATACCAGGAGGAGGTCACACAAGAATAACACAAAACAATGGACTCTCCATGAATAACTGCTAAAGAATGTGAAGGACTGTAAATCTCTTCCAGGCTACTACCATGCTGTAGTTTCAAACGCACATTATAGCCTCATTAAGAAATACAGTACTGGTAGAAATCCTGACTCAAGCAGCAAACCAAAACTAACACATATATTTTCTCTGTAACAGCATTTCACAAAAATAGTAATCTTTAGAAGTTCCTAAAACCTTAGCTCAGGATCCAGGTTCAGAGTTGCCATACTCATACCTTCCCCAAAATGGCAGGCAGGGGAGAAACTTACCAGGTGCCTGGAGGAAGCAAAGAGGAATCAGCAAGAAGAGGAAAAAGGCAATTCCGTCCTTTAGCTGCCTGCCTGATTCAAGCTCATCTGTCTCCCTTTACATCTTAGGTTCAGTCCGGCATCTTGGCTTCAGTCAGGATTCACTATTGCACCCATGCTCTTTGGCACATTCCTTCACAAGTAGCAACTGTGTGTCCACAGTGGATGCTACTTCCCAAAACTACAGAAGTTAAATTAATTTACAGGTCTAAGAACAAGAAAGGAAGCAGCTCGAGGCCACTGTTAGGCAAAGAAGAATCGGGAATGAAGCAATGCAAACTTTCTAATGTTTAATACTTTTTTTTATAATATCATATTACCATTTGAATCTTTATTATTCTGCAGTTTGTATTGCAGATATGCTTCCTCTTTACTGCTCTTACAAGATGACTGGCACTGCTGGGTGTTTTATCTCCAGAACAATGACCTCAGGGTATGCAGCTCATTATGCACTGCCTGTAAACCACTTATTTTTATAATGAAGCATAAAACAGAAATCTGATCTCAGATTTCTGTCCCATTCTCCTCATTTAGTTAAGGTTCTGGAAATATTCAGGAACAGACTGCTGAAAGATATCCTGAGATGTTCAACACATGAGGCTGCAGTCCCTGCCAGCCAACAGATGGATATGTGTCCTCACAACAGCAGTATGTGTAGTTAGCATCATTACTAAGAGAACAGTCCTCTAAAAGACAGCCAGTAGTCCAATCATAAAAATGTCTAGATGAAATATGTTGATGTTGACAGAAAAATCTCAAAGTGCTTGATCAGCAGAATGTCTGCATTAAATTCAGCACTATAACCTTTCTTAAACTCAGAGCTTAAGGGTCTTAATACTGTCTCAGTCAATAAAATTGTCCTCTGCCTCTATCTAAAAGACAGCTGCCCAAACAGCAGGAAGCTCTTACAGCTGGTTCCATCTTGGAAAGCGATCTGACTCCAGAGAAGGAAGGGATTCCAGCTTCTCCAGACGAGAAGAAAGAGTAAAGAAAAACAGGCAATTGGACATGAGCTTATTGGACATCTTACCAGTTGCGAAGCCTACACATGTTCACTAAGTCACTGAACAACCTACCACCACTGAGGTTACTTAGAGAAAGGCAGACCTTTCCCTCTCTTCTGACTGTCTCACAGCAGAGCAGGAAAACCAAGCCAGACAGTACACTGACTGGACAGCTGCATCCTCCCAAGATATACAGACTTGAAGCAATGAAAAAACAAAGGATAAAATGCTCAACTTATCCTCTCACTTCTTCTCATTTCAAGCCACTATTTAATGTCAGGAGAAATGCTACACTGTATGCTGAGTCAAGAAGTCAGCTCAAGGAAACACATACTCATCCCCAGGCTATGGATTACACTAGACTCTGTTCCATCAGATCTCTGCAGGACCTGTCCGCATCACTCCTGGAGAAAAGCCATGTAGTGCAGACAGAAGGGAGACAGCAGTATTGCTATTAGGTCCTACCTCAACATCTCACCAAGAGTCTTTAGAAGATGATGTAAAGGAAAACTCAGATCACAGTAAGGGAAAGATAATACTGAAGGATAGTACCAAACATGATGAGGGGGTTTGGTACATCAAAAGACCCTTAAAATCCAGCAAGGCTCCTTTCCCATATCTTGAAGGCATGCCCTTCTTTTGAAGTCCTAAATTCAAGTCAGAAGAAGTGCGCACGGCTTTAGAAAAAAAAATTGTTCCTTAAACTTTATTCTTACCCACTTTTTGGAGGGTCCCCCTGAAGTTTCTCTAGGGAAGAACTGTTGCACTTTCATATTCCACAACAGCTTGGCATTTAGACAGCAAATTCCATGGGACTTCTCCCTCCTAGGTCCACGCAGCTTAAAGGCCACGACATTTGCGGCTTCATTTATTAAGAAGCAGCTCAGCCAGCATTTTGAGATATGCCATTAGGCATATGAAAATCAACTTTCTGGACAGACCAAGCTTTACTGTTAGGGACTCCACCAACCAAAAAGTGCAGTACACTTTGGGAGCTTTTATAACTTCACATTACAGTCAAGAACAGAAAAATCACATGGATTGAGTATGCCGGCCTACTAAGATGACCTGATGTTTGTTTCACTATCATACAGGCTTAGGTAGAGCCAATGGTTTACCTCTACATATTCAGAGACCAGAAATAAACTTACAGAGCACAGAACAAATTACAATTGCTAAGCCATGGTACAAACATGGTGAAAACTGAAGATAAGTATTCTATCTTGTAGCTGTGAAGTGCAAACAGAAGTTTTGCAAATCAACTTTAAATATTTAAAGACTCAACTTTTTCATTTTTTCTTTTACAGTTTTGAAATACTGGATTTATGCAACCAGAGTCAACCTTTATTGGGTAAGATCTCTAGGTCTCTCTCTTTTGACTTATGAAAAATAAATTCCCTAAGAGTTCCTATCCTATATTTAATAGCAGCTTGCCTAAAAGAGCAGAGAAGTTGAAAGCTGTCTTTTGCTAATAACGACAAGCTCATTCATGTGTCAGGCATAAGCTGTTTGCTTTCCAGATAAATATTAAAATCACCTGCTCACATCAACCCCTGCTCAAAAATCTTAAGAGAGAAAAGCCCGTATCATCCAGATGACACAAAGCTCCTGAAATCTGTATATAGAAGTCCATACTGCAGATAATTTAACATGGTGCCCAGAAACTTATCAGAACAGGCCACTAAAGCATCACTACCTCATAACAACACTACCCACTTATCATCAGGACCCTAACTGACAGAATATGGTTCCCAGGCCTTACCATTTGACTTCAGTAAGACTTAGTAAAAAAAAAAAAAAAAAATTTAACACGCAAATACCTAGGAATTGTATGTCAGGACCTTATGCCAACATTTTTAGACAACCGGACTACTACAATTGCCTGAGCTTAGGGCCACAGTTGCTGTCTTACACAGCACTGCTGGGGTTACAAAGGTGGTTTGTGGTTCATAATCATGACTCTCACATCCACCAGCTTTTGTGTTAACAGCCAACATACCAAAAAATGTGCTGCCACACTGGGCAGGGCAAGCACCCAAAGAGATACAGAGCATCAAAGACACTAATGTTCCCTATGAGAAAAGGGACGGGAATACTTAACACAAAGGAAGTGAATAGTGAAAGAAGACTATAAAATACACAGAATTTCCTTCCATCCTTCAAAACCCCTCTCCCTTTATGCTGCAAAGAGCTGGAATTCTTTGACTATCACTCAAAGTTTTGAATTTAGTCGTACAAAATTAAAGAGCCAATAAGGAATGCCTGAAATGCTCAAGGTGAAAGGATTCTGATACAGATCTAAACACAAATACATATTTCTGTACTAGAAATCCATTTGATATTGAAGCCTCAAGAAAAAAAAAGAAAAAAAATCACAGATGGCTCTCAGAATTACCAAGTAACTTTTTGCTCAAGAAATTCTATCCTGAAGTCTTACACAGAAAGATGGAAAAATGATTAATTAAAAGTATTATTTTTAAATCTTAAAAAAAAACTGTACCCTTGTTGATGCACAGCATAAAGCAGAATTAAGTACAGAAGTTTCATACAATATTTTTCTTCTACTTCAATCAGTATTTCCTTGTTTCAGATCAAAGTCAAAGAAGAAACACAGCCCCTGGAAGCAGCTAATTTGCATTACACACTGAAAAAGATAATCATTTACATCATAAATTCCCTTAAAAATGGCCCAGATTTGTGCATGATGCTCAAGTACCTTTAGCACATGCTCACTATTACATCATCTGCTCTGAATTTTAATCATGGAAATGGCAAATTTATTCATTATTTGAAAACATGACCACTGTTGCAAATTAATGCAGTTAGTTAATCATCCCTTACCTATTCTTTCACATATACATACACACATATATCTCCTGGGTGAAAGTGGACATTCTTCTGTTAACAAGGAATGTGGAGGGGAGAAGCGCTGGCCATGTGAAATTTTACTTGTAAATGTACATCTCAAATACATACCAACACATATACAGCCAGAATGGGGTAAGGAGGAAAAAAAAAACTTACACCTTTGCAGATCACCTAAGACAATGAGTCACAGAGAGCAGGTTTCCAATTACTGTTACTAGCACAACTGAAGCTAATGTGCATCTAGGGGATACGTTTTGCTTTGCATTTCCCGTTCTATAACATTATGGATTTATAAAAGCAGAGTCTCAGACAGAAAGATCAATGTATGACAGTTCTCTTTGATCTCTGGGTTTACTTATTTCTGCAAGTGAGATCAGATGTTAAAAGCCACAGGAATTTACCACTTTGAAGTATTTTAACTTTTCATTAACTGAACAGTAGTACCTGATTACAAGACAAATTCAGAAGGTAGAGCTTATTTTATTTTTGCAGACTTAAGCTTGTTGCAGAACTAATAGGAAATCCAGTACTTAATTTAATTTTCAGGAACGTGATTTCTCTGTACTACTGCAGTTGTGGGAAAGAAAGGGATATTTAAGAGAGTTGACCTATTTTGCTCTGGAATGAATAGTGCAACATCCCCATCCAAATTCCAAGAAAAGCCACTAGGAGATAAATATATTTTTCTTTTCATGTTTATTCAGCTGACAAGCATGACCCTGAGCACTGACCAAATTAATAAAGGCCACTTTGCCCTTTTTCAAACAAATTAAGATTTTCTAATGATTACAGGAAAGGAAGACTGAACTGTTTAGTCTGATTAAAACTGGTGAGTTTTGATATCAGCATTCTTTAAGGTCCTTAAAATAACAACTAAGGATAGATACACTGGAAGTGTCCAACAAATGTGCAGCTTTTTTTAAAACAATCAATCTGAAAGTAGATGTATTACTTTGTAGATAATATGTTATGAACTCCTGAATGTTTCCTGAATGGAAAATAGAGATTTATATCATGCATAATTTTTGAATATTTATATTGAAATACCTATAGTGTGACTCTGAGCCAAAATATTACAAAGTTGTTCTTTTTTTGTTGTTTACCAGTCTGGAGGCATTCTATGTATGATTTATTATTTCTATGTTAGATTTGATGACAGTCTCCAGAATTGACATGATGGCAGACAAAGCTAAATATTGAAAATTAACAAATGTACTCTGGCTAAAAAAGTTCTTCTAAGAAGGGAAATACAAGAATTTCACTGGATAACCACTACTCTGGACAAGAAGGCAAGAAGATTTTTGTTTCCTTCCTTTTTGGGGAAAAATATTGGAAATCCTAAAAATGAGAAAATTACTTGCCATGTTGTTTTTTAAGTAACTTTAATTATTTTAATAACTTTCGTAGTTACTTTGTCATGTTGTTTTTTAGGTAAGTAGTCCTATAGTTCTGGTCTCAGATTGCTTCATCTTGTGTGCACAAACTGAGGGGGAAGAAAAAAAATCACCAATGAAACATACGTGCTTAGACTGGTAACGAGAGAAATATTAAAAATAAAAAACAAACAACATAAAAACCATAGTACCATAGTAGTTCTCTTTTCAGATTTGCTTATGAAAACAATCCACATACTTGTAAGACTGCAAGATAAAACTGCAACACTGAAGATAAAACTGCAACACTGAAGCTCTGGTGACACAAGGATGAACTAAGGGGAGTATGATACCACTGAGAACATCTACCAAGAAAGTAGCTGCACAGTAACAGACAAATTATTATTAAATTGTCTTTGCCTATTTATACTTAGTTTCTAATTCTGCCCATGCAATAATTTTATCAAATATAATCCAAGATTTCAGTTTTATCATCTGGACACCCATACACATGCGAAGGAAAGGAACTGACTTCACTATAAATTGGTCATTTCCTTACTACCAAAACCAAATTTTTTCACCAGATAAAATCTAACTGTTCATTACATTTACTTTCTCCATGAAGAAGCTGGATCTGAAGAAATGGAGTCTCCTAAGAGAGAACAAGGAAATGCAGCACTAAAACAGGTTTCCATAGAGAAAGCCTGCTGACTTACACAGAATAAGCTTGAAAACAAGAGGGAAAAGAGGAAACTTTGTTGACCAGAACAGAGACAAAAGTAGTGCCACCGAAGGGCTTAACTAGAGTATCAAACTGCAAAGAAGAAATGACTGAACCTTGGAAAATCCTGAAATTGCCAGAAAAACAGCAAAGCCAAAGGGACACCAGGAACAGCAAACGATAAAAGTCTTGACAAGAGCAGGAATATTTACCTGGGTGCCTCTACTAGAGGCAGCATGGGGAATCCAGCTGAGGTTGACAAAAATTGGCAGGAGGCTCTGTCTACCCAGAAACATATGGGTGGTATCAAAGCATATGACCATGAGTTAACTGAGTTTGTGTAGTTAATTCCTAGGAACACAACCCTGCTTTACAGATGACTCCCAATACATGTCAAGCCCATGTGCACTCACCAAAACCTAGGAGTGGTAAGACACACATCCCCGTGTGCCAAGGGCACTGCTTTTCCCAGATTTTGACCATCTGACCATTGATTGATTTTCAAATACCCACATCATTAACAAACAAACAGGACTACAGTTACATCCAAGCTTTTAAGTGATGGCCACAAAGAATGCATAATTAGGTATTGCTTACATGCACTCACAATGTTTCCATTTTCTAAAGTCTGTATATACCACAATTACAAATGTGTCTTGGGGAAGGCCCATTTTGTTCCCAGAGTCTCAAGAGAATACCATTTATCATTATGTTTTAAAATTAACTGGCTTACTGTTGCACATTAATATTCACATCAGTGTAATTCATTATATATCATGGCAGTATTACTTAAAGGAATTTATTTCAATTTTTGAAATGGTAATCAGATTGAAATATCAGTTGTTCTTGTGTATTACAAAGACTGTCCTCTCCTAGTTACTACTAAGTCTAAGAGAAAATACCATTTTCTCCTGCCCCACCTTTAGAAGCAGAGAGTGAGGTGGTAAGGATGACCTGCATGGATTATTTCTTCACCCCATCTCTGTCCTCTTCCTATTACTCATAACAAAATCTGTACTGAGAAAAGAAAACATGAAGGCAGCATGGCTGATGTGGCATAAGAAAGGCAGAGCAGTGACAGCAGCAGAAAAAGACAAAACTACAAAGTAAAAAAAAAAAAAAAAAGACGTAAATCAAGTAAATCTCGGTCATCCAGCCCAGCCTCCTGCTCCCACATCTTCGCCATCAACAACATAGCTCAGCAACAGCAATTATATAAAAAAGCACTAAAGACTGACTCAATTAAAATTGCCCATTGCTTTCCCAGAGTACACAGCAACCACACATCTAAATGATCCCTTAAGCAGATGAATTTCTGAAGCTTCTGTGAACCCTTTCCCCTAGGGCAATTTCCCTGGTACAGTTCACGAATAGCGAAGCACCACACCAGCCCCTGTTCCACAACCAGGGCTGGCGGGAACATTGAGGGAGCCCTCCTCTCTCCACAGAACCATCACAGTTGTCACTTCCTAGTGAAAAAAGGAAGTGTCCATACCTCAGGACAGAAATGTGGGCTAACTTCAAATACACCATGGAAAACTTGCAGATGACCAGGAAACTACAGCACAAAAAATATTTTGTTTTGAAGCTTAGCTGAGAGGGGACACCACAGAGAAGCACCTTCCCAGGCAGGCTCCCACCCACTGCTAACTGTTTTATGATAACAGTTTTAAGACTTGAAAGTAGTTCTTCCAAACTTACATTTAGGACAAAACCAAAATAACCACTGAAAATGTCAAAATTTGCCTCATGTCAGAAACTGAAAGCTCACCTTCCTCCTAAGGGCCGATGATTAACTTCTTACCAAGATGGCTTTCAAAACAGTTATGGCAACATCTTAGATTACATATCTCTCATGGCAGACTCCTATAAACTAAGTGACAGCAGCTATAACTTTGGTTTTCATTTTCTGGGGTTTTCTTTCATTTGACTTTTTGTTTTGATGGGGTTTGGTGTTTGGGAGGGGGACAAGGGTTGTTGGGTTTTGGGACAGCAGGAGGGATTTTGGGTTTGGGGGGCTTTTGTTTGTTTTTTCTTCCGTAGGGGGACAAAGCAGGAGGAAGGGAAAAAAAGACACTCACAAAGTAAAGGTCAGTGTGTCAGTAGGGAAAAAAAGATCCCTGGTTTGATCAAAGAAAGCACTAAAAGCTACCACGACCTTCCAGCTAACGGCTTTTTAAACTCTTCAGTTACATACTATTTACTCAGACATCAACTACTTGTAAACAGACTGCTCCAGGCTAATCAGGAATGCTCCTTGATGTTAGCTAGTGACCCACTGCATTACCCTTTGCTAGTCTGTTTACTTTACAGAGCAGAGAAGCAGAATAAAAGAGATGAGAAAAATACCTTTTCTTCAACCATGGATTTTTGTCTACATTGACTGAACCATTAGGAAAGGAATTTGCAAGACCTCTCTTACTCAATAATGCACTAAAAATCAAATCTGGTACAAAGATAAGACAGGCAATGTTCAGTAACTTTGTTTTTTCTTTGTTTTTCTCCTTTCATGCAGCATTTAAGAGTTTCCCATGAAGACAATTATCATGTTTAATGGCAGATAATTTGAACTTTTTGAAGACACATAACCTCCAGAAAAACTACATTACTTAGCCATGTTACTCAAGATGGAAAGCAAGGCCTAACAACACAAGCAGAAAGCATGACATGCTTGCAGCCAAAACTATGCCTCCGGCAATAAAAAGAATTTGAAGCTAGCTGCACTTTTACAGGTGAATTTATTCCCTAACAGACCCAGAGTGTATCGTGTTAAAAAAAGAAAAAAATCCACTGGCAGTTCAGCTTATGAACATTATAAAACATCCAGGTAATTTCATTAGTATACTGGAAAGACAACTGTTTTCCAGTGTCTGCATCTCTGTGTACCAGAACCCACTACTTTCCTTAAATTTACTACTAAGACATCACATGAATTACGTGAATTTATCAGATGAAGATTCCCAACTCTCTTGAGCTCCAATCACAATAAAGAAACAGTTTCTGTACTCTAATGTGTAATGAACTATGGTAAAATCAAAACTTAAAAATATTATGAGAAATATCAAATCAACATTCTGATTCAACTGATATTTGCTTTTTATCACATACACAATTTGAAAGCCAACATGGGAAACGGTATGAAAATGCAGATATTACAACATGAAAATTCATGAAAATTAATTTCCTCTCTCTTAACACTTGGATAATCAAACTGACTTCAAGCACAAGTTCTCTGTCAATATTCCAGGGTGAAGTATTGGAATTTTTTACCAAAATCTCTGATGTTGTAGTCCGATCTCTCCTGCAACTTCTTATTAACTCTGTAACAGAGACAAAATTCTTTTTTTTCTTTTTTAAATGAGAAAATTGTCAGCAACATGAGTGTAAATATTACTTTAATAGTGTCTTTCGTATTCCTTCTACCAATGCAGAAGAATTCAAATATTTTAAATATTCTTAATCCTATAGAATTTTTATTTATACCATGAGGATTATGACCAAAATGTTTCTAAAATTTGACTGCAAAAAATAAAAATGCAATATAAGCAAATTAATCCAGATCCTAATTAATTACAAAAGGAAGCATCCTCTGATTAGATTTTATATCCATTAACTGTAAGCCCTTAAAAGCAAGTTTATTACATATGATTAAATATTGAGAGCAAATCTTACAAAATCACAGAATCAAGTAGGTTGGAAAAGACCTTTGAGATCATCAAGTCCAATCTATGACCTAATGTCACCATGTCAACTTGAAAACGGCACTAAAGTGCCACATCCAGTCTTTTCTTAAACACCTCCAGGGATGCTGACTCCACCACCTCCCTAGGCTGTCCATTCCAATGTCCAGTCTCTCTTTCTATGAAAAACTGCTCCTCGATGTCCAACCTTAAGTCTCTCCTGGCTCAGCTTAAGACTGGGTCCTCTTGTCCTGTGCTGATAGCCTGGGAGAAGAGACCAACCCCCACCTGGTACAGCTCCTTTCAGGCAGGTGTAGGGAGTGATAATTCTCCCCTGAGCTGACTTTTCTCCAGGATAAACAATCCCAGCTCCCTCAGCCATTCCTCATAGGACTTACATATGGACTACCCTGCCCCAGCTCTGTTACCCTTCCCTGGACACATTTGAGTACCTAAATATCCTCTAAATTCAGGGGCCAGAACTGGACACAGCACTCGAGCTGTGGCCTCCCCAGTGCCCAGGACAGGGGGACAATCCCTGCCCTGGCCCTGCTGGCCACACCATTGCTGAGCCAGGCCAGGATGCCATTGGCCTTCTTGGCCACCTGGGCACACCCTGGCTCATGTCCAGCTGCTGTCACCAGCACCCCCAGGGCCTTTTCTGCCTGGCTGCTGTTCAGCCACTCTGTCCCCAGCCTGTAGCACTGCAGGGGAGAGCTGTGGCCAAAGTGCAGGACCTGGCACTTGGTCTTGTTCAACCTCATATTGTTGGACTCAGCCCATCTATTGAGCTTGTCCAGATCCCTCTGCAGAGCCCTCCTACCCTCCAGCAGATCAACACTCCCACCCAGCTGTGTCATCTGCTAATTTGCTGTGGTAGTCTCAATCTCCTCATTCAGATCATCAGAAAAGACACTAAACAGGACTGGGCCCAGCACAGACCCCTGAGGGACACCACTGGTGACTGTCCCCAGCTGGATGCAGCACCATCCACCACCACTCTCCGGGCCCGGCCATCCAGCCAGTTCCTAACCCAGCAGAGAGTGCTCCTGTCCAAGCCCTGGGCTGGCAGCTTTTCCAGGAGTGTGCTGTGGGAGACAGTGTCAAAGGCTTTGCTGAAGTCAAGGCAGACAACATCCACAGCCTTCCCCACATCCACCAGGCAGGTCACCTGGTCATAAAAGGAGACAAGGCTGGGTCACACAGGACCTGCCCTTCCTAAATCCTTGCTGGCTGAGTCTGATCCCCCACAGTTGTCCTGCAGGTGCTGTATGATCACGCCCAAAATGATCTGCTTGATAACTTTGCCAGACACTGAGGTCAGGCTGACTGGCCTGTAGTTCCCCAGAACCACATAGAAGGTCCTTCCAGCCCCTTTTATGGACGGGTGTCACAGTGTCCAGCTCCCAGTCCTCTGGAACATCTGCGGTTAGCCAGGACTGATAATAACAGATGATGGAGAGCGGCTTGGCAAGCTCTTCTGCCACCTCTCTCAGTACCCCAGGAAACTTAACAGGTCATTTAGATACCTGTATGTACAGACTGGCATTTAAAAGGCTACCACAAACCAGAACAGGTCCAACCATAACAAAGGGGGCACATGCCAGAGACAGAGATTTATTCAAGTCATCAAGCTACCTGTACCAGTCTTTGGAATCCCTTAGGAAACATTCACCAGGAGCAGTTGATGATATAAAGCAGGTCATGATTAAAAAGTAAACGTTTGCTGGTGGACACCTCTTCTCTGTACAATCAATAACACTTCTAGAGTATCACTCCTGCTATGAAAGAGACCCTGCAGTGAAGCTGGGATCAAGATGTTCAAATGAAAGAAGTCAAAGGTCCCTACTGGTATAAAAGTTAGACTTAGGAGAAAAAGCTAACATTAATCACTTCAACTTTGTTGCAGCCTACTTAGAATCAACATGGTTTTACTAAGATCTTTTTCTGCTGTTTTTAACATGGCCAACTTTGGTTTTGCTGCATTGTATTACCATAGGTGAGAAGTTCATTTCCTTCTAAAAACAAACAGGTAAAATACTTCTTAATACTGAATACTGTTCACTCCCTGATCAGTACAGCATTTCTAGAAAAAGAAGCAATTGCCTTATGAGAATTCTGTCAGAAATAGCAATGTATGCCATCAAGATGTAAATTCTCACCAAAACAGGAAAGTCTGCAAGCTGACATTTAGAAATAAGTATTATTTTTCCCCTATAGTGTGTGGCAAATAGCCATAAAGTGACCCATACGTGATACTGATACAGCCAATTACGGAACACAAATTAGTAGGAAAAAGTAAACCAAATCAACTCCAGTCATACATGTACCACGCAATGAAGGAATTTTTCCTGCATATTTTCTTGTAAGGGGTATGAAAGGGGGTGACAAATCAAGGTACACTAGAAGGAACAGATTCACTCTGCGACTGAGTAAGAATTTCAGCTCTCTCCTTTTATATTTAATTACTCAATTTTTGCTGTACACACAATCTACTATGCTATTTTACACCACACATTGAAGCTAAATATTTGATTCCTGACAAGGTTTGACAATGTTTTGTAAGGACTGTCATCAGTTTTATGCATGCATTCAAACCAACTAAATAACATTTTTTTCATCTTGAGTTGCCTTCTTTTTTTTCTGGTTTTAGGTCCCAAGTTTTAGAGCCTCAAAACATTAAATTTCTCAGGAATGGTAATTAGCCATTGGTAATTTTTGCTCATGTAAAATAAAAATGTATAAAGAAGGGCCTTTTTAATAATTAAACTCCCTTCCTGAGCAATAAAAGAAATAACTGATTCCCAAATATATTTAATTGAACCTACTGCTGTTTCAAATTCAATTTTTCTTTAATTGGTAACTGTAGTACATGTGAATTATTAACCAGTAATCCCCAAGAACAGGATATAAAATAAAAAGAGAAAAGGCTTCCAATGTAGCTGGAAGATAAATGCGCTTTTTTCAAGACACTCTGTAGAATTCTCCTGCTGTGCTGCTTTTTTTATTACCATCTACCTGAAGTTCTGCTGGAAGGTTTCCTCTAAGAAGCCCAAGAAATCAGCTTGAGGATGATGGTATTACAGGACTTGCCTTCTCTGAAATGTGAAAGATTTTTAGAAGGGGCTACAGCTACAAGAATCTGCACTGTGACTTCTAAAGTCGCTGAAGAGTAAGCAAGAACTTTTTAGAGGCACCTCTTTTAACATGTAATTGTGCATCCAAGAGCTGTTTTCCCACTAACCCACTAAGATAAGAAAAGAATGAGTCAGAGATAATTCCAAGAAGCCACACAGAAAACTGTTTAATGCCAACTGTGCAAGCACATAGTACATCTCCCTATACAACACTCTAGAACAGCAAGTGAACAACTATTCTACTACACTTTTGTGTTATTTTCTTAAGACATCTACAGTTATTCCAGCTTTCCTGCATTTAAACATGGCTATTACCCCAGATACCAGCAAAATTATGTTAACTGCAGTCAGCACTATATGTATTCAATGCTTTTCCAAATTTGATGCTGCTCATTATCTACCCAAAAATGCTGATGAATAGAAATTCTCATTTGGTAGTTGCCAGCCCTTGCTTCAGAAATACACCAGTCTTTTTTGTACAGCCTGAAGACCAAGTGACTCAGGAACTTCTGATACTACCGGTGCATTTTTTATTTCAGTTTTTCAAACTGAAGTCCATTGGGTAAGAGGAGCTGGCACTTCAGCTCTGCTAGCTGTGGATCACCTCTGCTGAGATTGCAAAAGTCTGTGAACAACATGCAAAAAAGATGTTAGTGGCAAAAGGACTGGTCCATAGATCCAACAATACCTTCTATCTTAACACAACACAACACACAGAACTCTACCCCATTGCCAGAAAGTTGTTTCTTCTGTTCTTTGGAAGAGTTCCCCAGGCAAAGAAATGCACAACTAAAACTTAAGAAGAGATTAGCCCTGGACATATGTATAAGCTTATTGTTCATTTCCTCACCAAACACATATCCCCAGAACATCAATACATCCTCCAAGCAGCAGTACCACCAGTACCTTCTGCTGCTGCTGCTACAGTTCCTCAGCAGTTCACTTGGTTAACACTGCATAACACATCAAAGAAGAAGGTATGCCACTTGGTACTACGTGACAATGTGAACAAAAAGATTCTTTTTCTTAGCTCTTCATTTAAAAATAATACAGGAAAACTGTAGTAAAAAGACAAGCAGCAGAAGCAAAGTAGGCAGGGATTGCTCAGTAGAGCAAGTGAGAGCTCGTAGCGGTTTCCCAGAGATGCTCGGGAGCTGTCGTGTTAAGCGAAAGCAATACAAGTATGCCCTGCTAAGAGGGCTGCCTACCAGGGAGGAAGCCAAAACTCAGCACTGGTCCAGCCAGGCACCAAAGGCAGCCAAAACAGTTGCCAGCATTCCCAGCAAGCACTAGCTGCAGAGCAGCAGAAGCAAACAAGGCAGTGTCTGGGCAATAGGCAATAGTGAAATCACACTCGACCAACACCCACCTCCAGCACAGAACAAAATACCCACCATGCTCACATCTATTTTTTAAAAATACTTCTCCTAGTAAGGAGGAGAAAGAAGCACTGTCATCCTGCATATCAAGTGAAAACATTTTTAATTAGATAGGATGTGGAAATGTCTAAGTTCAAGACACCAAATTGGGTGCCTATCTTAAGCAGCAAGTATCCTGTGAGGAGATTCCTCTTCCTTTCCTATTTCCTCTGAGAAAGGTTCCCCAACTTCTACTTAAAGCAACAGGAAATTGTTGAATATTTAGATACATTTTATCTATTTTTGCTAGTTCAGATTGGACACAATTATGTAGGAATGCAGCAGTTACTGATGTACCACCAGAGAGCACTAACCTAGGGAAGTTGCACAGCCCTTTTTAGTCAACAACAGAACAAATAATTTGATTAATCGTTAGTTAATAAAATAACCATGTGAACATATGGCCCAACAAGCATAGTACTCTAAAGGATTTACCCACCATCCTGTTCCCACTTTACCTTTCCAAAAAAAGATGGCAAGTTTGAATGTCACTATGATCCCTGCTACAGGTCTTCTGTGCAGACACAGAACACAATGGCACATGAACCTGGGAGGGGAAGGACAGGACAGTCAATGCAGTGCCTTCAGCAAGAGCGACATGCTCTAAAACTGCTCTGCTTTGAACAGAACTTTGGCAATTCAATTACAGAAGTATCATTTTACTTTTAATCTAGAGACATCCTCCAGTATAGGAGAAAATCACTTTATATTTGACAGTAAAAAGCCACTCTGCAGGAGAGTTTTGAATTTAGAAGAGAAGGGAAATATAATGAAAGCATGGCCACTCCACAGGAGACTGCTCCTACTTTTTCCATTCAGAAAACTACAATGTGATTTCTGAAGTTCTGAGTAACAGGGAAAAAAGGATGTCTTCTGAGGGTAAATTCTTCAAACTTGCATATCCAAGCTTTTGATATGACTCCATTTTCAGCAATAATCAGCACTAATATTTTATAGAGATTTAAATTTATACAGACTAATTTCTAGTCTTTTTTAGAGGTGAGAAGGGAGTTACAGTTTTTCCTTTGCATAATGCTCATGTAGGAAAGTATTTCTAAAGGGGCAATTTTCACTTTAACTGACAAACACAGGAAGCCTTGTAACAATCCTTTACAGAACATACATAAATACACTTTAAAGCAAAAAAATTTAAAAAGGCATCTACATGTGTGAATCAGTGTGTCCTTTTCTAGCCAGAATCACTGTGTTAAAAAATTGCAACCAAATCTTTTCTTGAAACTCTATCATCATGTATGCATTACACACTGGTCACTGAAGTACCTTTCATCTTAATTTCATAATCCTTGAGGGATACATGGAGAAAACCCTAACAACATCCTGCATGTTTTTTTCAGTTTCAGTTATTTAATGAGCATTGTGCCTTCAAGGTAAAAAACAGATGAATATTTTCACTGAGCACAATAACCATCCTGTGATTTCATCTTCCTAGAGAAACTGTATCCTGCATTATTTACCCCAAGCACTCCTTGTAAGTTACTTAGCACTGCTGAAAATTCAAAATGTTACATTTAACTGCTGCACAGTAAGCACTGATCAGGATTTTGGCATGTGACCATTTATTGTGCCCAACTAAGCATCACAGAAATTGTCTTGCTTGATTCAATAAAAAGTTGTCACTTGGATTGAACTTTGGCCAGCTGTATTAAAACATGATGGGTTTAGAAACCTATTTGGCCAATCTCTAAAGGGAAAAAAAAAAAAAAAAAAAAAAAAAAAAAAAAAAAAAAAAAAGCATGTCCAGTGTTAACATAAGAGGCTGCAACAAAATAAATTAAATCAGCTGTATGAGCTCATAAAATTCAAGTTGCTTAAAGACACCTGAACATGTTCAGACTATTATAAGAAAGATATTCCAAAGAATATATATTAAGACAGATATTCCAAAATAACTCTGTTAGATCAGAGGCCTAAGACACAAGAGTGGTGAAGAAAAGGGAAAGAAAAAAATTGCTTTTTTACTGCATCACTTCAAGAGTTATTAACTTTTAAAACATGCCCACTGCCTATAGCGGTGTTTTAATTACACAAAGTCTTATCAAGCCTTTTGTAAAGGATTTACAAACTTTCTGAAATTTGTACAGTAACTAAACCAAATGTATAACACATTACTATGGCACAATATCACCAGGGGGATGTACCAGGCTATTGGGCTGGCATAGTCACAATTTGAAGGGTGAAGCAATTTAATTTATCATTTATTGCTTCTACTAACCAGTCATTGAAGCATATGTTTAAAATTCTTTTACAAGTTCTCACTTCTCTCTAGTTTAGACAGCACAGAGAATACAGAGAAAATCCCTATTTGCACGTCTCTGCTCTCTTCCAGTACTGAAGTTTTCTTCAGCATTTAGACTTTGAGAGCCTCGAGGCTCCTCTCATTCTCCTTCTCTCCTTTTATATTTAGAGCCCAGGTTTAATGTTTGCACTTTTCAGCTTTGGTTTCTTCCCTTCCTCATCTAGCTGCACAACAGAAGTCCACCTCTCTTCTCTCCTGTCATTTCTCTGAGTTCCACTCAAGAGAAGCAACCCAAGAAACACCTGCACAGCTGCCCACTTTCACCACATCAGGAGTTGTGATCAGGCAGGCCACTTTTTCATTCTGCTTGTTCAATGACCCATCAGTGACCCAGTGACAGACTTTAATCTCAGAACATAGAGAGGAATGCGACAGGTGAGACTACAATTCAAAGTAGTGCATGCATTTACATCAGAGTCCCCACACCTGACAGGAATTCTACACATAATTACCTCTCCAAATCACTCCACTCCTGTATTTGTGCCTCTATGTACATTGTTTCAGAAAAGACTATATTCAGCTTCCCCTTCTGTTTACAAGACTAATTCCAATTATAAGTAACCTTTGTCTGGCTTAGAGTTCTTTCAAATTAGAAAAATGCCAACGGGTGAGGACACAGCCAGGTCTTCATATATCACAGATCATCTAAATATGCAGGAGACTCATATTAATTAATTTACTAATATTCCTTGCAAATGAGCAGATGAACTCCTTGGTTTTACTTGCTGAACAGAAGAACATGTGAAATCCTTTATCTGCTATATCTGAAACAAATCACAGCAGTAACTCAAATGTTACACAGCCAAACAACACCTAAAGTTAACATGAAGTTCTGTACCAACACAGTGCTAGGACAGCTGGCAAAAATGAATGAGGAGATAACTCATTAAGTTCAACATCCCATGTTCAGCTCAAACAAGACTGCTATTCAAAAATAAAATAATTTCACATAGTGTAACTCTAACCCACAGAAGTACTGAGCACAAAAAGCTCCACACAGACCACACTACCAACTAACAGAAGTCATCCTACAGAAACACCTTCAGTTTCCTGAATTTAATATTGGACATTAACTCTTTAATGGTGTACACCTTCCAAACACACAAATTAAAATATAAAGAGATTCTACTGACAGGATAAAGTCAAGGCAACTTCAACATATACTTGGAACCAGATGATCTTCGTGGTCCTTTCCAACACAAATTACTTCAGGATTCTATGCTTTCATGTCCCATACAGTATTTAAGTCAAGCCTAAGTCACTGACTCTTAAATTTTACCTTCTTTAAGCTACAGGCACAAAAGCTCAGCCCAGGCCTACCTCCTAGTAAGTAGTTAACACTTAAATGGTTCCTTCACATATCCATATCCTTTGAAAACATGGTCCTTTCTATCTACATGTCCACAAATTTTCAAAAGTCATGCATATTTCCATCAGTGACATTTAAAATAGCCTCTCCTTCCAATGTCACTAAACATGCACCAGGTTTTGCTGTTTGCCTTTTGACAAGTTCACAGTATTAAGAAAATACCTTTATTACTGTAGTAACCACTATTTTATCTTTACAGAAAAAGATGACAAAACAATTTGATCAGGATTTCTAGGTGTAGTTGAATTTCCAAGAGCTAATCTGAATGATAGCTTCAGTAAAATCCATATTAGAAACTTCATAATCAAAGCAGGACTTTCTCCAGTTCCAGGGAAATGCTTAATCCTAATTATCTCTTTACACAATCATTAAGCAATAAATAGATTAAAGAATTTACTACAAACTTAATTCTCCATGCCTTCTTGAACTAGTCTTTCCAAGAGATGAAATTAAAATCTTTTTCATTTCATTAGCATTAAGAGAGAATTAACTTAAAAAGAAATTTAAAAAGAAAACCAGACATTTTCAGGGCTTATTTTCTCTTCACTGCAAGAAAATAATTTGCATTTATAATGCAAATCGCTGTCACTGGTATTATTTCACACTTAGCATGACAGAACAGCATCACATTGTAGCAAAGTATCTTTTATTTCTCTCATTCCCCATCTCCTTATTTGCATTGGGCAGGTACTGTCTACCAAGAAAGAACTGAAATTAATACTCATTTTATAAAGCAACTTAATTTTGGTACACTCTGGTGTAGAATAACACTAATCATGGTAGGCTTCAGTTTCATAATTAAATCCTATAGATGACACACCAGCATACCTGAAAACACTCTCAATACTAGCATAAAGTTGACTAGGGCAGCTTTTACCACTTCCTTGAGAAAATTTATACATACAACATTCCTGCAAGGAAGATTTAAATTTTGTATACAAGCTACTTCATTAAAACCTGCTAGTTCACAAAATTTAGTCTGCCCCAATCTTGATGATGGGCAAGGGAAGCTAGTTAGAGCTTATATAGGTTGCCTGTGGCAAAAGGTGCATGACCAACTGGATGTCAAGAGATCAATTTTCTGATCAGTTATATAAGACTTGTTTCTACATGGATTTTTCACAGAAGGAGGGCACCAACAAAACTGAACTGAACAGTCTCCTGACATAATATTAATTTGTCTAAATCAAGGAAGTGACAGCATCAGAAACCCTATGATGACAGTAAGAGCAATTGCCAATTACTCCCCTCTGCAGTCTTAGCCTCATTCTTGGAAATACATAAAAATTTTTTTTTTCCTAAAACTCATATTAAATCAACAATTTGTTACACCATGAACATGCCTTAATCTAAACTATTAGGAGTTAAAGATAATAAATCAAGTACTTTATGAAGTGGGCTCAGAAGTACAGTTTCATTCACAATTCCAGTGAGGTTCTCTCACCAGATTACAGTTTATTCTGGTACAATCGCTTGATCTTATCCCCTTAGCCTGAAAGCAGAACATTTGATTAAAAAGGAAGATAACTGAATTGAATCATATAAGACAGAATTAAAGATGCCTGAAAGTTAACCTAGCTAGGATTTTTTTTTTAGTAGTAGTAGTTTACATCAACAAGATCCTATATTTTATTCAGGTTTTTTACTAAAAATTTCAAAATTAGTTTCTTTGGCCTTTCATAGCTTACTCTCTATTTCCAGTGTTAGTAGAAATAACAAGGTAGGAGCTGCAGTACATGATTAAAGCACTGCCATGATAATATGCTTAGCCTTCCACCATAATTATTATATGAAAAAATAACTACCCCTAAGGTGAAACAATTCTGCATGTTAATTTTATATATAAGCTTCTAAGCTGCATGCACACTTCTGTTGTGCAAGACATATGTGATCACAGATCAATTCAGCTTGCTAGAAGAAATATATTTGTAAATGTTACTCAGGGTTGTGGGTTTTTCTTAAAAAATACAAATTATCTGCAAAACATGGCATAGGCATGGCATAGATGAAACCTTTTGAGCAATCCCAGTTATTTCATACTGAGCAACCATACTCCAAGATGGAAAAAAAGGAGTAGCAGAAGGATTCCTAGGCCTGTGCATGTGGCCAAAGGCACAAGAGGAGAGTATGCTTCCCATGCACACAAGCTGATGCAAGCTACAGAATAACTAGTTTATAAACTTCGAGTTCCTGTAGATGTGTGTGTTTAGTTTCTCGGTGTTTATTGCCTGGAAGTAACATGATGAAACCACAGCAGCAGCATTCCAAAGTGGCCAATCCTGCTGCAAAATCCATACTGCCTTGTGCTCTGACTTGATGCCACACCCTCCCAGCCACAAATTACAGTGGTTCTTCACACCAAAGACTTCTTCATCTTTTGTGTTATCAGAAAATGCTCTTCTGGTAATTCCCCCTAGCAGGTTGATCAAAGACTACTTCCTTTCCAGTGGCAGAGAACCCTATCTCGGAAACTATGACCTCAATCCTGCCAGGCTGTCCAATCTTTTTGACAACTTCAGACACTGAATAATTTAAGCAGACAGTTTACATGTTACAAGCTGCTCTAAGACTGAACTTCACATTTAAAGGCCTTCAAGGCTTGCACAAAATGCTTCAGAATACCAGAATACATAAAGTCTCCCTCTGCTTGAGCTAGTGAACACACAACTGGTTGCACACGGAACAGCTATGAATACAGTTACAGTCTAGGCATATGGCAATATGGTCCCAAGGAACAAGCAGAACATCCAGGATTTCAGTATCATCTGAATTAAGCAAAGCCAGTTAATGCAGAACCAGGCCTGTCACCCTCCTAGCACACACCACCACAGCGCCCAGACAGTGCACAGACAAGAGGTTTATTGGATATTTTCTGTAAGAAGAGATTCTTCCAGATGCAGAAAGAAACTCAACTCATTAGCAGTATTATTACTCAAAGCGTGCTGCTGCAAACATCTAGGCTTTATTTATCAACAGAAGACCATTTCTGGAAATGACTCCAGAACATAACATGGGGGCTTTATTGATGCAACAGGACCTACACAAAATAATATCCAGGAGTTAGGGTCATTCTTTTTGCATTTAGTCTGTTCCAGTCCATGAAGCAACCGCTGTTGCTTTCCTTTCATTAAGGATGTTCAAGATTCAATGTCAATATCTAACTAAAACTCTGCAAACTACAGTACACACTCCTTAGATTGGGAGTCTTCTAGCAATATCAGCCAACCAAAAACTAAGGTTGAGTGGGCTTTTTTAAGGGTGTGCAGATTTTGTATTTCAGAGATTTTAAATCACATGACAACACTGTTAAATGTTGGAGGCAAAAGAGATTAAAATGCCAGTTGATTCTCTGATTAGCCCTGACATAAAAAATGAATCTTTTTGTGTTTATTCTTTCATTAATCCCAATGGCTAAACACTTGTATTTCTGAATGTGAAAAGGCAGGACTGTTCATTTAAAGAGAGGCGTAGTTTTATGAAAATTCAGTAATCAGGTGTTACACAGTACATGGGCTGTCTTCTAGTTTAAGCAGTGAGTTCTTATAAATTCTAAAGATGGCAAAAGAAACAGAGGAATCACTTTCATCTCAAAAAGCACAACTCAAATGTCTGCTTAATCTACTTAAATAAATGTGCAAAATAACCTCAGGGAGTGAGTTAGAACTTCATAGCAACTACACCTTCTAGCACAATGCAGCAGATTAATTTTTATGTTGGACCTGTCACTGCAGTCATTATTTTCCCCAAAATACAACAACACTATCCTCAGGCACAGAAATAAAGTTTTTTTCTGATCTGCAATTCTGTAAACAAGATGGACCAACTTGTAGTGGACTAGTACAAATTAATTTGGAAAAAGGTATCGCCACACAGAAAGACACATTCACAAGTCATTTATAAAGTCATTTATGGTTTAGCATTATGACAAGAAATAACATGCACCAAGAAGCACCAGGCTTGCACCCAAAGAGCAACACCTTTCCATGAGAGAAGGGGAACATTCCATTCAAGCACCGTAATCCCAAGCACAAGTAGACAAAAGCTGCAAACAACTCCAAGTCTCGGTCACCTTTTCCCGACTCCTTAACAGAACAAGGGACACAATGGATGCCTAGGCAGGAGGGGTAACCAGAACCCGAGGGTGCAGAGTCACGGCACCACGGATCACGGAGCACAGGAACACCGCGGAACAAAATCGAATTCAGGGGTGAGATACGCACTAAGGGAACACCGTCAGCAGACAAATAACACTTGAGACAGCCTGTACGGAACATGTGCAACAAATTATAATTGATGTAAGCAGCAGTGTGAACCAGATGAGCATTATGCTAAAAGATTCAGCTATTCCTAATTTAACAACTCATGCAGTTGTGTTAATAGAATATTCAGAAAGTACCTAAAAAGCAACACTAACACACTACTTCAAAAGCTGTGTCTCAAATGCAGAACTCAATATAAATCAGACTGCCAGCCTTCTAAAAATTATAGTGAAAAATCTTGGTTTATATTGAAGTATTTCACTATGTGGGAACTCAATTTTTTTAAAAAAGTAGAACTGAAGCAAGCTATCTGACAAAGACTTTCAATAGCACTATAATGAAGTGCCAATATATTTTGACAATAACAACTCTCGAGGCATGTGCAACAACACATCTCAATTATGAAGACCCAGGCTAAACATCTGCTCTTATAAATTCACTTAGGGGCTGGTGGAGAATTGAATCAAGTTGGACTACGTAATTTTAAAGCAGAGAGGTATCTGAGAGCTTATTTTTCCTTTACTCCCAGATCCACAGCAAAGACATTGCAGATACAAACCTGCTTTCCACTGCTACTTTTTATGCATCTTCAAAAACTGAAGAAAAAAAAAGAACCAAACCACAAATCAAACTCTTACATGGCCCACAAAGTGGGTTCTGAGGAAATTATTTGACCAGCATTCATCCTTACCTTATTTATAACATTAACTGGAAAGCTATATCATATATTACCTAGGCTCACTTGATATCTTTAAGGTTTCTGATAGTGTTGCCTTGAAGCACAACTAATTGAAAAATCACAGTGATTTTCTCTATTTCTGTGACCCGATTTCCTCCTAGCCAGTGGTCAAGTAGACATAATTTTAAATAAAAATTACTGCTCCTACCTTCTGCTAGACTAGAAAGTGCAAGTTGTCCAGTATATTTAGAAGCACCACCTTTACAGGGTATTAGAGTATCTCAAATTAAAACAGTTGTATGCTTGTTAAGGTAGAGTTGCACTTTGCTTAAAGATCAAATGGTTAACCTATAAATATATTCACAAACAGGTTATACCAATATGCACATAACATTTAACTATTTTGGGGCAGCAGCAAGATGTCTGTGAAATAGCATGGATTAAAGAAATTAGAAGTCACTGAGACAACTAAGCTGCATTACTTTACAAAAATTGCACGCTTTGATGTTAATTCTACCCACTCCTGGATATTAGGGCTCACCACACAGAAATCTCAGTAAGCTTATTTTTTAGTAACTGTTTTTCTAATTCTCTTCTCTTCCCTGCCATCATTAGAATGACAAACACACAATGATTATTAACAAATCATCATCAAAAGAAGAAAAAAAAAAAATCACATCTATTCATCTGATACTTCAACAACAGGGAAGCAGTCTCCTAATCTAACTTTGAATACAGACTGCTTTCTATATGCAGATATAGCTTTCTTTTATATCAAACATACCTAACATTAAATATCAGGCACGTGCTTAACACATTAAATCATTAATTCTAACACTATAATAGCTAACAAATCATTAAGAGTTCACATAGAATGCAAAGAGAAATAGGATACCCAAATTACATTTTGACATTAACAAGCAAGAAGGGGAGCACATTTGTGTGGTAGCAGCCCTTGAAACATCCATATTTTTTCTAACTGAAGAAGACAAATGTCTTAACAAAGTGGTCGTGACATTTCTGGTGTCACATGCTGCTGCAGAGAGATCAACAATGCATGAACTTCAACTTGTCAGATCAAGAGAAGCCAATTTTCAAGTGTTACAGCTCAAAATCTGCACATCTTAAAAACAGAGTTTAAACACTTGCTGTTAACATGAACTTCCAGACCTCTTGCCTTTGTTCATCTAGTGTAATCCATCATGCAAGTAATCCAGTTCACTTCCATTTTCTTACATTGCCTGTAAGATTTTTCCACATATACGGTAGACTCTGGACTAAATTATTCCTTGGTGCCCAAAACCTACATATCTTCTTCTCCAAGTGACACATCCTCTGGTGAGTATCTAAAAACTTTTTTGTCAAATTTTAACTTCCTAAAAACATAATATGAAACAGCATAACAATGCAAGGGGAAAAAAGCCAAAAAATGCTAATTTTCTTGAACTTGTGGAAATTCAAGGTCTAAACAGGTAACTAATGGTGCAAGACTGAAGTCTTAATGATGCCTGCTCTTAGGCTTTAAAAGAAGAATATTTTAATATTGTCACTGTTATGTCTGAGAACCCTGCCACTAACAGCATACCTTGAAACACTCCAGCTTTGAAATTATTTACTTCAGAAATTAAAAAATGCACAGAGGTATATTTCCACCCCTGCCCCCAAGTGACTTAATGATCTAACAAATTACTTATAGGTAGATGCAATATGGTAAGAAGTACAATGGCTTAGAATATTTAATAGCAATCTAACGTAGTGCATTATCAAAACAGAGAAAGAAATGTAAGAACAGCAAATCACACAATTTTCTCTGACCTTCCAATTAGACAAATATTTTAAAAGTTATTTTGCTGACATTTGTCTGTTAAAAAAACCAGATCACAGGATTCTAACTATGGTTTCTTGACCTTCTTCTACCCCAATATAACCCTTTTCCTTTTCCCAATGTAAAGGGAAAGTAATTATGGCTTTGAAATCTCATCAGCATAAATTGTTTCATGGTGTCATATGGAACAAGCCTTTTCAGCAGCCATGTCTATGCATGTTTACAGTCTTCCAGTTTAAAGCCATTACAGCATTTAAAAATCAGCCTTTCCTTCACCAATCCAGTATCAACCCAACGCCTGTATTTGATTAATCCAGCAGCACCTGATCTAAAGGAAACGGTCAAGATTCTCCTATCCAGACTTAGTATCCCTGCTTGTCAATTTAAGATGTTACAAAGTCTGAAAGGAGCTTCTGATCATGGCCCCTCTAATAAGGGAGAAGTCTAAAAGGTGAACAGAAATCTCTGCCAGAGTCTGTAGGACTCAGGACTGTAGGAGGCTGTGATGAACCAGATCAGTATGAGGTTATATGTAGTAAATTTTCTGCCTTCATTTGGAAAGCTATCCTGGAAGCCAGGGGAAAGCAAGCCCAGACTCCCGCAGGTCTATCAAACACCTCTCCAACACACACATACAGAGTAACTGAGTATCCAGTAGAGATTTTATGACCTCCAAAGCCATTAACTAGTGGTGACAGCCAGGACATGCTGGGTCATCACCATTACTATCTGAGGGTAGGCTAATGACATGTTAATGACACACCATCCACAGCTCATCTTCCTCTGTACAGGAGGAGCTCCACTACAGTGGTCCTCTCTACCAGGATATACACTAATATACGTTAAAATGAAAGAATAGGCTGTTATGCAGAAGTCATTCATCTTTCCAAGCTCCGGGATTTTTGCATACATTCCTGAGCCCTCCAAAACCTGAACCTGGATTTCTAAGCAGCATTTACAACAGACTTGTTGTGAAAATAAGAGATTAAAGATGTTCCTTTTTCTTTCACTTTACTTAATCTAGCTATCCTGTCCACCCTGGAAACACCTTCAATTTTCTTGTCAATCAGCATTTGACCAAGGGACAGACAACCCAAACCACAGTGTCTCAGATAAAGTGGCGTGATTATTGAGAGAAATCCATAACACTGCAATTTGGCTCAGTTCTTTCTTATATAATGGTAGTTTAGGAACCTGTCTCAAGGCTTTTTGACTTCAAATTTTCACCATTCTAAGAATTCCCATGCGTGGTCAAGCAAGAGACAACATGAATACTTAATCAGAAACAAACAAATAAGAGAGTTTTATTCCAGGAATATCACTATCCTCTTGGCCACTTGTGCATATGAAATCAGTCCTCCTCCCACAATGAGTAGAAGTGGATCGATTTCATATAAATATGAAAATACAGTATAAATAGCTGAAACATGCTGAAACATGAACTTCCACATACAGTGGCAGACTGAACTGTTAATGGGTAATGACCCAAAATAACAACGCAAAATATTCCCCATTTATGAACATGCCAGGGTGGTTTGTTGAAATGGAAGTGGTGAGCTTTCGGGTGTGTAATGGCCAAATCTCTGAGCTGGTAAGGCAGTGAGAGAATGATAGGCTATGAGTGAGATACAAGCCAGATCCAGCCTGGGGCTGGATAGTACCTCTTGTCATCCCAACCCACACAAACCACTGGGCTGTGGGGCCCTTCCTGCTTCCCCGGGGAAAATACCAGGACATTTTCCTGTGGCCTGAGGGTGTTCATCTCCCTTAGTGGGCGTCAAGTGCATAATGGGATTCAACCACACTGGCGTGATGAGCAGCTGTGCTGTCTTAGAAGGGGTCAAGGACTCCCAAATTGTCCCATGACCCACAACACTACAACATCCAGTGCAAAGCTCCTGCCCTAGGGAAGGTACCTAAGCATTCCCACCCAGGACTGAATGAACATAAACCAAATATATTTTGTGTTCCAGGGATTTTCATGGGGATTGTTTTTTTCCCAACACTTCCTCAGGACTTTGCTCACCAACTGAATGATCTGGTTTGCAACCACAACTTCAACAAATCAAAGTAATTAAGAGTACTCTGCGGTAACCAAGTCTCAGCACAGAGCCTACAGGTGGTGAGATCTTCACACTCTTGTCCATTATCTCTTTGCCTCTTTTACCTTGTGCATATCCTTGGGTGATGGTGTGCTTTCATACTGTAGTTCTTTCATACTATAATGCTTTCATGTTGTTATATTACTATAAATAATAAAATGGCTACATATATGTTTTCCTCTGCAAACTGCTCTATAATAAACACTACAAATGTGTACTTACAAACACTGATCATTTAGCGTCATTTCACTCTAATTCACCTCAAGGGATCAATTAACAAGAACCAGGGTTACCTTCACCTTCTGCGGTGAGTTGCAACATTTTATTGGCATCATGAACAGGATCCCTTGGATGTGGCAGAGTGGTCGGTATAGTCCAAAGCCATTGAAGGGTTTTCTTCTGGTAATAAATCTAACTGACTTCCCAGGGGTGGTGGGGAAAAGGACACTGACCCTCAGTGGGTTGCTGAAGGGTATTATTGCTGAGGGTGAGTGAGGTGGTGTCTGTCCTCTCATGGCAAGTTATTAACATATCCATTAACTTCCCTTTTAGGAAGGAAGGAAAGAATATAATATAAGGAAACAAGCGCCACCATCTAAAACTCTAGGTGACATACACACTGGTGAAGTCTTAATCTAAGGATATTGAATAAAGACAGCTGAAAAAGAAAACTAATGTGTTCAGGCAAGCAGAGAACAGAAATATAAGGAAGAAAAGCAAAAGCTCAGTCAATGGACATCAATATACTTTCTCAAATAGTGAGAATAAATTTGGCGACATAATCAATCTGAGAGCTCAGAAATTTTGTAAGTCTCTTTTCGCTTCTTTTACAGGTATTCTCTTTGCAATGCAAAAAAGAAGTTCCTGGAAAAATCTTCAGTTCAACTGTTGGCTTGACAGATGCCAATATCTCCAATAACCAAAGTGTCTCCTCAACTAAAACCAGCTTAAACAGATGAAAGTGTGCAAACAGCTTTCTCTTTCTTCTTGAAAGTCTCGAGGCCATTACACAGATGTCCGGTCAACAATCCTTACAAGAGAATTTTGAGAATTCCTGCAGTTAGGTCACAAAAAATTGACAGATCTTTCCCCTTCTTCTCTTTACTACTGCAGTCAAAAACCAGTAACAAATAATCTTCCAGTAACTGAAACCCAAAACAGCAGATATTCCAGAGTGCTGATACTCAAAAGAAGCAAAGGTTACTTCATCAGGTGCTTGAAGGAGCAGCCCAATAATGTCACTATTTAGAGTCAGCATAGTATTGTTCACGCAGTGGGCTTTTAGTGAACAAACTCTTCTACTATACATCATCCTTACTCTCAATAACACTTTGTCCATACAAATCAAGACAGTTAATGGTATGATAAAAAATCTGGATGTTCCGTTGAGACATTGGTACCTAGGAAAACATTAGACATTAGTAGTCAGAGGAAAAAACAGCAGCAGGGATTTCAATATCTGTATTGTTACCAAGTACTAAAACTTGACTTACTTGCATTCAAAATAAATCATCCTCTTCTAGAACAGTGAATATAGAAAATAAATATATTCCTCCTTGGTCTACATACCACAAAACCACTGCTAGGCAGAACAGAAAAGGTTTCTTGGTTCAGATTGTGAAACTAAAGAAAAAGTAGCAAGGTCTCCCTAGAAGCGCAATGTCTCTATGAGAAGACTTCTATGCAAGGCAGCTGTTTAGCAGATGAAATGACTAATACAGAAGCATTACGCTAATCCACATCCTAGAAAGTAATTACACAGTACAAAAGATAGCTCCAAAAATTAATCAAGAAACCCTGAAAACAGATAGCCCCCAAAAAAGCTAAACCCTTATCAGATTTCCATGCTTCACTTGTTTTCAGCTTGCCCATACAAATACACAGACTCACAGCTCTAAAGAGTTTAAAAGCAAAATGTCTGCTAGCATCAACATTTCTGCCCCTCAAAGGTCTACTTTCTGGATATGCATGTAAGAACTTGCTACTGACATCACAGATAAACTAGCCATGTTCATAGAAATCATTAAATTAGGTCAGCACAAATAAGCCAACTATTCTTTTTCCTCTTTGCTTTTAAGTAGCCAAGCTACACCTTGCTTTATTTCTGAAAACTGTTCACCTCTACAATTATCTTTGGAAGAAAGGCAGCCAACTTCAGCATTCAACTGAACACACATCTCTGCAATTGAAGCCTCATTAAAATAATTTTACTGCTTAGAAAACAGCTTACATAATTCTTCTAAAGGAACAAGCATTGGTGGCCCAATGAAAATAAAAAGCAGCAACTAGTGTGGAGAAAACAAACTAAAAATAAAGGGAAGAAAAAAAATCACGTCTGCAAAACCATTTCTGCACAGTTTTAAACCTACACCAGGGCTATAACACAGCTGATAAATCAGCCATGCTAGTAAGTGCTCGAGGCTGAAGGCAGGCACAGAGTAACAAAATGAAGGTAGCAAATCACAACTCCAGGTGCACAACCACGTGTATTCATCATGCCACATAAAGGTGGAATCAAGCCATCAAAGTGGAGAACCTCAGGCCAGTGTGCTGCACACCACCACAGGTAACCTCAACACTGGTCTGCACCGCAGGTTCTTTCACTTACCACTGCAACATTCTTTAAAATCCATCCTTTCCCTCCTGCAGAAAGGAAATTTATAATCAAGAGAACAATGGAAAAGGAGACGGCTTTCTTGTACCTTTCTTAAGAGCACACCTGTTCAAAGGACAAACTACCTTAACCCAGTTAGCTACAGCATTCTCAATCTTCTGTATAAAATTGCAGCACAATTCTGGCCTCCAGGCAACTCAAATCGCTAACTCATAAACAAATATTTATTAAAGAAGCTGATTGATTTAAGACAACAAAAAGGTTTTAAACCCTTGACAATACAACAACCAATGAATTCAGCTTCAGAACAGGTATTTCAGAATTCAGCTGTTGCCACATTAAAGGCTTTTTCTTGGCAATCTTTCTTCATAAAGCTAAAATTACTGTTAAAAGAAGTTTTAATTAATACTATGTTCCCCTGCCACATACTCCTACTCTTAAAATACTTACAATATCCACCTCTGACAAATACAATGTGTTTTTACAAAGATTTGTTGAAATTAAAAGGTACACTATAAATAGTGGTTTGATTTCTAAGGATCTCTCAACTGACCTCATTTACTATGTAACCTTGTCCCGTTGCAGAAGAGAAGGAACACTTTTACCGAGTGAACCAACAGGCAGTAGTGAAGCTGCAGTAATAGCTGGAAGATTGTGAAGGATAACCACATTTTTTCAAGATTTCATTTAAGTATTCTACCTAATCGATAGTATTATTTTATCCTTTCCCTTAAAAAGAAAAAAAATTGAACAGTCTTACCCTCTCACACAGTAAACCCATTTTGGAGACGTTACAAATGTAACACTCTGTGTTATGAAATCAGTATCATATTAATGTTTACACTTAGCAGTTTTCAAATGACAGATTTTTCTTCTTACATGATGACAACTGACAGACATACCTTGCAGGGCTACAGGGATAGCTGTTCAAGTTCCATACCTGAACCCACTTACGTTCAGCTCTACAGAACTCAACCAAGAACAGTATCCACTTCCCTATACACATTCAGGGACTTTGGGGGGTGGGGAGGGAAGCTAACATTTTACACACAATCTAAGTGACATTCTAAAAATACAGTAAAGAAAGAAACAAGGCACAACTCTTCCTTAAAGAAGCCGTGACATGACTGCATATCTATTGCAAATAACAAAACATTTATGGACCCACACCTTATTTTGATGGCAGCACCGGATTCATTTGCAAACTAGCATAAATGGCCACTTCCAACAGCTCTTCAGACAAGACATCACCTTGTTTCAATTTTGCTATTCATAAGATATGCAGATATTACAACAAATTTGAATTAATTTCTTGGCATTATTACATTACAAGATCACTGGGTACATTTAGAGAAAAAATTAATTTCCAATTGAGAAACCAAGAGCCCAGCATCATTTTCCAAAGGTGATGTTTGAAGCATTAAATGCATTTAACTGTAAAGCCAGCATGAGCTTATAGAGCTGTATACGGGAAAGGAAAAAAATGTATTTGTAAACTGAGCAGATTACAGCTGCCAACCTGTGTCAGCTAAAAGTGCATGGAGCTACACCTACCTGAATGCGTGTAACAATATTTCTCAAATAATTTCCCTTTTAGACAGCTTTTAAAATGCAATATACACATAAGCTATGGACTGTGGAGGCCTTGGCCAGCTGCTAGCGAACCAACCCAGCCACTCTCTCACTCCCCTCCTCAACAACACACAGGAAAAAATAAGATGAAGAAGCTCATAACTCAAGACATAAACAGAGATCTCTTAGCAATTACCATGACAGGCAAAACATCTGCCTAGGGGATATTAACTGGCTAGTGAGAAACAAAGACTAATTAAAAGCTTTTTCAAAGTTCAACTTACCTTCTTCATTTCCAACTCCTCTACCTCCTTCCTCACAAAGAGTGAAGGGGATTGGGAATGAGTGCCAGAGTCACTCCATAACAGCTCCTCTCCACCACTCCCTCCTCACAGTTTTGTCCTGCTTCTCACAGAGGACACCCCTGCAGTCTTCCACGGTCAGCACCCGGCCACTTGTGCCCAGCACAACTGCACTTTTGGAAAGCACCTGAAGAGGACTTAATGAGAACAGACACCGAAACTCACCACACACAATGGATTTACACAGGGGCTCATGAGCCCCAAACCTGTATTCCAGATTCACAGAGCAAAGGAAGGCAGACAGCTCACCATTTTGCCAGGCAAAAGAATTTTTATTTTTCTCTATAGACACTCCCAGCAAACTGGGTCTGCAGCCACCAAGATCAAACTCTGCAAAACACCCTTCAGTCACTAACAACACAAGACAGGAAAGGGGAGAGAAAAACAGTCCTTGATTCCTTTTGAAATTTTCAGCCAGATACTAAAAAGCCTCAAAATTAGCACCATTACATCTATATGTAACTGAGAGCCAAGCAATGCAGGCTCAATTCACCTGTGTTACCTCCATCCAACACTGAGTTTGCCTCATGATATTTTATCTGACTTTTTATTTTGCGCCCACACTACCACAAAAAAACTCTTGACTTAAGAGCCAACACGGAAGAGAACCTGAGCATGCATGATGAGTACAATAAAGTAAACAAGACAATGACAGTTTTGATGAAGTCTTATTATAAAAGCTCTCCAAGTGCTTCAGTGGTTAGTCACATATAGTGATGTGCTGCAACTTCAAGCACTTAGGAACTCTGCTGAAGCGATCACCAATGTACACTACACCACTCAAGGCACTTCAGTAGGCTGCCTTATATGTCTCCTGCAAATGCAGGCACTAGAATTAACTGCTGTGTCTGTAGAAAAAAAAACCCTCCAAAGTCAATAAAGTATATGCTTATGCTTACAGAAATTTTGCAGCAAGGAAACAGTCATTATTGTCCAAACACTAAAGGAAATCAACACAGCCATACCATACAATTTATACATAACGTTTGTCAATATACACTCCCTTAAAAAAAAATCTTATTACAAAGATTTCTACATCAAGTACATAAGTATCATTAATCCACTGAAGACCAAATGTGTCCTACACACATGTATTAAAACTGTGTGGGTTTAGGGGAGTCCTTAAATCTTAGGATCTAGCTTTACATCTAGAGTAAACACCAATCTTTCATTATGAAAAATGTCCTTTGCCCACAGGTTTATTGAAGCAACTTAACTGGCCTTATTTGGTCTATCCAAACAAAGGAAGACATTGCACAGTTACCAAAACCAAACTCCAGAAGGCATCTGTTGGCAATACCATCAGAAATGAACACAGATACAGCTATTCTACTTGTCCACACCTGGTAAAGTACAGGGAAGGCTACGTATTTTTCCGTATTTGTTTATATATGTATAACCTCTTTAAGCATTAATATCATGCGGAGTGGTATTGCTTTGTCTCCTAGGAAACAGGCAAATCTATTTAAAAGCAACTATACCTAAACACAGAGAAGACACTGCCAAAGACTAACCACACATAGGAAGAAAGCTCCTATTCAAAAAAACTAAGGCAGATAGACAACACAGCCTCAAACAGTCTAGATGTCTTGGAGACAGATTACCAAATTCAAACCTAAACAGTGAGGATTAACACACTAACAATCTGTTAATTCTCTCATGAAAGCACATTACCTCAACAATAGCCAATGAAGTCAGAAGGATTAATTAAAAATACCACACCCAGTCAGAATTTCAACTGAAATGATTGTGTTTACAGTATCACCGAAGCTGCAACTGCAACTCTTGCAGACACACTCAGCTTAAGCTTAACCAGTAAAAACAGTTCATGCATCAACTGATGCCTACAGCTCAACACCTACTAGAAGAACTTGGCCAGGCACCAACCACGAACTTTAGGTAGCTGATCTGGGGGCAATACCCAAGTCAGTAAGGATTCTATTGCCCTTTAACAAACCCTGTAGCATACCTAGGCTCCCGTACAACTGGCACTGTATGAGGCCATCAAATCTTGGGATCAGACTGGTGTTGATCTGAAGTCATTTCCCTCAAAATACAAACAATGTGTACTGCCCTCTTAACAACATTTCACAGCACAAATCCACTACCCTTGCTTTGTGGTACTTGCTTATTCTGTTTCCTCATTTGTTTCATAGTCACAAGACTTCTGCAGAAAGTCTGTCTTCATATGAGACAACCATAAGATCCTTTTTCCAGAAGCTGTACACATGAAGTTTTAATGTCAAAATAACTTTTCTGCAACACAACCTATTAAAGTTCCCAAAAGGATAGAATAAAAGGAAAGGCATTAATTTAATCAGAAGATCACTAGCATTATAATAGGGTTTTTTTAATAATAGCAGTAGAAATACTTCAATAACTGCAACTAGATATAGGTGAGAGACTGGCACACCTATACTTTGAAAAACATTCCCGTCTTATCCTGGAGTAAAGCCCAGGTCCTCAGAGATGTTTAGTTTGCTAATTCCAATTCTGTCTTTGTTTTTCGCTGACAGCTCTATGACTTAATATATTTACATTTGTCATCTGCAGTTTCTGCTATTTACTTTTTCCTAATTTAATGTCAAAACAACATACTACTTATGAGGATCTTATTAGGAAAGTACACCTGGAATGAAAGTGCTTTAGCTCCCGCTGCTATAAAACCTGTCTCTACCTGTTTGCAAGTTACCAGGGCATGTGTAAGTGAGAAGCTATTCCTTTGTTGTGCACAAGGTATAACGACTGTTTCTGGCACAGCTGCTCTCTTGGGCAGCGTGCAGGTGAGGTAATGCAGACTGTAACAACAGGGCTTGCAGCTCCCTCCTACTTCACTGTTACCAACAAAAGCTCAGATGTGCTTTTCTTCACCCTCAAACAAGCTTACACTTAAGATGCCTGATTGTATGGCTCAAGGTTTTTGCATATTTTTTAATATATTTTTTCCTTCAATTTGCATCCAACAGTCCTTTTTACACAATACTATCAGAAGCATAAAAATTATTGAATGCCATGGAGAATGTTTTCCCCTCATGTACATCATTACACCTTAACTGAATCTCTCTCCTCCTCTAAAATCTTTACCCTACTTTAACTGTAGGACCTCTGCTGCCTGAATGTAACCCTTGAAGTTTCAGTTGCCTCAGTTTTCATTCACTAGTTATTACCTCTGACAAGAGCTAAAAATATGAATGCTGAGTTTGGGTGGAAGCAAATCATGGGAGACCACAAAAACAATTGCCAGAAGGGAAGGTAATATTCAGCACAGTGATACTATTGTAAACCAGTAGGAATATTCTTTAATTCACATCTTCTTTCTTAGAACCTTAGAATCACAGAAGTTGGAAAAGATCATGGAGGCCAGCCACTAACCCAGCCAGTCAAGTACACCACTAAACCATGTCCCTAAGTACTACATCAACACATCTTTTGTTGCTCCACACAACTATATTAACACAGACTCACTGTGAGTATATTTGCCTCCTCTTAGCAGAACTCAGCAACCCTGAACCCACACCATAATTCCAGTACATGGTATGTGGTTTAGTAGACTCAGGAACTCAATGAAACTCAAGCAAGTCAATGACTGTCACTGCTCTACAATGGCAAATAAGTGATGTGCCCAAGGTCATCTCCTTGCTGCTTCAGCTGTAACTTAGAACCACATTTTCTAAATGTACGTATAGCCAATTCAATATGCAGTACTCTGCTTGTTGCAGAGCTGTCCCAAGGAAATCAATGACATCTTTAACTTTGGAGTGTGTCCTGCAGTGGGGTAATGTATACACCAGCAGTATTTGAACAAATGAGAAGGGGGAAGAAAGCACTGATAGAAGTTAAAACTCATCCAGAAGCTTTACATTAGCCCAGCTATTCATCAAAGCTATGAAGATCCAGTTGAGCTTAAGGATTTCCCTGTGACCTTTTGTAAACAATCTATTCTGCTAGCTAGCCCAGAACAAAATATATTGGGTACAATTCGCCCTGCCCTTGCCTGCCATGTACTAGGCACAAAACCAGAAACACAGTATGAAAGTCATCTGAGGCATTTTTGTTATATGGCCCAAATAACAGCTTTACAATGAAAGCACCCACTGAGCCATAGCTACAGCATTATTACGTTCTAGTAAAAGTTTCCTGAGGTAGCAATGAAAATCAAATTAGCAGTTTAGTGCAGGAGTTCATCTGCTTCACTCACCCACAGCTCTCTTCCTTAGGATTGCAAGGCTATACAGAACAAAGGAATCATTAATAGTCCAATTAATTATACAATCCCACTATCATGGCAGCATGGCCTCACAACGGAAGTTTGTTACTTGGTATAGAAGCACCACCCCCTAAAATTAAAAATACATTAATATAAAATTATTGCACTAATATTAAATTATTATATTCTTATTAAAATGTTATAAACAGTTGTTTAAGTAAACTGCAATATGTATCTAATACAGAAGTTTCTCTGTCAGGCAACAGTGAATCTCTCTTGGCTATAGAAGTTCCCAGCCTATAATCAATTATTTTCACACACTTAGTAACAGTGTGGGAAACAGGTTTTGGGAACAGGTTTTTCATAGTTTCTTTTGTGATTGGGTTTTTTGCTTCTGATGAAGGTCACTTCCAGAGCTGTTTGATCAGAAAGGAAAAAAAAAAACATTTTTTCTAGTTCAAGAGTATACATGTTATCCATTAAGAAAAAAGTCTTGCATTCATCCCTGGTTCCCATTTCAAATTTAAGTTACCCTGTAAAGAAACCTGTGGCAAGGGCAGCCAGGCTGTTTATACTGCTGAACACTTAAGTTTTAACCCTTGAGGTACTTGTAGCTCACTTCTGAGCAGTGCAAGTTCAGCAGCTTAGTTACATTTGTACAGGAGGGCAAAGTATTCATCCCACTGCGCTCTGGCTGGAGCTAGACAGCCTTTCAGATAGAAAGTTTGATGAGGGCATCCCTTTCTGGTAGCAAAGTGTAAGTAAAACCTTACTCAGCTCAGAAAAACAAAAGCTAAGATAGTTTGCTGGCTTGGTTTCAAAGCACAGCTCATTTGGCACCACACCCCCATGTTTCTCACCTTTTCAGCTACCTTGTCCTCAATTTTTTGTTTCCATTCTATCACAAAAAAGAGCTACCAGCATTTTATGACTTTAAGCACCAGTCTCCCACAACTCATACAGCTTAAAACCTAATACCACTCAACTATTATAAAGTTTCAAAAAGAAACACCACAGCTACAAGAGAACTGAAAAAACACGGCAATCACACAAAAACCATACAAATCTGAAGGCTGAAGCAACAAATAATAAAATTTGGCAGTAGGACCTTGTGTGTTTTAGACTGCAGAGTATTTCAAGCCCACATCACTGTTTTTAGAAGAGTTTTGCAATGGCACAGTACTGCTGGTGAACGTTGAGAAGCTCCCAACACAAACTAGAATGCTGCTGTGCACACCAAAAACAATAACCAAAAAAAAAACCAAACTAGAAACAAAACAATTTTCTTCCTCCCTTCTTCTTTCCCTGTTAAAGAAGCTGCTAAGAAGACTGGTATTTCTCTTAAGATAAAGCCTGAGGAGATCAGTTCCCAACCCAGCAGGAGAACAGCAGACCCTGCGTAACTGAAGCTGTTAGTAACAGGCATCTGCTTTGTCATAATAGATGTAAGAAAAAACCTCCAGTCTGGTGTCAGAGCTGAATTTTACTGAAGCAAGATTCAACAGAAAACTTTTGGGACACAGTTCTCATTACTAATCTTTTCAGAGTCTTTGTGCCCCTTATTCCTAAGTTCCCCAATTCTTCCTTTAGAGCAAAAATCTGAAATGCAGAGTTCTTTTTGTCATGCCAAGTACAGAAAAGCATTGCTAGTTAATGTTTGCCAGCTCTAGGTAGTAACAAAAAAGTATGTTCAGAAACCAAGTACTCAATATGTATTAATGCTTCAGTACTGCAATCTTTGAGTACAGTTGGACTTTAGGAGTGGGGGACAGAGTGCATAATTTGTGACAAAACCAAGAGGCAAACTACTTCATTGCACTAATTGTTGCAGGAAAAGGTTACCTAGCTGCTCAGCTTCCTAGCCAAATGATCTCCTCATTTACACTGTGCTTGGCCATGCTTTTATTTTATGCCTCAAGACTTTGGACTCTCTTATTCCCTTCTATAAGCTCAACTTTACACAAGCTGTCACTATCAAAGCAGCCCCATCATACAGAGCTTCCTCATAGTACAAGAGTAACACACCTTGTTATGCTTACCATCACTCAGTTCAAAGCAGCTTACATGTAGCCAACACACTGTCAAAGGCAGCAGACTACACTGGACTCAGGCCGTACGCCTTCTAAAGAGCTGCAGCTTTTCAAGAAAGATGTTTCTTTACACTTGGTTTCACAGTTGGACACACAGGCACTAAGGAATACTGAAGATTAGCCTCAGGATGATGTCCGCCAGTCTCAAAAATCTAAAGGGTGCAAAAGGGCCTCTCAACCATTTTTGCAAACTGTTCAGATTTTGAAGACTGTAATTATCAGTTCCTCACCCACCTCTTTCCAGAAGAATTTTAAGTATCTAAATAGTTCTGGAGCAAAAAATCAGATATGCAATCCAATGTATGAATCTACTTCTTTACTTCTCACTTATTCCAAGTGAGAAGAAAGAAAGAAAGATAGATGTTCTGGTTATAGGCTTATTTATACCCACCAAATTCTTGAAAAGAAGTTTCAGAGAGCTGCAAACACTGCTACTGTAGTGTTTACTGTACTGTACAGATATTCTCAAACATCAAGCAGCAGCACACAGTTGTTTTAGATTAAGCCCTCAACCACGTGTGTCTCCATGTCCCAGAGGATTTCTGAGACAATAAGGATACATAACAGCACACACTTTTCAAGGCCTATCCTGCACTGGAAAGGTTTAAAGTAGTAGACAAACATACATTTTTTCATACTAAAAGCAAATCAATGAAGTCTTTTAAATTACTCTTGAGACAGCCCTACTCACTTAAATTGTCAAATATTTCACTTTATAGGTAACTTACCATAAACACATCTAAAAAACCAAAGGCAATGCTGTTAGTCGGGCTGACATGACACAGTAACAGTTTTGCAGCTGCTCTAGACTAGATGAGTGTTTTATTTAATCCCACCACAATCATTTTAACCCTGAGAAGAATACATTTTTTGATGGCATTACTATTCTTTAGTAGGAACTAAAGATGACACTCTGGCAATTAGGCTATTGATCTTTAGCTAGTTTTATCATTCAGGTGTCCTACAACAGGGAAGACTCTATCACTGTTAGAAACAAGAAGGCCTGTCACTGTTAGAAAGAACTAGGGGAAAAAATCTACGGTATTTGTGTGGGATAATCTGTGTCCCATACAGTCTGTGAATGTCCCATGGTTACTTCTGCAGCAGGATAAGCAGGAAGGGAAAGAAGTAACAAAAACACTTCTTCTAGCTAGGTCACAGTGACATTTTGCCAAAACTACCACCACCTCCGTTACACAGAGATGCACACGTAAACATTGCCATCACTTCACACAGTTATTTTAGCCCAAAGTATTTTGATTTCGACCCCTCTCCCAAATTGCACCACAGTTTTGTTGGGGCGAATATCTGGCACACAATCTGTAATGCTAAAGACACTGTAACTTCCCAGTGGGCATATGTTAAAGGATGCATGCGTGAAAGAGCAGTTTCTAGAGCAATACATTCCTTACCTCACTCCTCACCTTGCCAGGAATACTCTAATGACAAAATCTTAGCTTCCTAGTAATTAATTCTCACCATCCAGTTTCCATGAAGCTGCGAAAGATTGCAACACGAACAGCAAGAAGGCAGATTCAGGATAAGAGTTAGCCACAAAAGAAAAAGGTTTTGTACTCACTCTGTGCAGTGAGTTATCTTTTTAAATACACAATACACACTAAGTAGATAGTAGGAGAAAATGTACAACAATCAACTTCAAAGTTCAGCGGACACTTTTCATGAGAAATCTTATCTTGTCATGATGCTCATCATCTCAATTGTTATAAACTTGAATAGTTGCTTCAGTGCCAAATATTGAATTTACAGAGCAAGAACTGGAATTATTTGAGAACAAAATACTATACTTCCCTTCCCTCACCTAATTTTGGTGGGTAGTTTTAGGTTTTAAGGGAGTTTTTTTAAGCATCTAGAATAATGAATAGAACTCGCTATGGTCATTCAGAAGACACTGGCGGATTCAGAAGCTTCTGGATCCATTTCAGACAGCTGTTTTACATGGTAAAGCATGATTCTCAAAGAATTCTCATCCTTCCTGGTTTGTTACTCTGCTTTGCTAAGCAATGTGTAGTTACTGTGACAAGATTTATAGAAAGGTCATGGAAAAGACAGACAACTCTAAGACACACAATTTAACCTTCAGATCCTTGAGAATACCGGTGTAAGCAAGGAACGCATGGTTTGCCTCCATTGTCCTCTTAAGAAACAAGGTTAAACCAAGTGAGCTTTCACCTCCCCTATAAAACACTGACTAAGATTTGAAAGCCACCATCAAAAAAAGGATATCCTATGCTGAACTGAAAGACTGTAAAATACTTTGAATGATAGAAACTACTGCGGCCAGTGACACTTGGCACCATTTGCCTCAATAAATTTCATAAACCATGTTTCCTGTTCACAGACACATTTTTGCCAAAAGGAAAACCAGTGCAGAGAAGACAAAAACACAGCAGAAAGGAAAATGGGGAAAATACTGGGGTTTTTTGCATTTATCCCTGTTTCCATAATACCAGTCCAGTATTGATTACTCACAAAGAGCAGAAGCAGAGAGATTACAACAGAAAGCATACTGTCGCCCAGCCTCAACTACTCTCTTGATAGTCTGGAAAACACTCTTTCCAGCAAAGAGAGTCCTGAAGAGAATACAAAAAAATAAAAAAATTAACCAACCATACAGCATTAGAAATGCAGTGACCTATCATCTATGCAGTATTCTCCTTGAGTGCCCTTCACCATGCAATCCCATCCTGCCTGCAGTCAGCAGTTACCCACTCACCTCAGAAGAGCATAGGCAAATAATCTGCTTGAATTCATTTGTGTTTACGTGCCTGCTATCCACAGCCCCTCAACACACATATGTTCCAAAAGCAAAGCACTTCTCAGATGTTGATGTTAAACCCTTATTTAATTCTCATGCCTCTAGGATCTCAAAGTAAGACACCAAAACCACATCAGAAACTGATGACTGTAATCTAGTAAACTATTATTTGTTCTTCCTTTCATGAAAGGAGAGATTGCTTTTCTTCAGGTATTTTGTGGTTTGTTTGGGTTTTTTTTAATGTGAAGTTCATGCAACTGTAGGACAAAGCAAAAACAACAGGGAAGAAAAATAAAAATAAGTGATGTACCATCTCTTCCCACCCCTTCCTTCCCCGTTTTCCTCCAGGACTTAACTCTTTCAGACATGATACTCAGAAGAGTTACCATGCTTTCAGTTCTACAGTCTAATTTCTGAACATAAAAGAAGCTGACCTACTCTAGATAGCAGCATTAAGGGTCCTTCACTAAGGTGGGGAGACAAACCACTTTTGCAGAGTAGAAATGTTCATATCATTCTTCAGGAAAAGACATAAAACTCATAGCAGACCACAAACTGCAAATTAGCTATCTAGGCTACATAAAAAACAACACTGCTTGAGAAACCCTGATAAAATCTCTCTGTTATAGCAGATCTAGCAAGGTGTAAATCTGAGTACGACATCCTGGTTTTTGACATCACGCTTCAAGACAGATGTGACCTGGAATTAGCTGGAATTAGTACACAGGACAGCAATGAGAATGATCAGATGTCTGGAAACACGTTCTGCAGGGGAAGATGAAAGATACTGGGGCTTTTAGTCTAAAGAAATCTAGAAGGAGACAAGGTTCAAGTGTCAAGGATGTCTTATACAACATCACAGAAGAAGAAAAAGTTCTACTGAAATACCATATGAAATGGTAATGTGTATGGGAAAATCTACACGTTTTCTAAATATCCATTTATTTAGTTTGTAAACATTTCATATGTCATGACTTAGAAGAATTTACTGACAGCTAAAGTAGAAATAAAGGTAGCAGGACAATCTGTTCCACTGCTGCCTGAAGGATACCGAACAGCTGTGACAACAGATTCAATTCTGCTATGTTGGCAACAGGAACAAGGACAGGACAAGAGGAGAAATGAAACCTGCAAGCACAGGATCAAACACTGGAGATCTATATAACTAAAAGAACTCAGTAACAGAAAACCACAGAGAACATCAATATTTTCATTATTTGACAGTAATTAAACAGGATGTCAATGTGAAAACAGTATCTTCAAGCACTAATTTCAGCAGGCGGCACATAAAGCCTGAAATCATCTGTATGTACATCTTGGACCTCAGCCTTGCTTTTTTCCACTGTCCTTCGGGATTTCCATGGGAATAGATGCTCTCTCAGTTTTAAATTAACCTCTGCACTTTAATGCACTGTGGTGTCCTTGAACAAAAAAAAAAAGTTATTATACAGGTTGGTTCGCCAGGTGGTTCTGCAGGTAGGTAGAAATTCAGCTGCAAACACTGACTACACCAAAATGGAAGGATGGGCAAAATCAAAGCACAAAAAACAGGCAAAAAAAACCCATCTGGGTTCATGTAATAAAGGAATCTAGCAGAGGGGAATAAAGGGGACTGAATGAGGCTGCATATTCTAAGCAAACTCTCCCATAATACTAACTTGAGTTTATGCTGCTATCTTCTAGCACTACTAACTGAAGGTGAGATATCAGATTGCGCTTATAGAATTTCAAAATTCCAGGACTGAAACGTTGAGTTATTTTTGGGCTTACCTTCTCTATACTGTCAACTCAAAAGATGCCTGTAATTTATCTCCAAAGCACACACAGAAATAACAAGCCTTTACTAGAAATTCACTGGTCTGCAAGCAGCTCCGAGTTCAGCTAACTGAACAGACAGACTTTGTATATTTCTACAAGGTATTATGCAGGCTTACCAACTGAGCACTAAACCATCCAGACACCACATAATCGTGGCAAGCATAGCCCCAAGCCCACATGTACCATTCCTGCCAAGGAGGATATCTTAATCACCTAGCAGTGTGCTCTATGCTAACAGCAGCTGTGGAGCTCCTACTCAGTTCACTGAAAAAAGCAAGTTCACATCTATATATATAGATTAAAAAAAAATCCACATTCATTCTACTCCTTTCATAAATGCATTTCGCTGCAAATACATTCCACTCTTTGGGGGCTCATGCAGTTGAAAGAAGAAAGGAATCTGGTCTGAGTATTTAACAAAAAAAAATTAAAAAGAGGGATACAGAAAGGCATATTTAGTTCCAAATCATCAAATCATCATGCTGTTCTACAGTTGTGTCAATTTAACAGGATGAATCGGGAAAAGAGGAAAAACAGGAGCTACATAAACAGCCATTACTGCAGAGGGAAACATTCCTGACAACCACAGCTCAACTAGTTGAAAATAACTTCAACCACCTTAACAGATATTCCTCTAGAAATGCAAGGTTTCTCAAAAAAACCTTTGCACATCCAGCCGCATAAAGGCACAGAAGAAACACCCCCAAGAGCAAATTAAAAAGTTGACCACAACGCAAGACCGTAAGTAAGGCACACAAGAGATGATGCACTGAAGCAAAGTAAAGCAGCAGTCAGACTGAACAATGCATTTGGTTGGGGTCACGGCTTGAAATAGATTTAAGGAGTGTGAATCATGCAACAAGAAATAAATAAAATAATTTTTAAAAATCCGTCTCAAGAACCAAAAAGGTCCTTTTACAGCAACACTGTGGGATGGTTGTTTTGTCTTAAGAGTGCCGTTAGAAGGTACTATAGCTAGATCCGGAGAGGAAAGGGAACAACATACGTATCACGCTATGGATCTATCACCCACAGAGCTCCTCCATGATCCACAGCCTGTCATAAGCTCTCACCAGAGGATTACTCCAGTGTGGGGGCTTGCCCATCACTTCCTTCTGGCATTAAAGAGTTTGCTTTGGAGCAACGCTTTCCGAAGGTGACACGCTCGGTGAAAGGAAGAAAAAAAAATAAACCAAAAACCACACATACACACAAACAAGCTTTCCTAAAACGAAAAAATCCCCTCTCCATACAAAAGCCCCCAACTCTCAATTATCGGCAGCCAGAGGGCTGAAGCCGGCAGAGCAGAAACAAGAACGTCTCGGGTTCAGCCGGGGAGACTCACGCGAAGGGGCAGCCCCAGGCGGGGGCGGAG